>BTHU01000003.1:7230000-7630000 GCA_036184795.1 Tokudaia tokunoshimensis | reverse complement strand
TGTGTGTGTATGTGGTGTGTATGTGTGGTGTGTGTGTGTGAAGACATAGTACACAGCACCCGTAGTTGGTGCTGGCTCATGCCTCCTAGTCATAGCTTCCTGAAAAAGGAATATTTGAAATAAAAGCACAAAACACAACTGAGATTCTAGCCTGAATCCTAGTTCTCTTGGGTAGTGGGAACTGGCTGTTGAGGGATGTCCCTTCCCAACCCACTTTAGCAAAAGAGCCTCTCAGGCTTCTCACTGTGGCAGACAAGCCAGGAAAGATACACATGTTGTGTTCCATCGTGTACCCATCCACATCGCTGCTTGAAGCCAAATGGGAAGGTTCAGACGCCCCCACAGTTTTGCATGGATGGGCCAGACATAAGAGGAATACAGCCATTACAGAGGCTAAGAGAGGGCAGACCAGCACATGAACAGCCCTTTCTGCTGCCCTTTCTGCCCAGGCCACCCTCGTGCAGAGCAGTGACTCCCCTCCAGCTGTAATAGGAAGGGAGAGCGTGGGGACAAGAGAAAGTCACTCAGAGGAAGGAGTGCTTCTAGGTAAATGACTAGGAGGACTCACGGCTGGGCTCCGGGCTTCTGTGGCTTGTGTTTACTTGGAAACTCTTTTCCCGGGATAGCTGGTGACTGATCACGAGGAAAAGATATTTTCTGAGTTGGCTTCCAAGGCAAAGATGCTGTGTTCTAAGTATTTCCTTCCTTCAGCCTCCTACTAATATAACTATTATAGGTTTGCCCCTCTGAAGTGTTATTTAATAAATCTTGACACAGAGGCAATTAAACCACTCCATCTCAACAACAGCTGTGTGGAGCTGCGCTGCTGCCCTGGTTAGAAGCTTTCCGTGGGAGTGAGAGCGCAGATTCTTAGCATTTTTGGCCCAAATGGTGCAGGCAGTGTGGAATTTTAAGTAACCTGTACAATGCATGATTCTTCCCCTGGCCCCAAAGTGGGGAGCAATGGGATTTACTGTAAAAAGGGCGCAGAAACTGCAAATGACCGCACAGCTTTTCTGATATGCTGCGGAGGTCTAACTTAGCCTTGGTGGTGGGGTGGGGCTTGGTATCCCTCTAAGATAATTTGATACAGGGGACAAACTTCTTTTGGAGAACCCCATCTCAGACTTAAGGCTCTGTGTTCTCCGATAGCCAGGTGACTGAAGAAGACAACGGGCTGTCACTTGGCTGCTGCCGCACTGATGTTTAATGTGCCTTTACCATAGGCACAGACCTCCCAGCTGTCCCGGACACAGCCCCGCACGGTATGACTCAGAGTTTAGATGAAATTCTACTTTGAAGGGGTCTGTCAAGGTCTTCATGGCAAAAGGAGTGGAGGAACCCTTATTTTCAGCATCAAATGGAATTTTAAAAGACTGACCTATTGAATTTTCCATGTGAACCCGAAGTTGCACCATTGTGCAGTACTCGGAGCCCGGCTTTCCACTCAGCCTGTCAGAACCCAGAGGCCTAGCTGAGTGAGGGGTGTTCTTCTGGACCTGGGCCTGTTTTCACCGCCTCGCCTCAAATGCAGCTCCTGGATTCTCAGCCTGGGCCCGTTGGGATGAGGACCTGTATCCTAAGCATTTGTTGCAGCTGCTTGGCTTTGGGAAAAATGGGAGGAGACAGTAATGCTGACAGGTATAGCACATTCTGGTCCAGCCCCGGAGAGTGCAGGCGGATGATGTCAGGCAGACGATCAGCCGTGTCCCGAATACCAGTGAGTGCGAGCCCTTCAGTTTGGATGACTCCTAGTTCTGAGTGCTCCCATAGAGATGGTGCCGAGTGCTCCACAGTGATGGTGCTGAGTGCTCCCACAGTGATGGAGCTGAGTGCTCCCACAGTGATGTGCTGAGTGCTCCCACAGTGATGGCAATGAGTGCTCCCATAGAGATGATTCTGAGTGCTCCCATAGAGATGATTCTGAGTGCTCCCACAAAGATGGTGCTGAATGCTCCCATAAAGATGGTTCTGAGTGCTCCCACAGAGATGGTGCTGAGTGCTCCCATAGAGATGGTGCTGAGTGCTCCCACAAAGATGGTGCTGAATGCTCCCATAAAGACGGTTCTGAGTGCTCCCACAGAGATGGTGCTGAGTGCTCCCACAGAGATGGTGCTGAGTGCTCCCACAGAGATGGTGCTGAGTGCTCCCATAGAGATGGTGCTGACTGCTCTCATAGCGATGGCAATGAGTGCTCCCACAGAGATGGTGCTGACTGCTCTCATAGCGATGGCAATGAGTGCTCCCATAGAGATGGTGCTGAGTGCTCCCATAGAGATGGTGCTGAGTGCTCCCACAGAGATGGTGCTGACTGCTCTCATAGCGATGGCAATGAGTGCTCCCACAGAGATGGTGCTGAGTGCTCCCATAGAGATGGTGCTGAGTGCTCCCACAGAGATGGTGCTGAGTGCTCCCACAGAGATGGTGCTGAGTGCTCCCACAGAGATGGTGCTGAGTGCTCCCATAGAGATGGTACTGAGTGCTCTCATAGCAATGGCAATGAGTGCTCCCATAGAGATGGTGCTGAGTGCTCCCATAGCAATGGCAATGAGTGCTCCCACAGAGATGGTGCTGAGTGCTCCCATAGAGATGCTGCTTAGCTGGGCACACTCTGTCGTTTCTGTTCTCAGCACCTGATGCTTTATCTACTACCTCACGGGTCACGGAAGTAGAACTGCGGTTATTTAAAGAAGCAAATCGTGTATTTTTGTAAGCTCACAGTCAATAATATAAGCATGTTTCCATGAACCATGGTAACTTTTTTCTCCACTAGGTGGAAATGATAGAAGGTGTTTACCTACGGCCACTATGAAGTTCATCTCTTACAAAGAATTTCAAATTCATGCTTTTATATATTTACAGTTATGTATATAGCTGACATGGGTTGGCTATTTTAGATTTTGAGCGTGAAGATATCATGTAGTCCAGGCTAGCCTTGAACTTGGTGTAGCCAAGGATGATTTCTGGCCCTCCGTCCTCCACTTCCCAAGTGAGGTGATTACAGGCATTAACCACAACATCCGGTTTGCTTGGTGCACGGACTGAGGGCAGGGCTTCGTACCCTCTGGGTAAGCACTCTACCACCTGAACCCCAGCCCCAGTCCACAGTGTCCTTTGTTGTCTTTTTATTGTATACTGTTCACTCCTGGGAGGTGACCTGGGGTTTGGCCTGAGGCCTGCTCACACAGCTCTTCACTTGGGGACACTGTGGGTTGGCTTTCACTGTGACACTGATAAGCCTGGTGCTAACAGTCTTGCAGCTGAGTCTTCCTGCCAGAGAAGTATCAGATTTAGGGCAGGGTGACAGGAGACCCAGTTTCAGCTGCGTGCTGGGCTCTGATGAAGGTCTATAAGCACCATCCAGAGGCAGAGGCAAGGAGTTAGTAATCTGTGGCCATCCCAACACAAACGACATGTTAAGAAAGAGGCCAACGGTGCAGAACCCTCTACTGTGTGGAGACGCAGCCCTGCAAGTCTGTATCCCGGGGCTGGGGACGGCCTGCTACTGTTCCTGACCTTTGGTTTCTACCTGGGGAGAAATAATCAATCTTCTGCCTCACTCGGTCTGTGACCTTTCCCTCCACAGTTGCTGTATTTGACCAGTTGCCAAGCTCCGTGTCTACTTTTGAGAAAGCCTTTGAAATCTGTCTGTGGTCTATAATCGCACGATAAATGTTCTTCATCTTTTCTCTCAGAAAAACCATGATGCTTGGCACCCCCTATTTCCAACAAACACCCATTCCTTAGCTCCATCCTCAGTTGTAACATTGAACACATGGAGGTCTGAATCAAACCCAGTTCAAAGTCAGAAATGAATGTGGGTACCTCATCTCTTAGAAATGCTTGACCATGTACAGGCATGCAAGCTCTATCAGTACATATGAACTTCTGTATGTATATTTGATAGTTCAACCACATACACTGGATCTACAGAATTTACATTTCTCTAACGCAAAGTGGAGAGAAATGTCTGCTGGGTTCTGATTGCCTTTAGCAAAGTGTCCCAGGCTTGTGTTCCTACATTAACTGGGAAATTAATTTTCCCATGACCCAGATTAAGCGTGCACATATCTGATTGAACCTAAGCATTCACCACTCAACTCAAACCGTCTCTCTAATGGTGTCTTCCCACCTCTTAATTCTTCAGTTTGTTTGTCCTCGTTATGACCCCACCAAGTTGATCCAATTCCTTGAAGCGATACCTCCCAGCCAGCCCAACATCAGACCCTAACTAGTAATGGGTGCTTTGCCTCCTTTGAAACTATGGTGCCTCCCATGACAAGCTCTGCCCGCCCTTTATAACCAGTCAGTTATTCACTTTATTTGCATCCACACTGAGTTGGTAAGTCTTCCTTGAGAGAGTGAGAAAAGAGCCCGTTGGGCCATGTGGCCTAG
Source organism: Tokudaia tokunoshimensis (assembly GCA_036184795.1). Taxonomy (NCBI): domain Eukaryota; kingdom Metazoa; phylum Chordata; class Mammalia; order Rodentia; family Muridae; genus Tokudaia; species Tokudaia tokunoshimensis. The sequence continues at coordinate 7,625,605 of BTHU01000003.1, read as the reverse complement.
CTTCATCATGGTTTTAACATCTCCTGGCAACTATATTCCTCTTCTGATGATATGAGATGTTCCTGGTTGGATTTGAATAATTCCCCAAAGTTCTCAGTGATTGTGAGATGGGAGGCAGAGACAGATAAATCCCTGGAGGCTTATGGACCAGCTATTTTAGCCTACTTGGGAAAAAGTTCCAGGTAGTGAGAGACTCTGTCTCAAGCAAAAAGTAGAAGCTACCTGAGGACTAACATCCAAGATTTTGACCTACACACACACACACACACACACACACACACACACACACACACAGAGTACATGCACATTGCCTACACGTGTTCACACATGAACATACACACACAGAGTCATCTTAGCTCTCACAGTGTATGCTTTTCCAGTGACTAGACACATCTTTAAACTGTGGTACCATTTCCCACATCTTTAAAGGTGACTAGCCTCTGTAACTACACCTTTGGCAGTACTAAGTATCTTTTGCAAATCAACCTATCCTATTTCTAGGTAATCACAGTTTTTTTTTTCCTTTCTCAAAATCCATCCATTCCTACCTTTGAAATCTTTCTCCTTAAATGAAAATGGTCTCAACCTTGAGTTCATGTTTTTATGACTGAATGATTCTTTTCAGAGATCTTGCTTCTTAACTGTGAGCCTGAGCCTGAGCCATCCGGGGCCCACAGGTCACTTGTGACCTCCTATAGCCAGGATGAGCATTTTGCTAAGCTGAACTTCAGTGCTGTTGCTGGGAGCTGGTGCTCTGTGGCCTGAAGTGACGAAGAAAACATATATTTACACTAGTCAACATTTCTACAGGTTATGAAAGCCTTTGACAGGTTTGGTATTTTGCTGAAACAGTCAGTGACTGGGCTAGCTATGGGTCATATAAAACTTTAGATTGGGCTGGGACCCGGAGGGCAATGGGCATGTTTCTTTATTATTATGGCCTGGGATCTAGGAGGTACCTGGCAACTGTTGGGCCAATGACTGGGTGATGAGTGTTCCATGAGGCAGCCCTGTACATGACACAAGAGTCAGTGGGACCCCAGTTCTAGACCTTGCTTTGGACCTGCTAAGTGGTTGGAAGAGCATTGATTTGTCTCCTTTCTGAGGCTGCAAAGCTCCTACACCCTGACTCTCATTAACAGTTGTTGATGTGATCACACAAGCTAAGGAAATCAGACAGTTCTGACCTCTATGACATGCTAAGAGCCCCTTGGCCTCCATGGCCTGGTTCCTTGACTTTGGGTTGTATCCACCATAGTATCCCAGCCTTCCTTCCATAGCACTCCTGTCCATGGAAGGATTCTAATCCTGACCTGCTAAAGTTAGGGCTGGAGTATTCTCTAAAGGCTCACACATGTGGTGATGGCTGGACTCCTCAGCTTGGCGCCATGGAAGGTAGTAGGGAGTTTAAGAGGCGGGACCTAGCGGGAGACCTGAGGTCTTTGGGGATGTGCCCCGAAGGTGACTAGGATGCTGGCCCACTCATTTTCTGTTTCATGACTTGGTCATGAGGTAAGAAGCTCTGTTTGGTCATGTGATCTCACCACGGCATGCCAGGCAGACATTCCACTACTGATTCACACCCTTAACCTATTTCTAGAGCTCTGTTCAGCCAGTATTTGGCTGCCCGGGTCTTCTCTTTACTATGGAACTGGCACATACTTGGTTGGTAGGAGTTCTATCAGCAGTAGTGAACGAAGAAACTTAGGACTGGGGACAAAAAAAAAAAAATTCCAGACCAGGAAAAATATCTATGAATGTCTGCAGCAGACACCTCCTGAAAACCCAAAAGTTTAGAAGATTCCCTGGGAAAAGGGAGCAAAAATGTATCTTGAAATGTATAAGAAAAAATTGGGGATCTGATAGACAGAGCTGTGAAGAAAAAAACAAGATCTAGCAAAATGCTAACCGTAGAATTTAGTTGCCAGATACACAGTGCTCACTATAAAAATGCTTCTAGCTTCATTGGAAGTTTGAAAATTTTCATTATTAAAAAGAGAAAAGAAAATCTCCAAAAGATTCCCCAGATGACTGTGGGGCTGGGCCTGCCTGAGAGTGTCTGGAGGACCTGAGCGTGAAGAGGCAGCTTGCCGCGGAGCCCAGTGGCCGCCCAGGGAGGCCGGCTCATCTTTCTTTTCATATTTACAGTATAATAACGCTGAGATAACGGCCCCATGGTGAAGAAGTAACTGTTATGTCAGCTAATAATAATCCCCTTACCAAAGGCTGGGCCGTTCCTCTCACGGCAGATGGAGGAACTGCTAGTGTTCTCTGTCAAGTTGGTGGGAAGGACGTTAGACTGGGGGTTCAGAGACCCAACGTGCCTGAGAGTCCCTGCATGCCATCCTGAAGAAAGTCCCCATTTCACCACGCTTTGAGGCTTGCGTGTTATCTAGTACATGTCTGCTTTGTTTGAAACAGGGCACGTGGTGTTTTTAGCAGCCTTAGAAAGAGAAGCTCTCTGCCACTCTACAATAGAGAACACTATGCCAAGAGCCTCAGGTGCCCAGGTACTGCTCGGACCCCCACCTGCAAGGCCCTCTGGCCCTCCTTGCTGGAGTGAGGCAGATTGGAGTTCAGATGCACATCACATAGTCCTCTATCAGCCAGTGTGGCCACAGGGAGCCAGGTTCTCACCATAGTCCCACAGGGTTGCCATCAGAAACACATCCAAGAAAGGATGCTTGTCATGACAGCAAACATGAGTCACCATTTAAAACTCATGTTTAATGAAGGGCTTCATAGTTTTACATGCTAAACTGGGCCATGGGACCTGGCCTGAATGTCGGCTAGCAGAGACTTTTAAAACCCTGTTTATGCTCGGCCCTGACAAATCTGAGACTGTGCAATTCAAACCAACCACGGCCATAGACAAAGTCGTGACACATCTCATTAAAATAGGACACTGAAGGGAGACATACATGCATGAACACACATGAACACACTCAACAAACAGACAGAACCCCGGAAATAGAGGCACTCATTGCAATAAGTCCCATAGTCTCTTCATGCTGAGTTCACTATGGTGTTGACAAGTCAGCTGTTAGTGTGGGCTCAGGTCGAACTGACCAGCATTCCAGTCAGTGTTACATGGCTTCCAGAAGGATCTCAGCCTGGGGGTGGGGTGGGGAAGGAGATGGAGAGTAGGTCAGTCCTGGGCACAGGTTTGTATTCTTTTCTTTCTCATGGTAATTGGTATTCCAAATGACCATGAAAATGTGAAGAAAAGAAAAGAAAAGGAAGGAAGGAAGGAAGAGGACAAACTTGATTCCATTACACAGCATTCCAAGGATGGTTTCATGTCCTTTGTATCTTAGGGTTTCTATTTTCTTTTCCAGAGTTTATTATTAACTTTGCTTGAGTAAGTGAAGCAAGTACTCATGGACCTGCCACTAGACATGGAATCCCTTTGTACTGTGAAGTTTATGTAACTAAGGGGCTTTGCTCTCAGGACACAACACCCACATTTCTCCCTTAGAGAGATGTCTTGTCTCAGTTTGTGATGTGTGTGTTCAGGGCTCTCGATGTCTGCATCCTTTTCTCTCCCATCCTGAATGGTCAGGTGTTTGAAAATACAGCTTTGGGGACAAGACAGTGTGACAGTCATCTAGTGTCTGTATACTTTCATGGAGGGAAGAATAGGTGTGTGTGTGCGTGTGTGTGTGTGTGTGTGTGTGTGTGTATCTGTGTGCAGTGTGCACCCATGCACATACGAGCTCTCATATTCAGCTAGGCCTGGCTAAAGGCTGGGAGTCGATGGCAACCTAGTTTCATTGGTCAGGGGATTCAGAGCCTGGTGTCGGGTGTGATGGCACGCACCTACAATCCAGCATCCAGGAAGCTGTGGCAGGAGGATTGCTTCAGGTCTGACTGAGGCCAGCCTGGGCTATGAAACCTTGTCTCACAAGCCAAAGCAACAACAGCAGCAGCCGCAGCAGCAGCAGCAAAGAGACTAATTTTGGGAACTGAATACGTGACCTTTCAGGCCAAGAAGTCCCGTAGTGGCCATATCAAATCAGAGAGTGAGGGAACCGATGGCCTTCATGCTGAGCCTAAGTGACCCAGTGTCTTCTCAGGTTTCTGGCAATTTGATAGTCTAGGTCCATGGCATAAGTTCTAGAGTCTGAAGGTTGAAGAACCCAGAGCTGTGATGTCCAAGGAACAGGAGAAATGAATTCCAAAGTGACAAAGAACCCCATTCTTCTTCAGTGTGTTTCCCTTCCCTCCCCAGGCAGACAGACTGAATAGTGCGCATCTCTATCGGTGCGGGCCAGTCTTCCTTATCTGGTCCATGGATTCAAATGGCAGTTTCACTTGGAAAAAGCCCCAAGGCACACCGAGAATTCACACTTTACCCGCTGTCTGGGTGGCCCATAACCCAGTCAAAACAAATTACCCATTGCTTTGCTGATGAGCTGCTCGCCAAAGTCTAGCCTCAGATTCCACAGCGTGATGTGGTCATTCTGGTGTTCTTGGTTCAGTTTGTTTGCTTCTGTCTTCTAGTTAGGGCTGCTTCTCCACCTTGAAGGGTTTTGTTGTTGTTGTTGTTTGTTTGTTTTTGGATTTTTTTTTGTCCTCCCCGTGGCCTGGCTCTTCCTGTTGTCCCAATCAAAGCTGGTCCTCTGACAAGTGTCCTATGCCCCTTGGTCCAGAGAGACTTTCAGAGCATCCCAGACCTCCAGGAGTCAGAGAAGCAGAGCCTCCCTGGAGACACCTCTGTCCTCTGATGCCCTCCTTTGAGAAGACCAGTGACAGCAAACAGGGACCCTCTCCCTCCACTCCCTGACCAGCAGCTGCTGGTCCTCAGAGCGCCCCGCAGACACTGGGGAACTCCTACTCGTACTACAATCCTGAGAAGTTATTTACTTCCCGTGGATGGCAGGGGCAGTGATTACAACTACTGAAGCAGACGTCAGGACCCAGCAGGAGCAGCCATGTGCGCATCTATATTATTTTTACATGTATTTATTTGATGTGTGCACTTGCCACAACATGTATGTGGAGGTCAGAGGACGACCGTGAGAATCAGTTCTCTCTTCCACTGTGTAGGCTCCAGGGATCAGATGCTTGTCCTCAAGCTTGTGGGTGGTTAGTGATCACCTTTGCCAACGAGCCATCTCACTGACTCGCGCATCCTCACCACAGTGTACCTGCATCAGTACCACTTAAGGACACTTGGGTGCGGCGGCAGAAGAAAATTTAATTAAAAAAAATAATGACCCATAATACTCACTGTTTTAGTTCTTTTGGGATGGAATTTCATTATGTAATCCCGGCTGGCCTGAGATTTGATATAGACTAGACTGACCTCAAACTTACAGAGAACTTCAGGCCTTGCCTCCTGAGTGCTGGGACGAAGGGCGTACGTCACCTTGCCTGGCTCGTTTTAATAGTTTGTGCAGCAAAATGGGAAGTGTGCATAAAACACTTGGGCACATGGGGGAATAACTGCTTCCTGGAGGAAGGGCACGTGTGTGCCTGCATTGTGAACTAGCTGCGGCTTGCTTGCCTTGTTTCTTTGTTAGTTTCTTTGTTTCTTTCTAATTGAATGCCGTTCCCACTCCCTCCCTCCTGAGGACTATCTGGGTCCAGGCCTTCCTTGGCTCCCACGATCAGGTAAGATTCGGCCCATTCCCAATGGTATGGCTGTAAATCTGTTTTTACTTTCTGAGGAACCAACTATGAGTTGCCAGGCTCCAATATCTGGCAGATATATATATATTTTTTCCTGAAAGTAAATAAAGCCTGTCATTTCAAGAGAAATAGCTGGTAGTGTTTGTTGACAACATGAGATGATTTTAAGTCCCCCCTCCAAGGTACCCTATTTACTGGTACACTGCTTATCTTTCTGTCTTGCTGGGAAATGAAGACTGTCATTGTGCTCTGTCCTTTGTCTGGACACAAGCACTCCGTAAGACAACACTGACGAGGTTTCTCTAGTGCCTGGCCTGTGTCAAGTGCTAAGCTGAAGCTGGTTTCTATCAAGTGAGGTTGAATAAAAAGGATTGTAATGTGTTATAACAGATTTAACCAAATACACAAGCAGGTGAAGCCAACATATTCATGCTGATCTCTAAGTAGATTCTTCTGAAAGGTAATTATTCAGTTCTTTTATAGCAGGAAACAATGAGAGACAATGGGGCTCTAATGAAGTCATGATAATCATTTAATATTGAATTTTAGGGAAGCCTCTCACTTCTCCAATAAACTAACCAGGGCCACGTGTAGTGGCTAAAATGCTTGTAACATCACGAGATTTTGTGGGCATATCTCACGACTTGTGTTGGCTGCCCTTCGCATCACAATGACAGTATGCCCGTGACTGTGGTTCATGATTTCCGAGAGTTCGCCCATCACGGCTACGAGGGCGAGGTAGAGCTGAATAGCTCACAGCATAGCAACAAAGAGCAGAGAAAAGAAGGTATAGGAAGTGGTAGGGCATGAGATAGTCCCCAAAGGAGGTCCCCATGACCTCCTTCCTCCGACAAGGTCCCACCTCCTACACCTTTCACTGTCTCCCAGTGATGTTATCTTATTATAACTCCATCAATGGAGTCATAATCCCACTGATTAGATCAGAGTCCGCACGATCTAGTAATCCTCTTTGGAGATCCCCTCCCACACATATCTAGAGGTGTTTATTAACCCAATCAAGTTGGCAGTCAAGATTGCCACCACAATGCTTAGAAACAGTTCCCCAGAGCACCAGTGCCAACGTAAACAAGGCCATCTGTGTCCTGACACGCTGGAGCCGCCAGCACTGAGCGATGGCTCCATCATTATGCCATTAGCTTCGCCTTTCACTCGATTTACCAGATGTGCTTTCCAAGTGCAAACGTCTCTCAGTGCTGTGGGTGAATCTGTGTGAACTCGGATTATGTGGTGCTTTGAGCGCAGACGACGGTGAAAAATGGACAAGGGGAGATGAAGCTAAACTGGACTGGGCAAGGGAAGGAGAGACTCGGAGAACAGAGGGAAGCAGGGGAGGGAGTAGAAGAGGCTATGAAAAATGACAGGGACCAGGGTGGGACCCAGAGAAGCTCTCTGAAGCATAGTTCTCCAAAGGCTTCCAGTGCTCAGCAGTGGTTGGGCCCATGTTGTCTGAGCGCAGCTGCCTGTATCTTGTGTGGGACCACGCAAAGCCTGTGGGGTCTCCACAAATCCTTGTGAATGCAGGCTTGACCTTCGAGGGTCAACTCTGTGTCCTTGGACAGGCGTATATCTACAAACAGACTTGGATTGCTCTCCTGAGGGACAGAACAGTGATATTCACACAGGAGTCCGAAGGCAGCTAAGCTCATGCTTGCCCTGCCCCTTTGCTGAGGAGGGACCGCTCCTCTCACCGGGGTGGAGGGGAAGAGTCCTGAGGAGGGAACACTCGCTCCTCTCACCAGGATGGAGGGGAAGAGTCCTGAGGAGGGAACACTCGCTCCTCTCACCAGGATGGAGGGGAAGAGTCCTGAGGAGGGAACGCTAGCTCCTCTCACCAGGATGGAGGGGAAGAGTCCTGAGGAGGGAACGCTCCTCTCACCGGGGTGGAGGGGAAGAGTCCTGAGGAGGGAACGCTCCTCTCACCGGGATGGAGGGGAAGAGTCCTGCGTGTTCTGCATCAGCTTAGGGGGAAAGTTGCTGCTCTCAGGGAGAGGGTTGTGGGACATCAAGGAAGAGGCATCTTATAAACTCATAATTAACCTGAACACTCTCCCTCAAGACACAGCCACTGCATCAGCAACCCGCCTGCCAGTTCCAGTTCAGCAGTCCTGACTGCTATCTCAGTTGTTATGGAAACGGACCACACTACTTCCTAAAGAATAATTATTCCAATAAACCTATTTCTTTTCACTTGCTATAGGCCATCCAAATGAGCGGCCCATACCCTAGGGAGGAGGAGTCCCAAGGAGCAAAGCTCGTGACTAGCAGAAGGCTTCTCCAGGAGCAAAGTGTTAAGTGTCAGAGGAGACAACAGGTGTAGACAGTGTTGGAGCCAAACTCTGACCCAGGGATGCCGTAGGAAGGGCACACTGGGGTCAGCCAGCAGACAGCAATGAGGACGGTCTACTGGGGCTCGTCTCATTCTACAGCTCTCAGTTTGACTGCTGCTGTGGCTGGAGCTGAGACACTAATTGCACACTGCACAATCCAGGAGTGTTCCTTCTCTTGTGTCAGGGTTTCATGTAGCCCAGGATGTCCACAAAGTCCTTTTGTAGCCAAGGGTGAGTGCTGGCATTTCATCTAGGCTCTGTCCCAGTTACCTGGCAACAGCCTGGCGCACATAAAAGGGGCTGCTTGTCCCCTCCTCTCTCTCTCTCTTGCTCTCTCTTCTTACTCCCTTCCTCTCTTCCCTCTCTGTCCATTCTCTCCCCATTCCCTCCCCCCTTCTCCCCACATGCTCATGGCTGGCCTCTACTCCCCCTCTCTCCTCTCCTCTCCTCTCCTCTCCTCTCCTCTCCTCTCCTCTCCTCTCCTCTCCTCTCCTCTCCTCTCCTCTCCTCTCCTCTCCTCTCCTCTCCTCTCCCCTCCCCTCCCCTTCTCCCCTCCTCTCTCTCTCTCTCTCTCTCTCTCTCTCTCTCTCTCTCTCTCTCTCTCTCTCTCTCTTCCTTTCTCTGTCTCCCCTCCCTCAACTCCCCACTCCATGCCCTGAATAAACTCTATACTATACTATACCGTCCTGTGGCTGGTACCTCAGGGGGAAGGGATGCCTCAGCATGGGCCCTGTCCTGGCTGGTTTTGTTTGTCAACTTGACCCAGGCTGGAGTTATCACAGAGAAAGGAACTTCAGTTGGAGAAGTGCCTTCATGAGATTCAGCTGTGGGGCATTTTCTCAATTAGTGATCAAGGGGGGAGGGCCTTGTGGGTGGTGCCATCCCTGGGCTGGTATTCTTGGGTTCTATAAGAGAGCAGGCTGAGCAAGCCAGGGGAAGCAAGCCAGTAAGTAACATCCCTCCATGACCTCTGCATCAGCTCCTGCTTCCTGACCTACTTGAGTTCCAGTCCTGACTTCCTTTGGTGATCAACAGCAATGTGGAAGTGTAAGCTAAATAAACCCTTTCCTCCCCAACTTGCTTCTTGGTCGTGATGTTTGTGCAGGAATAGAAACCCTGACTAAGACAGGCCCGCAGAGGCACTCTTTCCCCCACACCATACTGAACCTCTGTCAAACCTACTACTGGCTTCTTCTTCTTCTTTTTCTATAAAACACAACAGTGACCTTAACTCCTCAGCCTCAACATCTATCTTTAGTGATGGGGATTGAACCCAGGGCCTGATGTATCGATGTATTGAACCCATTTTACCGGCTGAGCCAAATCTCCAGCCCACTAATCATCTATAGACAGAACCAAATTTGTACCCTTGAAATCTGGTGGCTCTTGTTAAAATTTACCCACACAGCTGTGTCTTTATCCTCAGGGACTTCACGACCTCAAATTGACCTGTGATGATACAGCCCTTCTGCTGCTTGTCACAGGGGCATTCAGACCCGAGGCCCCAATTTTCACTGACGCCCTACGAGAAGAAAAGTCAGCCCCCTGTATCACAGTGACTTTTCCCCTTCTGTCTAAACGGTAAATTGTTTTATTTTTCCAAGCAGAGCAGTGGCTGGATAAATAAGTTGAAAAACATGAGAGTTTAGGCAGCTCCAAGAAAATTCTTCTGTCCGGAGAAAGCAGATCTGAGCATGTTCTGTGGCCCTCTGAAGGTCTTGTGCTTTGTCTAGCTGTCTATGATTACACAGTGAGCTCTTTGTTTCTCTAAAGGGCACAGGGCTTTGCAACAGGTGAGCTGAGGTCTTTGGCTATGCCCGTACCACGGAGGTGACATTTGATAATGTATTCCCAAGTCATAAGCTGTGAGTCACAGCAACGGTTAAATTGGAAACAATATTACCAGGGGTGGCGATGACAAACAGAAGCCATGCTGTATTATTGCTATATTGTTAGAAGCTTTGGGGACCACATTATTAAGACACGATAATGAAGGGTTCCCACTCTGAGTTTGTACATATCAACTCTAAAGGAACTCTCCTTCCCCTGATTTAGTCTCTAATATAAAATCTGAACAGAGAGACCAGAATATATACATACAAGGAAGGTTTCATGCCTAGAAAACAGAGTATTAGAATTTTAGTAAGCCATAAACGGGGATGATTTTTCCTTTGAAATTATAATTTCCAGTAAAGGTTAAAAAACACACTTTTACTTCCTGAGAAAAATACAAAATACGTATGGGAAGAGAAGATTGGGTCCATGGCTAAGGAGCAAGCAATGGAAACCTATACAGACAGACGGACGGACTCAGGAATTCTCCCAGACACGCGCTGTTCTCAGAGGCCCGTTCCAGCTCCAACATGGCCTCCTGGAGTGATCTCCTAGTCATTCTGTGTGAAGCCTCAAGGCTTAGCCCAGTCTTTCTCTCTAACTCTTTAGTAATACTTCTTGGGAGGGGGGATTGCTTAACTACTCTCTTCCTTAGGCTGGGATGTCCTTGGCTTCTTCCCAGCAGCCCACTGCCATAGTTAATGGGTGAGGCCAGGAGCTCAGGGTGACAACTCACGGAGCTGCACACTGAGGGGTGAGAGTCTGGCACAAGGAGCTGCAGCCAGAGGCCTTTGTCTCCAGTGTCCACCAGGTAACTGAGTGGCTTTGATCAACTCTCTGGGCTTCATCTTCTCCACCTGACAGTGAAGGAGATTTTCCTAGAAGTTCCCAGGGTGGTGCCCTAATATCAGCGCATATAATTAGAAGTTGATCTGATTGTATTTCTCTAGGAATGACATCATTGTTTTTTCCTTCATGAAGACGAAGGGCTCTTTCACTATTTCTAACTATAAATGGATGGTTTTATGGAAAGTGGACAAGGTGGGAGTACTTGCTAACTATAGAGTGGAATGCTAAAAGAGAAGTATAACTTTCAGGACGCATTCTGACAACAGGACATGTTTTGGAGAGAGCCTGGGATTGAACCTAAGACCTTGGACATCGTTGGCAGGAGCTCTTGCCATCAAGCCACACCTCCAGCTCCTCCTCACATTTAAAGCACTGCTTAACCAGTTCATTCCTGTCCACAAATAAAACGAATCTCTACGCCATGATCTTGACTAAGTCCCTTACATTTTCTGAGGGTTGGCTTTCTTGTCTGTATGAGATGGAATACGGCTGGGCCACTAAACTGTGGCACTGTTTAAGGATTCTCGGAGGCAACCTGGAGCGTGGCGGGTACACAGAAGGCACTAATCTCAAGGCATTTTACCCCATAAGTGGTTAGAAAATACTACTCTACAATGACATTAAAAAAATGAGGGGTGTGTGTGTGTGTGTGCATGTGTGTGCGTGTGTGTGTGTGTGTGTGTGTGTGTGTGTGTGTGTGTGTCGGGGATCAAATCCAAGGCTTCACAGATACTAGGCAAGTGTTCTAGTCTTGGTCTGCACACCCACCCCCAAACTAGACAGCCTTTGCCATGAGTTGTGCAGAATATAGTGTGTGATGAGGGAGGTATGTTTTCATATATAGTCACTACATGTTTAATTTAAGTAGGGGGTTGGCAGTCAAATAGCAAAGATGAATGTTGGACATTAACATACAGCACCCATTGGCTTTGTAACGCATTTCACTACTATAGAGCTGAGCTCAGGAGCTGAGATTCCTGCAGCCCTGCCTTTTCTCTGCTGAAAACCAACAAGGCAAAAACGTGTTAAATTGCATATTTATGCACGCAACCATCTGAAAACCTCAGGGGTATTATTTTGATCAAAAAGAGGAACGAGATTTCAAAGCAGGGCAGAATGAGAGACGAATGCATTTTTTCTGCTATTACAATATTATTAGCAACTATATTAGAAAAGTTGAGAGATGTTACTCACCCATCAAGAAAATAATTTTACACTTCCTCAACTCCTCCATGAGGCCTTTAAAATAAGAATAATTTAAATTATTGGCAAGGAATGCTGCACCGAAGTCCAGGCTCTACTCTTGTTCTGCAAACCTGCACCGTGTAGCTTTGTTCAGTAAGAGAAGTTGAGTCCACAGGGAAAAGACAGACCGTGATAAGCAGGTGGTAATGGCTGCTTTGGCCTTTTCCCTAGACGGAGGCAGCAGAGTTTTATTTAATGCTGACCATCAATCTTAAGTGTAAAACAGATACCAACAAATAGTGTGATTCACAAAGCCAACTGTTTTGTTTTGAGGTGGGGTCTCACTGTGTGTCCCCAGCTGGCTTCAAACCCAGCTGGACTTCAAACTCTCCACCTTTTTGCCTCAGCTCCCCAAACGCTGGGGTTACAGGTGTGCACCATGAAAGCCAATCTAAAAACTTACATACACATTTTCTTTGTTCCCCCCAATATTTTATTTTATTTGAAGAATTATTTATTTGTTTTATGTATATGAGTACACTGTCAGCTGTCTTCAGACACACCAGAAGAGGGCATCAGATCCCTTTACAGATGGTTGTGAACCACCATGTGGTTGTTGGGATTTGAACTCAGGACCTCTGGAAGAGCAGTCATTGTTCTTAACCGCTGAGCCATCTCTCCAGCCCCAAAAATTTTCTTAAACATGTTTGTTTTTTTCACTTTAAAATGTAGTGCTTCTATTTTTTAAGGATTTCATATATGCACACAATGCACACATATATGCACACAATGTATTTGATTGTACTCATTCCCACTCTTATCCCTGCTCCTCCTAGATCCACCCCACCCTGACCCAATGTTTGGCATTTGCAACCATCCTGCTTAATAAAGGAGAAACTGGTACACAGGTGAGATGTCTAGAAGACAAAACTAGCTTATAGCTGCAGCAGACAATGCCACTTTCTTTTTTTAAGTTGTGATGTAAAGTTTCCTTTAAAAATACCTGTGTTTATTTAATAATCAGGAGTCTGTTTGTAGAACAAGACCAAATGAGCAATGAACAGAACTGGTAGCATATAGCAATAATCATGACAGTGAGAAGGTCAGAACTTGGGAACTACTGCTGTAAGGAGAAATGATTCAGGGTAGGGAAAGTATGGAACACCTGGAGTTATGGTGGGATCCTCAAGGGTTTCGGACTGCCAAGTGTTGATGGAGACCTCAGGATGAGGACATAGTGCTGTTTCTAGTCCCATAAGCAACAGGCTTGACAGAGGTGTGTGTATATGTGTGTGTGAGAGAGTGTGTGAGTTTGTGTGCATGTATATGTATGTATGTGAGTGTGTGTCTGAGTGTATCTGTGTTTGTGACAGTGTGTGCATTCGTGAGAGTGTGTATGTGTGTAAGTATGTGTGTGAGTGTGTGTGTATGTGAGTGTATATGTGTGTGACAGAGTGTGTGTGTGAGTGGTTGTGTGTTTATGTGAGAGTGTGTATGTGTGAGTTTGTGTGTTGTGTATGTGTGTGTGAGTGTGTTTGTGTGTATGAAAGAGAGAGAGATTCAGATCCCCCTACCCCTGGGATATGGAACTCAAGGTTTCACACAAGCTAAGCAAGGGCTCAATGACTGAACTATATTCCCAGCCCTTAAAATTGATTATTATTTTTCCCTTTATGTGTTTTTCCTGCTTGTATGTTTGCACACCACATCTGTGCCTTGTGCCCAAAGAGCCCAGATATAGGTGTCAGATCTCCCACAACTGGAGTTACTGATGGCTGAGCCTCCATCAGGATGCTGGGAGCTGAACCCAAGTTCTCTGGAGTAACACTAGTACTCATAACTTCAGAGCCTCTATCCAGCTCTCCCAGTCCTTTTGATTTTACTTTTCAATTTGGGGTGGGGTGTTATTAAGTGGTGTGTAGGTTAGCCTTGAACTTACTATGTAGTCCAGGCTGGCACTGAATTTTAGATATTCCTGATTTGCCCCCCTGAACAGCTGGGATTACAGGTCTGAGCCATGGGTCCAGCTGGTGTCTGGAGTTTTCTGTTAAAGTCATACACACAGTGTCCCTCACATGTTCTGCAGCTTCTGAGAAACTCTGAATGTATTTGCAGTTTAGGAAGGAGGCCACATCCATTGTGGTTATTTTCCTTGTTCTCAGGAGAGGAAATATGACTATGCCCAATTTCAGTTTAAGAAACAATTATATTTTAGTTGCTAATCATATATTCATACAAAATAGAAATTGTTAAGGTGTATAATTTTTAGTGGCTTGGGAACATACTTATATAACAATATGTGAAAAAGTGTGATGATATTTGCATGCTCACACAGATTCCCAACAGGGTTAAAATGGGATAAAGACGACACACTGTTGTGAGGGGTGCTAGAGCGTTAGCCATTGAATGTAGATAGGTCATAAAGTTTTAGAGAGTTCTCGTTTTCTACCTTAAAATATGTCTAAGTGAGTGTACTGCTCTTATAACTAGGAATAAATCCAGCAGCCATCCATCCCACATGCAGCTGAGACAGCTGGTTCTAGGCGGGGACTGAGTTATGGCTGTATGACAGCTCATGATTCCGTGCCTTCCCTGTGGATCACTACAATTATTTGGTGACAGTTATTTTCACATACTGCTCTTTCTGTTCTCACAGAATAACAGGTTATCTAGCCCTTCATGGATCAATGGGGAATTAAGAGCTGGGGTTATTTAAAAAGCCAAATCAGCTGTGTGAGTTACAGCCAATGCTATGAGCCTTTCCCCACAAACCAGGGCAACTTTATCTCTGACCAAGTAGATAGGACATAATTATTAACCTAGGTCATTATGAATCTCATCTTTTATAAACACTATTACATTTAGAGCATTTGATCTATTTTCAGTTCCATATATAGCTAGCATGTAGTGGATATTTTAGTTTTTAAGTAGCTGTTTTTAAGTCAGGGTCTTGTGTACTCCAGGCTAGCCTCAAACTTGCTATGTAGCTAACGATAATCCTGAGCTCCTAATACTGTTTCCGCTGTATTGACATTACAGGTGCGCACCATCACACCGAGGTCACGAGAGCCTAGATACTGAACCCAGGGCTGTGAGTATGTTAGGCACACACTCTCTAGTCCTTTGAGAAACTCTTAACATAAGGAAAATGATAATATAGGCTGTGTTTGGGTTGGCTCCCCATGGGATGCTGTAGTACAGCAACTGCTATTTGGGAAAAAGAATTGTTTCCAGCTCAATTATCAATAATTGCACCTTAGATAAGCTCCATTGGCTCTGTTACCACCACTGCAGAGCCTTTATGTTCCAGTTAAGTTTACAGACTACTGAGGTGAAGAACCCTACTCTTTACTATTGGGCCTTGCTACACTGTAACACATGCAACTTCCAGCTATTGAGGTGAAGAGCGTTACTCTTTACTGTGGAGCCTTGCTACACTGTATCACATGCGACTTCCAGTGGGGATGGGACAATGGATGCATCCCAAATATCTGGATCAGAGCATCCACTTCTCATTGAGCACCTTAGGAGTCACAACCTCTGGGCAGTTAGAAAACACATCTTATAGTAATGATTCCCTTGGTTCCTTATGTGGACCAAGAAGGCAGTGAGCCACAGACTTCCAAGGTAACTCATATTTGCTGGTCAGGGGAAAGAGCTATATTGTTGTTGTTTTTAATCTCCTTTGTTGGTGTTAAATAAAGAAAGCACATTAGAAGCTATGTGGTCTGATTAGCAAAGGAAACGTACCTCCCATGGTGTCTTCTCCAAATACATTTAGCTGATCATCATCCTGTTTTAAAAATAATCAAAGCATTAGATGGTAACATTAAGAGATGTGTTTAGGCTCCTTGCTAACATTAAATGCTTGACATTTGGAACAACTCCATTAAGGGAAGAACTTCTAAACATTTGTACAGGTGAATAACAGAGATTTTCAGGAGTTACATTGTTGAAAGCCATTCAGCTGTAAGGGACAAAGTTTAAGAGTAAACTTGAGACATCTGTCCTCAGAGTCCATGGTCTGATGGTAACTAGTACAGAATCCAGTCTCTTTCTTTTGGTGCATGAATTATCTATGGGCAGAAAAGCCTGCTTCATGAAGACAAAATCCTTCAATGTTAGAAACTAATGAATGGACATGGTCACAGCTATTTTATGAACACACTGTAGTTTAAAGTTGAGGTTGGCAAAATTTTCAGTAAAGGGCCAGGTGGTATTTGAGATGTGAGCCACATTGTCCTTGACCATGGTTATACTTTTTAGTTCTTAATCATAGGGATCCATCCCGTATACAGTTACAAAACACAGACACTATCGTGGATGCCCACAAGTGCTTGCTGACCGAAGCCTGATATAGCTGTCACCTGGGAGGCTCTGCTAGTGCATGACAAATACAGAGGGAGACATTCTCAGCCAACCGGGTTTGAGCACAGGGTCCCTAACAGAGAAGGTAGAGAAAGGACCCAAGGAACTGAAGAGGTTTGCAGTGCCATAGGAGGAACAAGAAGTCCCCCCAGTCCCCCCAGAGCTCCCAGGGACTAAACCATTAACCAAAGAGTACACATGGAGGGACCCTTGGCTCCAGACACATAGGCAGCAGAGGATGGCCTTGTTGAACATCAAAGGGAGGAGAGGCCCTTGGTCCTGGGAAGGCTTGATGCCGCAGTGTAGGGGAATACCAGGACAGGGAATCGGGAGAGGGTTGATTGGGGAACAGGGGGAGGGGAGATGGGTTATGGGATTTTTTGGGGGGAAACCAGGAAAGAGGACAACATTTGAAATGTAAATAAAGAATATATCTAATAAAAAATTAAAAAAAATAAAAAAGCATAAAATGAAGAAAGATCCAGAGATCTCCCCCCTCCCCATATTTATCTTCAAAACTTGCATTTTATCTTTAGCTAGGTGACCACATTTAGCTCATTGTATTTGGAGGACAGGTTAATATTCATTTGTTGAGAATTCTCACCATCACCTACATCGTCATCTGTCTTATCGTCCTCCCTCCTTACCCACAGGCTACATACATGTAGCTTAGTTTTAGCTGCCAACTTGACACAGACTAGGATAATCTTTGGAAGAGTCTTCATAGAATTTATCTAGATGGGGTTGGGCTGTGGACATGTCTGTGTGGAACTGTTTTGATTCTTAATTGACTAGAAGATTTAGTCCACTGTGGGCGGCACCATTTCCTAGGCTGAATCCTGAACTATAGAAGAATGAAGGAGGCTGGCTAAAAAGAAAGCCAGCAGCTATGTGGTGTTTGTTTCTCTCTGCTCTTGACCATGGATGTGACGTGACTGGACATTTGACTTCTTCTCAGTCATGGACGAAGCCTAGGATCGTAAGTTGAAGAAGTCCTTTCCTCTCCTAAGTTGCTATAAGTCAGGGAATTTTTTTTTTTTCACAGCAACAGGAATGAAGCTAGAACACCAGGCATGGAAGTTCCTTTTCAGGTACATGAAAAAGTGACTGATTTCCCGATATCCAAGGAAGGATATGCTTTAATTTAAATGTGTGTGTGTGTGTGTGTGTGTGTGTATGTGTCTGAGTGTGTGTGTGTGTGTGTGTCTGAGTGTGTGTGTATGTGTGTCTGTCTGTCTGAGTGTGTCCGAGTGTGTCTGTGTGTGAATGTATGATGCTCTTCTATTTTTGCACCTATCTGAAATTTCTGCCAATACAGAATGTTCTCAGCACAGCACTCTTGGTTGCACACTGTTGTTGTGTTGTGGATACCATAGTTACTTTTTCACCTGCTCTTTAGTGATGAGCCGAGCTATTTCACTCATTCCTATTTTAGGGAAGGTGGCTCAGTGGAGCAAGTCATGTAGCTCCCATGTCACACATATATCCCTGCAGGGTAAATTCTAGAATGGCCACTTCGTGGTTACAGAATAAATGTATATATACTTTTGATAGATTTTTGCCAAACTGGTCTCCATAGAGATTGCTGTGTTCTTCAAGGACAACCTCCAGGCCCTTCTAGCCTTTAGTTCTCTTGGATGCCAGAGTCTGTTAAATGAGGTCGGCTGGTTACATGGCCTCCCTGAGGCGATCTGCAGGGAAAGCACTTTGTGGAAGCGCAGAGCCTTGCCACCTTGTTAGGATGTGAGCCTCAGGGTATCTTTACTGCTTGTCTTCTTCCATTTGCCCCTTGTCTCTGGAGAAACTGCAGTAAGTCGGCCGCTCAGTACAGGGGTCATTCCGGAGTACATTCACATTAATTAATCTCCTCTGAGAAGGGAAACAACCTCAGGGCTCATCAGGGACACTGTCACCTGCTACATCCCTTAGCGAAACTGCCACTTTCACAGTGTGGGGAATGGGCATGATTCCGTCCCTTCCTGCTGTTCCTCCTTCCCATTCTGAAGATGAAGAAACTGAGGCCTCTGGCTATGCCCCTGTGCCCTTGGTGAAGTCAGCGGCGGGATGAGAGCTGCGCCTCTCACCACCTTGAGTAGCACCAAAGATCTAGTCCCGTCAGCAGAGCAGCCATGGTTGGCATTGGTGGTCCTCCGCTGCCCTCCTGACCCCTGGCCCTTACTGCTCAGGATCCAAGGGTCTGTGCCTCTGAGTGGCGAGGACTCTACAGTACAGGCTGTACTCTGCAGCTCCTCCCAGGATCAAGAGAGCTAGGATGAAGCCGGGACCACAGTTCTGCTGAACTTTGACCCCTGTACCATCTGAGAGCAAATCCACTCACACCCTTACATAAGAATCCCTGGTTCAGGTGCAGTGTCTAGGGAACCAGCCTCCTGACTCATCTGGAGCCACGCACACGCTTATCCAAAACGCACACAGGAAGAGGTACTGACGCTGGGTAGAGAATGACTGCCAATGAGAATCTGTTTCCACCTCTCAGTTGTTGGCTACATCGCGGTGATGTCGAGAGGAAACTGAGCTCACACCCTTGCTCTTCAGTATCGTTGGACTGACAGGCTGAGGCACTGACAGAGGCTGACGTGGCCTCACTTTTCCTGTCTACGGTAGCATGTCTTGGGAGTTTGATCAGAGTTAATCTGAATTCCAAAAACAAACAAACAAACAAACATGGGCCATATTGCAAAAGGGCTTTCCCTACCTTTATCTGGCTTCTGGAGTCTGACCTGTTCTTATCCCTAGATTTTAGTCACAGCCAACAATTCTGTTCGCCCAAGACTTTGACCGACCCCCGCTTTATTTCTATTAGCTCACTCATAGTGAATAGGTTTCTGGGGCATAGAAGGAAATGTCGTTTGTTCTTAGGAATGCCTTGCACAGACAAAGAGAATATGTTTGTTTAGCTGAGGGTACTATTCTCCAGTGACTCTCAGAATACCTAATACTTCTAGGGTAAATCTTCTATAAATCAAATTATAGACTCAGTGGCAGAGGGCTTTCCTAGAGCACCCAAGGCTCTGAGGTTTATTTCTCCCCACTGTAAAATAAAACCAAACTCTTGCCTAGAATTTTTGAAGGCTCACTTCACAGCAAAATCTGCCAACCATCTATCCATCCATCCATCCATCCATCCATCCATCCATCCATCCATCCAACCAACCAAGAACAAGGGCCAGGATTATAGCCCAGTGAGACATTACTCACCTGGTATGCAGAGGGTCCTGAGCTTAGTATCTGAGCATTGTAAAAATAATGTTTATCTGGCTTGGGGATACAGTTCTATGGCAGTTTTTCTAGTATGCTCAAGGCCCTGGATTTAGTTCCTAGTACTGGAAGAACAAGAAGGAGGAGGAGAGGAGGAGGAAGAAGAGGAGGAGGAAGAGGAGGAGAAAGAGGAGGGGGAGAAGGAGGAGAAGGAAAAGAAGGAGGAGGGGAAGAAGGAGAAGGGGAAGGAGGAGGAGGGGAAGGAAGAGGAAAAGAAGGAGGAGGAGAAGAAGGAGGAGGGGAAGGAGGAGGGAAGGAGGAGGAGAAGGAGGAGAAGGAGGAGGAGAAGGAGTAGGAGATGAAGGAGGAGGAGGAGGAGAAGGAGGAGGAGGAAAAGGAGGAGGAGGAGAAGGAGCGAAAGAGAAAGAGAGAGAAGGAGAGAAAGAAAGAAAGGAATGATGGGAGGGAGGGAGGGAAGGAAAGGAAAAGGGGTGTAAGCTTTGCATTGTGAATAAGGAGCTAGAGGTCCTGAGGGACAGCCTCCCTTTTCCCATGCTGCGTACATTCTACATGAATGGGGCTAACCTGAGCTACCTGCTGGACAACTCCTTCTGGACCATCTGATGTGCTGCCTTTGCTCAGTTGCACTGAGATTCCATCAGGAGGGAAGACTTGAGAAATCCCACCAAGTTCTCCCAAGCACTGTGGACACTTTGTGTGGTAGCTTTTTACTGTGTAGATTCTGTAAGGCCTTTGGTCCCGCTGAGTCTGCATTGAGGATTAGTTTTTATAGGTGCAATGAGGCCTAGGTGATCTTCCATAGCCTTAAACTAAAGTTTAAGGGGACATGTTGTGCTATAGCCAGTTTTCTGAACTGACAAAGACAGTATGCCTATAGGCACAGATTCTATGTTGACGTCATTTGTGGCTGACAAGTGTGGAGTCTAGAAGCTCAGTGCAATTAATGCCAGGGAAGGGTGTCTGTGGTGTCCTGCGGTGAGGCTGTAAATCACCAACACAGCTCTGCTTGTTGCAGAATTTAGGCTATGTGGAGTGGTGTGTTAATGACTGGTGGGAAAGCATCTGTAACTCAACCAAAGGGCACAGCAGCACCTGAGGTAAATGCTCAGGTAGTCAGGTCTCCAGTCAACCAATCTACACTTCCTATCCCAGGGTGCACATGCAGACAGGCCTCTGTTGCCCTGGGGTGGAATTATCTGCAGGGGGAGCAGATGACTGGTGTGTGGTATCTTCCTCTGGGATAATGAAGCCTGAGTTAGTTATTTCTCTCATTTCCAAGACTAAACGCTTGACAGGGAAACTTAAGGGCCAAAGAGGACATCTGGGCCTGAGTGTATAGTTCATCACGATGGGAACGTGTGTCCGCGGGAGCAGCTCTCAAGTATTACAGTGAGAATATGAGGTTGCTTGTCCACAGGGCAAACCAAAAGGCAGAGAATGATGTGTTTATTGGGCTTTGTCCTTCTCCTTTTATTCAACCACACAGTAGTGCCACCCACGTTCAGAGTGAGTCTCTCTCTCTTTAACATCTGTGGAAGCGTCTTCACAGACACCCCACAGTGTGTGTATCCTTGGGATCCCATCAAACTGACAGTGAACGTTCACTACTCACTAACTCCACAGAGTCTTGTCACTATTTGTTCCCTGAATGACCTGGTGAGGGCAAAACTGCACACCACAGCAGCGCAGATGGCTTCCACGATGTAATCCTCCTCCCACTCTAACAACAGCATAGCGTGTACTCACAGCTCAAGGACCATTTTGTACTGCGCTATCACAAGAGGATCACTTCATAATAGGAAGCTGACGTTGTCGAAGATCTTCACAATGCTGAGATGGTGTTTGCTGTGATCTCACCCAAGACCATTGTCACAGTCCTATGCATAAGAACGGAGTGACTGAAGAGGTGTGGAGCCCCTGTGTGGAATGTACCTGATACCCCAGTATTTCAGGAGGGGGTCAGGGCACCGAATTCAACTCCCTGATTCCAGTCTCGGTCATCAGAGTCACAGTGTGACGTACTCCTGTCCTTCCAAGCTACCAGGCTGACTCCAGATTCAGGGAGAGGCTGTCTTACAGGAATAAACAAGAGGCTGATAGAGCAGGGCACCTGACATCCTCCTCCAGCCTCACACATGCACACACATGTGTGCAAACATCATGCACACTATGTGCAACACGCACTCACACAAAACAAACAGAACAATAGCGAGGGGGGTGGTCAGAGGCTTGCAGCATGTGTGGTCCTATCCAAGCTTAGCATCAGTAGGAGGCAGGCAAGCTCAGGGCTGTGACTGATGGGCGAGGAAGCATGGTCTTAGACAGGAAGTGCGACTCGGGTGCGAGGCAGTGGGTTGAGGTCAGAGTTCTGAGCGCCAAGCTCGAGTGCCGCCTCTCGCCCACCACCCCACATGGAGGGAGGTGACACACAGATCTGTGACGCATGGAGGACCCACTTTAGCCAGCATGCAGAGGTCACAGAAGCACGTGTCATCAGAGCAGAAATGGGAATGGAGTCACTTGTTAGTGGATGATCTGCAGGTGATCCACCTCCATCAGGAGATTGAAAAGAGATTTATTATTTATTTGTGTGTGTGTGTGTGTCTGTGCGCTACATGCCTGCAGTGCCCATGGAGGTCAGAAGAGGGCTTATCTCCTGGAACAGTGGTTTTGGGTGGCTATAGGCCATGTAGGTGCTGGGAACTGAACTCAGGTCCTATGCAAGGGTAGCAAGCGCTCTTAATTTCTGTGCCATCTCTCCAGCTGATTGGTGTTTGAGACAGGGTCTCATGCCATTTCTAGCTGGCTCAGAGCTCACTATGTAGACCAATCTTGCCTTTGAACTCACAGACACTTGCAGGCCTCTGCCTTTGAGCTGGGATCCAAGGCAGTACCTCCACACTTAACTTCATCAAACGATCTAACAATGACGTGTCAAGCTTTACTAGATGGCTGAGAAGGAGGTTTTTGAACTCTTTTATCCCCAGCAGGAGAGAAACCCCAAAATGTATGGGAAGTGGTATGTAATTTAGTTACACTCAAGAATGTAGTCTGCAGCGAGTCTCGTTTGTTAGCCACTGGAGTGTAGAGGACTGCTTGCAGCAAGCACTTGTATAACCTAGTAAACAGAGAAGGAAAACCCACAGTATCTGGCTAAGCCCTCCCTAACCATTCCAATTGTAGGCTCTCCATGCGAGTGGCATGTTCCCCTTTTAATCTATAGATTGAAATACTACTATTTCTAATCAGTAGCTTTAAGGGAAGCATTTTCTCGGTAGTCTATAGGATCCATAGTCATGTGCTTATGTCGACTCACTGTTCTTCTCTCCTCTCATCCCCCTGCAATACCTATGTGTCAGAGCCCCTCCCCCATTTCCCTCTGGAACTGAAGGGTCTATTTCTCCCTTCAGGCCTCTGTCATGCTGAACATGGTGGCTATCATCATTAAGATCTGAGCATGACCGTCCGTGAGACTAGACTTGGCTGGGATAGTTCTTTGGTCTGCTGTGAGTGCTCCGTTTGTACTTGTTCACATTTTCCTCCCGGAAAAGTCACTCAGTAGCATCATACCTTCCGAGGCTGACACGTGAGTCAGACCACAACACACTGTAAACAGGGAAGCCAGCCAAGAACAGCCAACCCGATGGATTCCAGAGGACTGGCTCAGCCAAGCTAGTGTCCAACCCTCATGTGGAGAAATCACCAGAAGATGCTGGCTTAAGTCCCAAAGTTCCAGGCAGTGTCACAGCAGCGGTTAGCAGCATTCCAGCTTCCTTTTTTGAAATGATATTTGAAAATCCCTCATCCCAAGGACAAATTGTCCTTTAGTTATCCACTCTGCTATCTATCTATCTATCTATCTATCTATCTATCTATCTATCTATCTATCTGTTATCTATCTATCTATCTATCTATCTATCTATCTATCTATCTATCTATCTATCTATCTATCCATCCATCCAATATATATATTGGACAACACAGGACAACACAGAAGTCATCTCCCAGCATGGCTTGCAGTGTGACCACCCCTAGTTGTGTGTTCCTGGTCACAGGCTGGGCTGGGAAGCCAGGTTTTAAGAGGACCTCTTTCTCTTAAGATGTTAGCACAAAACTCTGCAGGCAGTAAAGAGAAACCTTCACTGACTTTTGAAAAGCCTTTGGGTTAAGAGTATTTTGGGAATATTTTAAAAGGCACAGTGACATCACCAGGAGCAGTGAGCATTCAGCCACTACCAAAACACCAACAGGTACAGAACCAGGAAACCACACGCTCCTTTCTACATCTGCCAGTCTCTCACAGGTAGCACTTAGACAAGAAAGACACAGCACGGAGGGGAGAAAGGAAAAATGCTCAGAAGACAGAGTCTGTGCAGACTGAACCCTCAGATGTGAGGACACTGCCAACGGAAAGCAGGCTCACTAAGGAAGAGAGAAGACTTCCCTTCGCCTGACTAGAAACCCAAGGCCTGCCCTTCAGGCATGACTGCCCCCACACAGCTCCATAGCTGTGTATTACACAGATGTTGTGGGCGTTGACTGCAGAACCGAAGTATATATCTCTAGTTGATGTAAGGATTAATGTGTCGATCCTTCTAGTTTTAAATATTCAGAATATAACATGAAGAAAATAAGAGGACAAGGGTAAATGATGGCTTGTAGATTGTGCGAGAACACACCCATGGCCCCTGTCTGATGCTCTGTGAGCACACACCCATGACCCCTGTCTGATGCTCTGTGAGAACACACCCATGGCCCCTGTCTGATGCTCTGTGAGCACACACCCATGGCCCCTGTCTGATGCTCTGTGAGCACACACCCATGGCCCCTGTCTGATGCTCTGTGAGCACACACCCATGGCCCCTGTCTGATGCTCTGTGAGCACACACCCATGGCCCCTGTCTGATGCTCTGTGAGCACACACCCATGGCCCCTGTCTGATGCTCTGTGAGCACACACCCATGGCCCCTGTCTGATGCTCTGTGAGCACACACCCATGGCCCCTGTCTGATGCTCTGTGAGCACACACCCATGGCCCCTGTCTGATGCTCTGAGCACACACCCATGGCCCCTGTCTGATGCTCTGAGCACACACCCATGGCCCCTGTCTGATGCTCTGTGAGCACACACCCATGGCCCCTGTCTGATGCTCTGTGAGCACACACCCATGGCCCCTGTCCAATCTGCAGAACTTATCTATCCCACTCATGGTCTGAATGCTCAGTTCATTTCCCAGCTGAGGACTTGCTGGCTAGCATGACTCAGATTGGTTCTCTAAGCCTTCCCTCATTTGTGAAGACAAGGTCTCGCTGTCTAGCCTAGGCTGGCCTCGAACTCTCGACCCTTCTATCTGCCTCCTGGGTGCTGGAACTGCATTTACACAGGTGTGCCACCATGCCCAGCCCCTAAGCCCTTGCTGACCCAGCTCAACACTCCAGCTGCCTCTCTGCACACACCCCGGAGTGGCAGCTGCTCCCCGCCTCCTGTGTTGATGGCTCACAGGAGAGCCAGCACTCCTTTCTCCCCTGATGAGGGCCGCGGTGTGGATCTATGGGCGTGAAGAGAGGGATGCTGTGATGAGGGACGGGAGAGGGTAAGATGGTCTTCTCAGAAGTGCCCCGTGAATTCAGAGCCATCTCCTCCAGGGCCAGGCGAAAGATGGCTCCGTGCTGTGAAGAGAAGGCATCCCTCTCCTCATGGCTAGCAACCAGAGTCCTGCCCCTTTTGCATGGCTATCTCATAGAGCTAGCTCTAAAGATGTTTAAGAGATAATGGGAATGTCCAAGAGGCTGGACTCAATCTCGCCCCTCAGTGACCCTTCATGATGTCTCCCTGGAGATCTATAATGAGAGACTTCAGAGTCCTGAACAGGAGTGAGCACGGAGGGGGTTGCGCTGTGGATTTCACACAGCAGTATTTATTTTAGGGGAAAAAAATCAAGAATAGAATTACCATCCGGGAACTAGATAACATGTACAATAAATGTCCCCTGAAAACAGCTTTTACTTTTTGTATGCATATGTATGTATGTATGTATGTATGTATGTATGTATCTATCTATCTATCTCTATCTATCTATCTATCTATCTATCTATCTATCTATCTATCTATCTATCTATGTATTCAGGTGTGTGTGTACATACACATTTCTGCATGTGAGCACAAGGAAGCAAGTGCCATTCTTTACGCGCCATCTGCCTTCTTTTTTGAGGGTCTTTCTCCGGCTTGGGATTTGCTAGCTAGGCTTCTCAGCTGGCCAGAGAGCCCCAGGGTATGCCTGCTTCTGTTTCCTTAGCTCCATGACTGACTATAGGCACATGCCATTACGCCCAGCTTTTCCACATGGGTTCTGCAGTCTTAACTCACATCTCAAAGGTGATTGGCACTTTACCCACTGAGACCTCTCTCCAATTCTTGCTTCTGAACATCAGCCTTACAATTTCCAATGACTAAGTCAGCAGCCTTGGGCTCCCAGGGTGCTTTCCCTTTCCTGGTCCACCCATTTCTGAGCATCATGCCCTGCATAGAGCAGATCGTAGGGATGGAAAAGGCTCCTTACGGCTGCAAAGGAGCATCAGGGATCAGAAACAAGGCAGAAAGCAGAGACCCCAGGGGTGGGGTGGGGTGCTTGTGGCTGTGAATGGGACTCCATCCACGCCTACACCATTGGTAGCTGTAAGGATACTGTTACCTGGGGTTTGGATTCTAGAGACTCAGCTTACTTCGCCGTATTCGTGAATGAACAGCGGAGGAAGCTGGGTTTTATTTTTCAGGCTGGTGAGTGTGACTCTGCACAGGAGGAGTTGCTGTTTGCTGCATGCTGACAGCTCCGTCGGTGTGGTTGACAGACACTGTCGCTCCTTCTCTCTACACTAGTGTTTTGTACCTTAGGTCGTATCATTTCTGTGATCTGCAACACTGTGGTATGTTGGTAAAAACGTTGGGTTTGGGTCAGAGCTGTGTGTTCTCTGACAAGGTGCAAGGCCCTCCGTCCGACACTGAAGATCTGTCAGGCGAATGCCAGCCAGGTTCGGGAGAAAACGGTGGACACACACTCACGTCCTCTTGACTCTCGTCCTCACAGAGTTTGGTGCCTACCTCAAGCGTGATACTGCTTAATACCTCCATGAATTGTTTTCAAACGAGTGCATATTAGATGCATATTTCTAGGACTATGAAAATGGAAGCTCTGATGGAAATTGGGGCTGGAGAGTGAGTTCAGTTGGCCACATATGGGCGAGACAGACATATGGTGAGAAGAAACACAAATGAGTACTCTGGAGGGACAATGGAAGCCTCTGAGTGGCTGTGGCTCAGAGTAGGGATGTGACTGGGCAGGGTACACTGAGGGGCCTCGTGGGGGGGGGCGGGGAATCACTGGACATCTATTACAGAGAGAGCCTAAGGGTAGGCAGCTAACTCAGAAGTGACATGTTCAGTCTACAGAGACCACTCTGTGCAGAAGGAACAATGGCCACTCCAGGGGGTGGTTGATTGCTCAGAAGTGACTTATCAGGTTATTCTGTGAGCAGCAAATCCTTGCACAAATACACAGCACCACTGTATCCTGTCTCTTAGAGTATGTAGGCAGAGCTACCTGTTAGTCACAGCTTTAGAAAAGCCACACCTCTTATCAAGGGTTGCAGGAGTGGGCTCAAACTGAGGGTTAGAACCCACAAAATGTCTCCCTTGACTCCTGACCTGCAGCCTCCCCTCCAATACTGTAGGATTCTGTCTGAGTGTCTTTCAGCAGAAGCTAGGTCTAAGAACACATTATCAAAGGATGTTCTGAGGCAGCATTCCAGCTCTTATTTCTAACCTCAGAGACAACTCTAGCATTCAGCTCCACAGAAAGTGTGTGAAGGAGATTTGTTGGCTAAAATAGGAGGAAACATCCTAGGACAGGTCTGGAGAGAATGATTCACTAAACATATTCATTTCTTTCCTCCTCTTCATCGTCATCATTTTTAAAAAGAACGTTAGGCTCAACAGTAAGCATAATAATAAGTACACGTATTTTTTTTCTTACTTAATTGAGTGGTTGCTATGGTAGCTTGAGAACTGACTACTCAGTGCCTTCACTGAATTGTGGATACACTTTCTTTTTTTCATCTGTCAGCATTCCCCAACTATGAGATCCAGAAATGGCAGCATTTCATTTTCCTGGGTAAGAAAATTATAACGTGAGGTGGGATGGGTTGGAAATGTCGTTAGGTTCAGCCTACACTGGAGGAGGCAGCATCACCCTTCCAGAAGCTTCCTTTCTTGGCAGAGAGCTTCTGGAGGCCATCTCCAGAACCGAATTCTGGTATCAGAGAGACAGAAGCCTGCAAAACATTGTTCTCCAGAATCTTCGTCTCCTCTCCTTCCTTTCTGCCTCTCATCCGCCCCAGAATCTCTTTTTTTGCCTTGATTATTATTTTGGAACAAGAAAGATGGCCGCCCCAAGTCATAAAGCAGTCAATGTGAGCAAGACTCTTGGACTAACAGCTGAGCACTGGCTCTCCTCTCATTCAGTTCTCAGAGAGAGAGCAGCCACGGGGCTGGTCATGGTCAGGAGGAGGCAGGGGCACCGAGTGTTGGTTACTGGCTTCCCCCTGGACATGAAGAGAAACGAACACGGTCCCTTAAGTGACAAGAACTTTTATTACTTACCTGAAATGCTCTGATCATACCGAACCCGTGCTTAGGCTCACCCCATTAGAACATGGATTCCATGAACCATGAAGAGAAGGATTTAGCAGTCAGCATAAACTAGCACAATCAGTGGCGAGAAAAAACAGTTAAGAAAACCTCCCACTTGCAGAGATCAAATTCACTTTCCTTCATTACAACAGGTTCATACTACTGGCAAAAAAGTATCCTCTCAGCCCATCCAAGTAATATTTTCAACAAATTCAGTTTTTTTTTTTTTGTTTGTTTTCGAGACAGGGTTTCTCTGTATAGCCCTGGCTGTCCTGGAACTCGCTCTGTAGACCAGGCTGGCCTCGAACTCAGAAATCTGCCTGCCTCTGCCTCCCAAGTGCTAGGATTAAAGGCGTGCGCCACAACTGCCTGGCAACAAATTCAGTTTTTAAACTTTAAACAACATAGTGTGTGAATAGAGAGGTAACAAAGTAGCAAGTGTATTGTGACTCCATTTTACTCTTTCCTGTTTGTAAGTTCTCTAACAGAGCTGTCAGTTTCACTGTGACATTTTCATGGGTACTTCAGGTCTTATTGAGTCCCTCGCCATCCCCCTCCCCACCGTTGGTGGCCCCCCTGTGCTGTCTTGTCACATGTCACCATGCTTGCCCCCACCAGTCCCCTCAGATCTCTTCTTGATCTTCCTTCTAGCGTCATGACCTGCCTCCGACCTATAGATGTAAATACACAAATTAAAATCTACGATCCACAGCTGGGAAAACTCTCTAACTCATTTTGCTGAGCACAGTGCTTTTCAGATCCATCGCATTTTTCTTCAAATGCCAGTTTTCTTTACAGCTGAATACAATCCCATTGTGTATCGTAGTTGTCTATCCATACACCTGTTGATGGGCATCTATGCTGATTCCACCTTTGCCTATTGAGAGTAATGTAGAAATAAACATGGGTGTGCAGGTGTCTCTGAGTCTGTTGACTTACAGCCCTTCAAGTATCTTCTGTATACCCATGGATAGTATAGCTGGGTGATATAGGAACTCTATTTTTAGCTTTTCTGAGGGAACTCAACACTGATTTACATGGTGGCCACACATGTTTACATTCTCACCAATAGTGAGTGAAGAACCCTCCTCCTCCTCCTCCTCCTCCTCCTTCTCCTCCTCCTCCTCTTCACCGGAAGCCATTGTGGTTTATTTTCTTGATGGTAGCCATTTTTGCATGCATTATCCTCATATATAAACATTTTGAAGACTTTCTCAAGTATTTACTGACAATTGTTTTCCTCTTTTGAGGACTGTCTATTTGGTTCATTGACATATTTATTTGAGTGGGAGATTGGTTTTTCTGTTGTTTTTTAAATTTTTTTATATATGTTCCAATTAGCCTCCATCTCTCTGATGCATGGTTAGCAAAAACATTTTGCCCATTCTTTAGCTATCTCTCCAGTCTAGTCATTGTTTCTTTGTGCAAAAGGTTTTAATTACAGGCAACCCCGTCAATCCTGGTGTCCTGTGCTATCAAGAGTCTTTTCCAGAATGTTTCTGTTTTCACCTCTGTCTTGACATATTTTTCCTATGTTTTCTCTAGCCACTTTAAACTCTCATATCTTATATGAAGACTTTTGAGCCCTTTTTGTGCACAATAAGAGGTAAGAGTTAACTTTATTCTTCCGTATGTGTATGGTCAGTTTTCCACTATTGTCTGCCAATGAAACCACTTTCCCCCACAGTGTTTTTGACACTTTTGTCAAAGATTAGGCAGTTGTGGCTATGCGGGTTATTTTTTGAGTTGCAGATTTCACTGATCTCCACCAATATTTCTGTGCCAGTGCCACAGTAAGACCCACCCCAGGAAGAAATAATAGCTAAGCTTTGTTATAGTTTCACGCAGTTATGCTACAACGCAGTCAAAATGCATCAAGCAATCTGGATTACCAACACAGATTGAACAAACACATCAAGTTGCATGCAGATACAGACAACACAGGCACTTATAAGGCATGGAAAATGTACCAAAACCCAACTCTGACATCACACAGGAATACACTATTTAATAGCCAGTAAATGATTTCTGAATGCCTGTCTGCCACATGCCAGGTGTTTTAGGTGCCAGTGATAAAGAGATAAAGTTCCCCAACTCCTGGTTCTGTTTTCTAGAGACAGTGGAAACAGCAGGGCAGATGTGGGATTAATATACACTGCACCCAGAACAGCGGAAGCCTCTGGGAGGCCCAAGGGTGTGACCAGAGAGTGATGCACAGAGCCATCTCTCATATGAGTTTTGTTTGGGCACTGCAGTGTTGGTAGGACAGTGGTGCTGGCAGATGCCTTCTAACTGTATGCAGCTTTACTTCATAACTCTGAAACTGGATAAATGCTGTTTCCGGTCTCATTCTCTGTAGCTCTTTGCCTCTCTGAAACACCTAATGAAAACTGATTTACTTTTGTTTTCTGGGTTTGCTTCTACGATTTTCTTTTGTTCCAATAAAAACTTGTTTCCCTCCTGTAGACAACAGTGAGGTCATAGATTAATGGAGGCATTTGGGGTGCAGGCTGTGTTTTAGAAAGCCTATGTGCTTGGGGGATGGTGTGACCCTTTCTCTGGAAGCATGTGGGCTGCACTTAGCCTCACCTGACCATATGTGGCTCGGGTGACAGAGCAGCAGCTTCGTAGCCAGTGGACTGCAGATATCCTAGCCCGTCATAGAGCACAGACCTGGATCAGGTTTAACAAGGGAACCAAGGCCCTGCGACTTGTCAGTGTGCCCACTGCTCCCACTCATTAAGCATATATTGCATGGCAGGTTCTGTGCCAGGCGCCAGTGACACGAGGTATCTCACATGTTCTAAATAGGCAAGCAAACATTATGAGTTAAGGTGTCTTGGGCCCCTGAAAAAGATGAACCAAGTACTGTGTTGGGTTGTTTTTTCTTCTTTTGAGAAAAGGTCTCAATCTGTAGCCAAGTTGGGCCTGGAACTCACTCTGTAGACCAAACTAGCTTTGAAATGACAGAGATCTGCCTGCCTCTCCGCACTAGTGCTGGGATTAAAGGAATGCACCACCACACTGGTTAAGAAGCATGGTGGTAAGAGAAGGGCTTCCTCCCGAAGAAGCTTGGTCCTGATGGTGCACGTTAAGGCTATCCAGGATGGAGGTGATGGGAGTATGGTAGCTTCTCTATGATGGGAAGAGCCTGCAACTCTACTTTAGGTGACTGCAAATATCTTCACATGGCTGGACCTGTCCCAGGGATGAGTTTGGAGAGCAGTGGAGGGGTCAGATTCTGACTCCTACAGCCCCATGTGTTGCATTGAGAAATTCTGAGATTAGGGAAGAGGTAGGGGTGGGGTGGGGGTGGGGGGCAGATTTTCAGTAGTAGACTGCCATGGTTGAGTTTGCTTTCATAATAACAATTTTGAGTGATGAGAAGACTGGGACAGAAAGACCGGTTAGCGGTCCCAGGCAGGTGGGCAGAGAGCGTATTCAAGCAGAAAGAGCGGGACTGGAGAGGAGCAGAGTCACTCCTGCAGAGGAGACCCGATGACCTACCCGGCTGAATCAACATGGGCGGGAGAGATTGGGGCCAGACGAGCGAGGTTCCTGTGCCTCTGCTTGGGCAGCTGTGGAGGTGGTAATGTCATTCACAGAAATAGAGGAAACAGAAGGAAAAGCAGATTTTGTGGGGGAAGGTGGTTTGGACATGTTGAGGTAGAGATGCGCATGGGAAATCCAACCAGGGCTATTTGATGGGTAGACACAGGTAACAGGAGCTCACTGAGGAGCTTGGGGTGAAGCCAAATCATGACAATGGCTGAGCCTCTCCGAGGAGAGTGTACGTGGCGAAGTGTAACAGGGCCATAGTCTCCGTGCTGAACGTGGGTTTGTGTAGTGAGTCAGTGAAGAGTTTGGCAAGGAAATGGAAACTGAGTGAGAAGAGAAGCAGCATAGGGAGAGGTCAGACCGTGGGGCTATAGCCTCAGGCTAAGACCAGGAGCTTTGCAGTCCCGACTGGCTGCGACTCACCAAGCCCACATCTCTTCTTTGCATCATCTGGGCTGAGCCACTCACTATATGGCCCATGAGGTAACTCCATAGGGTTAGGGCTAAGGGTTAGAGGTAGAGTTAGGGTTAGGGGTTAAGGGTTAGGGTTAGCATTAGACTTAGGATTAGTGTTAGGGGTTAGGGTTTGGCTTAGGGGTTAGGTGTTAAGTGTTAGGGTTATGGTTAGGGGTAGTGTTATGATTAGGGGTTATGGATTTTGGCTATGGTTATAGTTATGGTTTAGGATTAGGATTAGGTTTGGGTGGGGGGTTATGGTTAGGGTCTCTATGCTACCAAACATGGGATGAAGTCATGTTCAGTTAAGACCAGTCAGACACTCGTCAAGACTAGGCTCAGTGCCTCCAAGTCCCCAGCCCTCCATGAGCTCTTTGGAAGTCACCCATAAAAGACCCTAAGGGAAGAAGGCGGCTGGACTTTGGTTTAAGACACAACCACAGCCTAGTGTCTCCTGCCCTGGCTCTGGAGTCAGTTCTCTGGATTTGAGTTCTGGTTCTACCTCCTGAGTTCTCAGATTTGTCTCTTGTTGCCTGCCTAACGTCTTGGTGCTCCAGTTTCCACAACAGCAAAATAAGGCATAGACGTAGTGACCTTTCTCTCCTGTACTTTCCTGAGGATGAAATCACCTAACAGAAGTGGAGGAGTGAGGAGTCTAGGGAGGGTAGATGCCAACATGAGGAGAATATCAAGGACCCAGCTGTGGTCCGTAGCAGAGCTCAGCGAAGCTTGCCCGCTGAGCAGATCTGTTTGGCTGTGGCTCAGCTGAAAACAGTCCTACTGTTTATATTTTTGTTTTCATTTTCTTTGTTAAGAATACTACATATTTAATTTCAGCTAAAAGACAAGTCACATTTTATCTTCCTTTGGATCCTTGAGCCGAAGCCATGAAGACATGGGTCAAACACAACTCGTGTCTCTACCTTCAGTTTGACTTGGTTGGCTTATATTTTTTTAAAGGGTTAGAATACATCACCTGAGAACTACGTGGAGGTCAGGTTTCACTCCCCGCGAATATTGTCTTATTGGCTCTCTGCCCACAGTCATTTATTTTTATATTGTTGTGACTCTTTTACTCTGTGTCCCTGCAGCAGAGACCAGATGGCTTGCAAGGTCTAAGACATTTGTTATCTGGTTCTTTAAAAAGACAATTTGGTGAAATTTACAGTGTCAAATGCACCAAGGTCAAGAGTAATAACTAAAAAGTGTCACCTATAACTGGCAATAGGTTTCAGGAACCTTGATCGTAGTAGCTCCTTTAGAGTGGAGAAGCAGATGTTGGTGTCGGGAACACCTAAGTTTGATTTCTGACTCGAACATGTCAGCTATGTGGCCCTGGGGAGTCTCTCACCTCCATGTTCCTCGGCTGCACCTGGGGGCTGAGCGACTTTCTTGTATGGATTAGCAACACACTGTAAATCACTGGGCACGGCACCTGCTTCATCGTGTGCTCCAGACAGCAAGTCCAGGTGCACTGCTTAATCTGCTGCCACCACATTGCTATGCCTTGTCATTTCATCTCTTGTATGCTGACCCCTGGTGCTGTGTTTCACCCGTTTGCTGAGGTCATCCACTTAGCTGAACCTTCTATCTAATGCTTTGCTCAGCCCCAGTCCCTGGATCTCAAGCTCCCTTACCCCTGCTTGGCTTTTCCTTTGCTCATCACATCTGACAACCTAGAGAATTTACCAACACAGTGTCCGTCAGTTTACTGTGTGTCTTCCTTGCTAGGATGCAAGCTTCTGAGACAAGCCTTCTCCTCTGCTCGATGAGTATACATCACAACTACCTAAACAGAACCTGTGCAATTCAAAATGTGTCCAATGACTATATAAAGAAAGACTAGTCCAGATAATTTTTTTATATTCTTTACTGGACTATGTTCTTTAAATCTAAGAATTTGTCTTTTTCATGTCTATAAAATTCTCAATCACTCTCTATTAAAGCATGGCCTCTGCTCCATCTTAAATCTTTTCTTCTGGAATGTTCGGAATATATATGTTGGTTCATTCTATATTTGGCGTCTCCTGAGTTCTTCCTCATACTAGACAATTGCTCAGATTTCTGCTTTATTTTAAGGCAATTTCATCTGCTCCCTCATCCTTTTTAAGTTGTGTCCAGGCAACTTTTCAAACTGTTAATGGAATTTTTATTTCAATAACAATTATATTTTTGACACAAATGTCTGAGTTACTTTTCCTGGTGCTGCAACCATATCCAACAAAGGAAACTCAAGGAAGTAAGGAAGAAAGGAGGGAAGGGAGGAAGGAAGGAAGGAAGGAAGGAAGGCAGGAAGGAAGGAAGGCAGGAAGGAAGGCAGGCAGGCAGGAAGGAAGGCAAGCAGACAGGAAGGAAGGAAGGAAGGAAGGAAGGCAGGCAATAAGGAAGGCAGGCAGGCAGGCAGGAAGGAAGGAAGACAGGCAGGCAGGCAGGAAGGCAGGAAGGAAGGAAGGAAGGCAGGAAGGAAGGAAGGAAGGCAGGAAGGCAGGAAGGAAGGAAGGCAGGAAGGAAGGAAGGCAGGCAGGAAGGAAGGCAGGAAGGAAGTAAGGAAGGAAGGAAGGCAGGAAGGAAGGGGGGAAGAAGGAAGGAAGGCAGGCAGGCAGGCAGGCAGGTTTTATTCTGGCTTGCTGTTCAAGGGTTCACAGTCCACGGCCCATCAGACCATGGGAGTCCAGGCGACGGGGAGCTGGTCAGATTGCATTCACAGTCAAGATGTGGAGAGAAGACCATGAATATTTGTGTTCAGATAGTTTCCCCCATTTTATGTAGACTAGAACCCAAGACTGGGGAATAGTGCTACCCTTCTTCTTGGTGGGTCTTAATCAAGAATATCCCTCACAGGCACACCCAGGGTCTAGCATCGTCTCTCACATGTGTGCCTGGAAGCTTGTCTCCTGAATAGTTCTGGATCCCGTCAAGTTGACAATCAACTATCCCACCTGTCAGATCCATTTATTTCTTTTTCCTTTCTCTTCCCACTCTTTCCGATAGTTGTTTCACAGTTCCAATTTATTTCTTTATTTCTTCCCTTTGTTTCTTTGAACATTTAAAATATTCCTCTGTAAGACTTCAGTGTTTACCGTATCGCTAGTTCTTGGGGATGGGAAGCCTCCTCCTTGTTATTGGTTTTCTTGCCATGGCTTATTTGTTCCTGTGGTCTATAAATTTTAGATGCACGCTGTGAGTGCATTTGCCTTGGCTGAGGCTTTAAGGGTCAGCAAAAGAAAGATTCCAACACTACTCCTGCCTTGTCTTTCCAGGGTAGGATGGAAGGCAATACACTGTGATTCTTCAAAAACATGTGCTACACTTAGACATCTATATCACCCTCTCCAAGACCCAGGGACCATCATGGAAGACAGAGCAAGAGGAGGAGCTGCTGTCCAGCACTCTTCCACCCATGACATGGCCATGATACTCCTAGACTCAGCAGCTAGGATTACTTGTGAAGACTGGATGGGTCAACATCCTGTCATGGAGCAGGAGAAAGTTCATGAGGTCCCGCCCCTTCCTGAGGATGTGTAGGCAGTTAATAATTGCCGGAAGTGAGACACTTTCCTCAGTGTTGTAAGTGGTAAGTGCAAATGCTATTGTAAATGTCCCCGACCCTTACGTGAGCATCCAGAATCACACTCATTGCGTCATCAAAATAAAACAAAGAACAAAGCGTGAAAGTAAGAGAGGGCTAACACGTTGTGTAATCAACAGACATGGGGGAGGTCAAGGGAGGGTAATGGGGTAGATACGACCAAAATCCATTATGTGCATGTATGGAAACCGCACAGTGAAAGCCATTAATGTGTGTAATTAGCATATGCTAATGAACATACCATATACAAGAAAGTGCATTCTATGTTCTATCCCCACTCTGACCACTATTAGTGTGATCACAGGCCAATGACTCTTCTATCTGTGAAGTAGAAACCATAATCCTACCTGTGGAGAGTTAGCCCAACAGTCAGCGCAGAGCCAATGGCTTAGTTCTCCATTGCAGTACATGCTTAATAGCTGTTACCAGGCTCTATAAATGCATGGTGACCATCCTGTGTTACATACCTCTATAAATGCATGGTGATCATCCTGTGTTACACACCCCTATAAATGCATGGTGACCATCCTGTGTTACACACCCCTATAAATGCATGGTGACCATCCTGTGTTACACACCTCATAAATGCATGGTGACCATCCTGTGTTACACACCTCTCAATAATTCCATGTTTTGTCATGGAAGGAACTTAATTTATGAACACACACACACATACACACACACATACACAGTACACAGCAAGTCGTGTGTGGCTATCAGTCAGACACGTTTGCTTCAGTTATTAGAAATGTGGGGAGAAGCCATCCTAAGAACACACTTGGCTCCCCATCCCTTCTGAGAAGCAGTGACAAGAGTAGGCATGGTGTCTCAGATGTTATCTTTAAGGAAAACAAAGAAACCCAAAGCCTAATTAGGAAGCTAGATCACTTGCCAACTCTTTTGGGTCGCTACAATGCAGCAGTGGAGAAAGTTCTTGCCGAGAGGAAAATGACCTAGATAAATTTCTTCATTTTTTTTTTCCAAAGGGAACAGACCTTTTGCTCATTGGTCATGTTTTCCTTGGGCATCACTCCCTGCAGAGTTAGACACACAACAGCTACAGGCCTCCGATCCATGGCGAATGCTTGGCTGTATTCTTCATTGATTACACGGAAGGTAGAATGAGTTCATTACTTCCCTCATTGCTCTGACAGATGTCAAGACAAGAAGCCAAAGTGAGGAGAGGTTTATTTTGACCCAGGGTTGGGATCTATCACCGGCAGGTAGGCGCAGCGGAGGACGTGCTCTGGGGCTGTGGTGACAGGGGCATTGGGCAGTTCCTTTGAACCTTGGTGAATTTGTGGGGTGGGGAGAAGGGGTTGCTGTTCAGTGGCTTCCTCTTTCTTGTCTTTCGTTCAGGCTGGGATGGTAGATGGTGGAACAGTGCTTCCTTTACTCCGATCTCTGTCAGTAGATCCCTTTGCCCAAAGGGACGGCTCGTTCCCGCCTTCTGCATTTATTAATCCACTCAACTAGACAAAATTAACCACCACAGCGCATAGGCAAACTCCTGGGCGAGAGGAACTTATTTGCATCTGAAGGAATTTCCATCCTAAGTCCTTCCCTTCACTAACCTTTGGGTCTGTGGATGAGGGAAGGAGAAGACCGAAATGCAGCTAAAGGCTGTGGGTGACAGTGCTTAGCATGAATCCCATTATCAGTGATCTGTCAAGATCCCACCAGGTGAAAACCTCAGTTTTTGTATTCATAAAACACAAAGACTAGACTGAAAACTATTTAAATAGAAAATACTTGTAGGTTTAGTTACCTGGTTATCGTAATCTGATCCTGTGTCGATAATCTCTCCAGCATCAAACATCATGGAAGGGTCAAGGTCGCTTGAATCTAAGTTTAAGAAAGACACAGTTAGCTGATAGAGACCGTCTGTGTGTTTCTACAGCACATTTACACATCCTTCCATCTGCCACACTGTGTGTCTGGGCTGGTGGTAGAGGACACAGACACTCTGGACCTAGTCCCAGCCCTCAGAAGTACAACCTCCAGAGGAGGATGATTTGTCAACAGCAAGATTCGGGAAACCAGAAAGTGTGAGGTTCTAAAGCCAACTGTCCGTGAGGATGATAGTGGGATTGAGATCCTTCACAAGAAACTGACTCGGGAATTGGAACTAGGAGAGCGAATATGAGCGTTCAGGAGAAACGGCTTCAGGATGTTCTAGAGTAGCCGAAATACAAGGAACCCCATGAACAGAGCGGAGGAAGAACAGGAACTTCTAGAATAAGAACGAACCTTCCCATTCTGAGGTGGGACTTTTGCCTCAAGCCTGTGGGGTCACCTTAGCCTCTGTTCTAGTTTCACTTCATTTGCTGTGACAAATCCCTTGACAAAAGGAAAGGAATCATGTGACATCCAATCCCAGGTTTCACTTCACAACTGAGAGGAAAGGCAGGAACTCAGCAGCTGGACACTCACACCATCCTCAGGCGCAGGGAGATTAGCAGAGCCTTGTCCACTGGCTCCTACACTCTTTCTCTCTCCCTGCACAGCCCCGGGCCCAGTCCAGAAAATAGCATTGCCCATATTCAGGTGTTGCATATCATGGCAATCCCCTCTAACATACCCACAGGCCAGCAGCATCTAGACAATACTCCAGTTGAGTCTCTTCCTTGATGATTCTAGATTGTGTCAAGTTGACAGTTGAAATTAATCATCGTGTTCCCCAAAGGTGAGAAAAATCAGGTTTACTAAGAGGGAGACTGTTTCTTCTTGGTAGAATAGGCTGAATTGAGTTACTTGCTATCAATCCCCAAGGCTTGGATGGAAGCCATTGATTTCCATCACGACATTCTTGTAGCATGGTTGACTTGATACCCTCACTAAACAGCTCTTTCC
Source organism: Tokudaia tokunoshimensis (assembly GCA_036184795.1). Lineage (NCBI taxonomy): Eukaryota > Metazoa > Chordata > Mammalia > Rodentia > Muridae > Tokudaia > Tokudaia tokunoshimensis. The sequence goes on along the minus strand of BTHU01000003.1, from coordinate 7,587,007 downwards.
TATGGGAGACATGCCACTGGCCTAGGCACACACACCTCCCTGGCCCAAAAGTGCTGCCTATAAAAGGTGTATTATTCTGTGAAATAACAAACCGCCTCACATTTCACTAGAACTGGGCCTTGACATAGAATCTGAACCAGAGAATGCTTAATAAAGGTAGATTTTCAAATGACAGTAAACGCTGCACACACTTCACAGAAACAGTGTGGTGCCCGAGCATGGCTTCACACTCCTTCTAGGACTAGAGTTGAGGTGTCTTCTCACCCAGGGTTTCTACCCTCTTCCCTGCTTTCCTTCTTCCTCCTTCTCCCTCCCTTCACCCCCTTTTTAGGGGGATAGACCCTTTTTGTTCAGGCTGGCTTTGAACGTGTGAAGCTGCAGCTTCAAGCTCTAATGGAATTGAGGTGTGTGTCACTATACGTGACTGCTCCGCTCTGATCACTGCTGACCCTACTTTGCCAAACTGAAAAAGTACTCGTCATTAGACCATTGGTTGCAATTTTATTTGCCTTTCTATTTTTCTGGGATGGAGTTTGACTGTCCCAGGATGATCTGAGACTTAGGACAGGCATCACCACGTGATAGGGATGACAGAACCCGGAGTTTCCATTTCTCCTCTTTCTCCCACACACGGTTGACAACACACTCCAAGCAGGACAACCCAAAAACTGCCTTTCAGTGCAGCGTGCTACTCGGGTGAGGACCTGAGGGTGGAGCTGTCCATTCAGCATTCTGAGACAAGGAGAGACAATAAATGCATCCCAGAGAAGCATATTGCAGGGGCTGAGAAATATCAGGGGTGGAGGAACTGAGTCTAGTTCCAGCCAGGATGATCACGTTTCCTTTCTGGGTGGCTTTTGTGGACAGCAGTGTTAACAACATGAAAGCATTCAGCTTTCATTAGTCTGTAGATGCTATGTTCTTAACTAGTCAAGTGGAGGAAGGTGTGTGGGGGGAAGTGTTTTCCTAATCTCTGACTTGCCTCTGAGGGATTCCTACGGAGTCCACACAGCAGCGAGAAGTCCCTTGTCCTACTTAGTTGGTTGAACTGGAGGCCATTCTTCTGATTGTTTTCAGAAAGTACCATCTGAAGGGCCCTTAAACAACCCAGCGCGTAGGAGCCACGTGCTAGCTCTAGAGACAGCAGCAAATTCATTAGAAAATAATTTTCAGTAGCATCAGAATGAAAAGACTTTTGATTAAAACGAACTTCCTGCTTAGGAGGAAGAGGAGATCAATTATCCTTCGTAATCAAGGGCTTTGACAGAAATCTTACCGTATCACTAAGGGACGGCATTTCTTGACACACGGTTGCCACTGGCAACTGTAGTCTTAGTGCATCTCAGATGAGAGACAAGGCGTATCATTATCAGCTCAGATAACGATCGAACGGCTCGTATTTTTAAAGGCACTGGTTGCTCAGTTTTCTGGAAATGAAGGCTTTGATAATAAATAGCCCAAGGCTCAGCAAATGAACTGGGGAGACAAACACGGGCTGATGTTCCGTTTGGACTATCTTTCAGTCAACACACAGGCCCGTCCGGGGAACAGCGGACACGATTTCCTATCTCAGAAATGACACAGGATTCAGACATTTGATTAAAGAGGTCACATGGATTTCATCTCCCCCAACCCTCTTGAGTTTTTTCACTTTATCTTCAGATTTAAAGATATCCTTTCCTTAGAAAAGAGAGAAAGGTCTAAGCGGAAATGACTCCCCACCTAGAACATCTGGTGTAATTTGTTGTAGTGTAGGGTGGTCTTCAGTAATATTGCCTTCAGGTTGTCTTTGATTTAAGTGGGAGCCAGAGACAAAGGGTTTTAAAGGGCAGCAGAAGTGAACCGTACCATATTGGTCTTGGAGACAGTCCTGAGCACTGGAGGATGGCTGTGAACGAGACTCTTCTACCTCTCTGTTAAGAGAAGCAATAACTCCTGTTTCTATTTCTGTTAACTTCTTAGGATTATGTTTTGAGATACAATATATAAAACACAATGTAGAAATTATAGGCATTCTGTTCACAGATGCCAAATGACTGGAGGTGAACCACACAGGGCTTGTTTGTGCATTTTCCCACCACACATGCCTGGATTCTCTCTGTGCACACTCTGGACTTCCTGTCAGGGTCCACCCTGAGTCTGAGAATCCCACTCTTATGCCACAGGCATGGGGGTGTCAGCCATACTTTGAGGAGCAGCACGGTATTTATCTGTATTATCCAGAGTGAGAAGAGACAGGGATGGTTCTTCAGTGACTCTAGGACAGGGATGGAAAGAGGGCAAGAAGGGAGAGATAGGAGAGGTGAATCTGGAGGAAAGAGGGCAAAATGTTGTCTAAGACATGGTGTCTCCCCATGAGTCTCCATGTTCTTTGCAAAGGCACGGCTCATATGCAGTCTTCCCAGTGGAACAGAGAGACCATTCACCCACAAACTCTTTACCGAAACCCTCCTTCCAATGGCCTGATGAGGCAGGTACCCGGTCTCCCCTTTCTAGACAAGGAAAAACAAGCCCACAGAGATAGACTGGCACATAGGTAGAGATGGGTCTGCTGAAAGTACTAATGGGCTCCACAGAGGAGGGGCTCTGAGGAAGGTGTAGAGCTCAGGGGCCTGCAGCCTAGAGGAAAAGTCAGAGGAGCCCCCAATACAGACTGGGGCTCAAGGTGAGGAGCTGGTGAGCTTGGGAGATGTCAGCGGAGGTGGGCAGCTAGAAAGGCTTTTTATACTATCTCCTGTGAGACTCATTCTGAGTAACACACACACACACAGAGAGAGAGAGAGAGAGAGAGAGAGAGAGAGAGAGAGAGAGAGAGAGAGAGAGAGAGATCCTTGCTGAGTCTTGAAGACACCACTCTTAAATAGAGGCACAGAAGAGGATCTGGTCCGTTAAGATGAGGCTAAGGAGCTGGGATGTTGGAAGCGCATATGGAGACAGGCATTCAGCATGACTGGAAGAGCAGGTGCAAAGGCCAGAGGCGGGAGCTAAGCCAATCAGAGAACTCCAAGGAGAGTGTAGCTGAGGGGTGGAGGTGATGCTATACAGAGCATGGAACAGCTGAGGATTCTGGGTGTTTAGATATGAGAAGGGCACTGGTACCCAGCCTGCAGAAGTCACTGGAAGTGGGACAGCTAGAGCGGTGTTCTCTGAGGTGCTTAGTAACCTCTCGCAGCAGGGTTAATGATAGGCAGGAGAGCCCCAAAATGGAAGATGCAAGGCTACCACCGCTGTGAAAGCAGAGAAGGAGTTGTGGATTTCCGTGATGCCCTTGAGGAGTGACAACTGGTGCAGCCGTGAGAGCAGGAACATTTCTAACTCTGTCAAAGAGGTGAAGTGGGTGTACACTCATCCCAGCTGAGGTTGTCCCAGCTGAGGTCGTCCCAGGCTGAGGTCGTCCCAGGCTGAGGCTCCCTTCTGGACCATTGGTGCTAGAGCCTGAGGTTTTCATTTGTTTTGTTTTGTCTTCAGTGGGTTCAAAGAAAAGTCTGGTTTCAGAGTGGCTGATTTGTCTGAATTTAGTGTGAACATAGACAATACAACATCAGTCAGTCAGTCAGCTAGTCAGTCAGTCAGTCAGTCAGTCAGTCAGTCAGTCAGTCAGTCAGTCAGTCAACCAATCCATTATCTATGTACATCCATCATCTATTTAGTTATTTTCTGATGTCTATTGCAGTCTCTCATCTCTCCTGTACATAATATACCATCAATCATCTACATCAATCATCTAGATATTTACATCTATTATCTATAGCTATTTTATCTCATTTATTTGTCATCTATTTTCTATTATATATCTCTGCATCTCTTTATCAGCTAGTATATCTATCATCTATCAATATATCCCTCTATGACTATGTCTAACTATTTTGCAGTGCAGGGAATTTCACCTAGGGCCATGTACACGCTAGACAAGCATTATACCATGGAACTATTTTCTCAGCTCCCAAACCTTTATTTTTAAACTTAATTAACTTGTTCTCAATTTGTTTGCACTGTGATTTCATAAAGCAAAAGCCAAAAGTTCTAGGGTCTAAAGTAAAAAAAAAAAATTGAGGGTGATTTATACAAAATGATGAGTTCAGAAAAAAAGGGGGTGCAGACAGACAGACAGACAGACAGAGATTAAGAAGCATGGAGAGTGGAACCACGTCAGGTATGGGTCCTCTCTCAAGTGTCCCATGACAGAGCTCCTGGGTTGAGGGCTTAGGAAAGAAGGAGAAAAATGACTGTAGGGCTATGGGGTGGGATGACTATGGGGTGGGATGGGTGTAGCCGCCAGAGGAGAAGAATGCTCTCTCTGGGCAGAACAAGACAAGGCTGTGCAGATTAGAGGGGCCTGAGGACTGTAACCTGCTATAGGTGCCCAAAGTATGGGGTAGGCTGGATTTGTTTCTACTATGGAGACATAGGTGCTGTGTTACATCACGGTGATTAAGGATTTGCATATACTATGACAAGGAAAGCATCAGCCAATGCACAGGGACAGACTTTTAGCCTTTCCCTTCTACTTAGTTTTTTAATCTTTATTTTTGAGTAGGAAAGAATGAGGCTGAGTATATGGCCGCCATGTCAGAGCTTCAGCCACTGATAAAAGTCCTGGCTCACCTGGGGGTTGACGGTGATGCTCTGATGCCAAGGGGCCTGGAGACTTACCTGTCGGGGCCTCTTTGTTTGGAAACAACTTGTTGTCGACGGCCGTGCTGATGTCGTGGAACACTGCATCTTCGTCTCGGTCGGCATCGAACTGGGGGAAACCGAGACAGACAAGTTTGCGACATGAGACACAATCGAGCTGAGTCTGAAAACGAGCGCGCACCATTCAGTTGTGTCTGTGAGGAGGTGGGAGCTAGCGCAGCTGTGTCTTTAACCAGATCTTTAGAGAGTCTTTTAATTCAGATCTCTGGCCACATGAGGAAGGGCAGTAAGAAGAAAATGTTCAGTCATAGTGGCTAAGAAAAGCGGGCAGCCTTTTCTCAACATATACAGCAAGTTCTGAAAAGATAACTGAAATTTACTTGTGGGTTTCTGATTTCGTTTTTCTAATAAAAAGTAAAAATATATATTTATAAACAACAGTGGTAAAGATTTCCTTCCTATCTATCTATCTATCTATCTATCTATCTATCTATCTATCTATCTATCTATCTATCTATCTATCTATCTATCTCTTTGTATCATTTATCTATCTATCTATCTAACTATCTATCATTCATCCATCCACCTCTCTCTGTATCTTTCTTTCTTTCTTTCTTTCTTTCTTTCTTTCTTTCTTTCTTTCTTTCTTTCTTTCTTTCTTTCTATCAATCATTCATCCATCTACCTCTCTCTGTATCTATCTATCTATCTATCTATCTATCTATCTATCTATCTATCCATCATCCATCCATCCTATCTATCTATCTATCTATCTATCTATCTATCTATCTATCTATCTATCTATCTATATATCTATCTATCATTTATTTATTGTGTATACATTGTATATGAGTATGCCCAAGTATATACAGGTATGCATGCATATGTATGTGCATGCATGTGCAGACTGTATGTTGGTGTCTAGGATTTCTTTGAAATTTTTACTCTATATGAATGTGTGTGTGTGTGTGTGTGTGTGTGTGTGTGTGTGTGTGTGTGTGTTTCTGTGTCTGGCATATTCATCTGTGTAGAAGTCAGAGGACAACCTTAGATGTGACCCATCATCTTCTACCTTGTTTGAGACAAGCTCTTATGTCTATCACTGCACACACCAGTCTAACTGTCTTGTGCACTTTTGGTTATTCTCCAGCCTCACGCTCCCCCCCTCTCACCACTGAAGTGCTGGATTGCAGAAGCACACAACTGTGTCTGGCTTTATGTGGGTCCTGGAGATCCAGACTTAAGTTCTCACGCTTGTGAAGCAAATGCTTTCCCCACTGAGTCAGCCCTTCTCTTACTCAGAGGGTCATAACTCACAGAGGTCACAGGGTAATCTGTGGGATGTCATTTAATGAGAGGACTGAGGAGGGCAACTGGAGATTTCAAGACGACCAAACTTCCTAGTCTGAGCACAGTGTGCGTTTTCACATGACAAACAAATGAAAAAAGCTTTCAAAGGCTCCCAAGAAACACCTAGAACTGCAAAGAGAGTTACCGAGGAGGGAGCGGTAGGAATGACCTAGATTACCGAGGATTACAGAGGCAGGTGCAGAACTGGGCATCACACAAGGTGTACACAGCCTCCCACACTTTCAGTAGCAGAAACACGTCTTTGTCTTTGTTTGAATGTGTGGTCTGGAATCAACAGGCTTCACAAACCTCCCTGGGGATAGCCTTCTCCAGCCTTCCCCTCTTAGCATCAGCTATCCCAGATGCACCAGCCCCAGCAGGAAGGCACCAACTCAAACCTCCTGCAGGAACTCACCTTTAATTAAACTTAGGAATGAGTCTGAGGGAAACCAATGGGCTGTGTTATTAGCATTGATTCAGTTTCATATTCCCCCTGAGTGCCGTTCTATAACCGTCAGCTCAACTCGGGCTTTAGAAATGGTCTCTTCTCCTTGTCGCAGGCTGGGAATTTCAACCAGAACTCCCCCCCCCCACACACACACTGCTTTCCCCCTCCGCCACAGGAGGCCCCTCAGCTTCAATAGCTGGTCCCCCATTGTGGAACATCTGTGCTAGTAATCTGATAGTGAGCCAGTGATAGGCAGATCCCTGGGGTTTGCTGGCCTGCCTCAGAAATAAAAATAAAGCCATGGGTCAGCAGGAGAGATCACTGGCTGCACTTCTGGAGGACCTGGGTTTGATCTCAGGCACCTACACGACACTTCAAAACCTTCTGTAATTCCAGTCCCAGGCTGTCTCATGCCTTTTTTGGCCTCCACATTCACAGCCCTTATGTGGTACACAGATATACGTGCATGCAGAACACCCGCATGCATAAAAAAAATAGTAAATAAATCTAAAAAACAAAACAAAACCAGCAAGGTGAATGACATCATCTTCCTCCCACATACGTGTGCACACACGTACATGTACACACACCTAAACACACATACATGCTCATACACTAACACATGCTCTCTCTGTTACACGTTCGAAAATACCCCTCTAAGTCACCTACTGCTTGATGTTCTTATTTTGTAACTTTTCTGTTCTCTGGATAAAAATGGTAAAGATTGCATTAAAACTGTAATACTTTAAAGACTCGCAGCATCTGCAGTGAAGCCAGCAGACAACAGTAGTGAATCTGGGGCCAATGGAATCACTTTGCAGGATTGGGTTGTTTTTTTTTAATTTTATTTTTATTTTATTTTCTAAGTTTTTTTTATTTACATTCAAAATCATTTCCCCTTTCCCGTTTCCTCCCTCCCCGAAAGTCAGTGACAGGCATGTAGATCAATGGAACAGAATTGAAGACCCAGAAATGAATCCACACTCCTATGGTCACTTGATCTTTGACAAAGGAGCTAAAACCATCCAGTGGAAAAAAGATAGCCTTTTCAACAAATGGTGCTGGCTCAACTGGAGGTCAACATGCAGAAGAATGCAAATTGACCCATTCTTATTTCCTTGCACTAAGCTCAATTCCAAGGGGATCAAGGACCTCCACATAAAACCAGACACACTGAAACTAATAGAAAGGAAACTAGGGAAGAACCTTGAACATATGGGCACAGGGGAGAATTTCCTGAATAGAACTCCAATAGCTTATGCTCTAAGATCAAGAATTGACAAATGGGACCTCATTAAATTACAAAGTTTTTGCAAGGCAAAAGACACTGTCAAAAAGACAACGCGGCAACCAACTAACTGGGAAAGGATTGGGTTTTAAAAGCTTCATAATCCACCGTAAAACCTGAAAGAGTCACACCTACACAAAGTGGTGGTGGGCGGGGCATACAGGGACGGTCTGTGAGACAGAGCTTTCCTGTGTTTTTATTTGGGTTCCTGTAGCTCAGCTCTGTGGACTCAAGCTCTGTAGAACTGATTATCTCTGCATAAAAGGAATTAGGGCAAGATGTGGAAAAGGACTAGATTCTAGCAGGATTCTGTGCAGAGGGATGGGAGCAGGGCACTGGGAAGCCGTGGAGAGCAGAATTGAAGGCTCATTGTCTCCGCCTTATCTTACTGGGAATTCAGATGCCAAGTCAACAGTTTTGTTAGGAAAAGTCACCAGAGTGAAGAGATTCCAGACAAGCCTGTTAGGATATTTACGAAACACCTTAAGAAAAGAAACTGCCTTTAAGTTGAAGCTGTAACAGTGTAATTTGGACTTCGGTTTGTTTTGTGATTGGAACCTAAGAAAGAAGGAGCAGCTCAAGATAATCCTGGTTAGTCTCGTGTTGTTAACCCAGAGAACTGTGAAAACAGTCATCCGTGTGGCACATGGCTGGGAAATACTTCATTGTGATGTAGTCTCGTGTCATTAACCCAGAGAACCGTGAAAACAGTCATCCGTGTGACACATGGCTGGGAAATACTTCATTGTGATGTAGTCTCGTGTCGTTAACCCAGAGAACAGTCATCCGTGTGACACATGGCTGGGAAATACTTCATTGTGATGGTCGTTGGCTGTGTATTTTAGACTGTCTCTGCAACAACATCGTTTGGATGTATGTCCATCCCTGTGCAACCCCTGTCACGGGCATGTGCACAGGAACACCCTCTCACACACAGGATTCAGACAACCTCAGTCTGGGGACATCACTCCCTAGTGAGTGCTTGTCTGGTTCATGTGAAACTTGTGGGTTCACCCCCAGCGCTACAAACAACCGATCACTCAAAACAAAAACAAGAGCCAGGTTTCAAGGAATTAAATAACCCTTCCAAGATCATGTTAGTGGCAGAGATGGGGGCTGAGTACTCTTGTGGCCAGACCAAAGTGTGAGCTCTATAGGCCGCCGACGCTGTGAGGCTGAGCTCTGCCTGGCAGGTCAGTGGAAAGTATAGAATGTTCACTGCAGTTGCTCACATCTGTAACCCCAGTACTTGGGAATCAGGCAGGGGGAAAGGAAGTTGGAGGCCATTTTGGGCTACATAGCAAGACTGTCTCTAGAACAGCCGCATGTGTAGCAGAGGATGGCCTTATCGGACATCAATGACAGGAGAGGCTCTCGGTCCTGGGAAGGCCTGATGCCCAGTGTAGGGGAATGCAGGACTGGGAAGCTGGAGTGGGAGGGTCGGTGAGCAGGGGGAAGGGGGATGGGATAGGGGGGTTTTCGGAGGGGAACCGAGGAAAGGGGATAACATTTGAAATGTAAATACCTAATTAAAAGATATTTGGAATGTAAATTAAAAAATAAAACAAAATAAAATAAATAAATAAAAAAAAGATATTGATCTCTCTCTCTCTCTCTCTCTCCTTCCCTCCCTCCCTCTCTCCGTCTCTCCCTCTCCCGTGTGTGCACATGCGCGCACACACAGGCAAACGTATGCTAGAGAACAGCGCATTTGGAAGCCAGAGGACACCTCTCCTTCCACCCGTTGAGCTAGAGTCTCTCTTGGTTTTCTGCTGCTCTGTGTATACCAGACTAACTCCCATGAGCTTCGGGATAATTCTTTCCCCTCCACCTATCTCTTTGTAGGATGGCAGGGACTACAGATGTGAACCACTGCATTGGGATCTTGGGGGCTCCAGTGATCAGACTCAAGTCATCAGGCTGGTGAAGCAAGTAACTTTACCATCACTCCCTGCCCCCATTATTCACTGAGCCCATTCCATACCACAGATCCTGTACCAGGTTATAGTGACAGAAGGAAGAAAGATTAATCCATGTTGGTTTTGTCCTCGTTAAAGCACCAGATGACTAAAACACTTAGAGAGAACCTGGTAAAGAAAAGGTTAAAAGGAGAGAGTGGAGAAGGGCGCTGTGCTCTCTGGGGCTGAGGACCCACTGAACATCTCCTCCTTCTCTCTACTGCACTTAGCGGCACGTGAGCGCCATTCAGACCAAATGCCAAACTAAACCGAGCTGAAAGATAACTTAAAGTCCTTTTCCCTTCTGTTTCCCTGTTCCCTCTTCTTCCCAGAATTCTTACAATTTGAGGCCTTCAAAAACTATAAAATTGTTAGATAAATATTTGAACCTTTGTCATGAAAGTTTGCAAACTAAAGAAGCTTGAACCTTAGAAGCCAAATTTGGACTTTATGTGACACTGGTTCCTTTCCTAACTGCAGGCTCTGTTATCTCCCATGTTCCGAAGTTCTGAAAAGCACCGTGGAAGTCTGAAACGCACACACACACATACACACACACACACACACACACACACACACACACACACGCACGCACGCATGCACACACATGTGCACACACATGCACACACACACGCACACATGCATGCATACGCACACATGCACGCATGCACACACATGCGCACACACACGCACACACACACACACAAGCATTACAAGCATTTGCACATGTGCACACAGTCGAAGCCATGAGATGTTTGACTGGGGCTAATTTTAGCCCTAGAAGATGGACAATAGGACTCAATCTTTTTGCTTGTTTGTTTGATGTCATTTTCCTTCTCCTTCATTATTGATTTTTTCTTAGTTGAGATGCCTCCTCCTCCTCCTCCTCCTCATCATCATCATCATCACCACCACCACCACCACCACCATTGGTGCTAGGGATGGAGCCCAGAGCCTGGCAAACACTAGTTAAGCAATCACTCAGCAGGCTATTCCCACAGTCCTTTCCTCCTCTCCTCCCTTTCCCTCCCCTCCCCTTCCCTTTCTCTCCCCTTCCCTTCCCTCCCCTCCTCTTTCCTCTCCTTTCCTGGCATCTCCCAGCAATGGGATCACTTGTTGGTACAAATAAATAAATGTTTCTGTCTTCTAGACTAGCTTTGATGGCTGAATATGTTCAGTTCATAATTATGTGCAAAAGTCAATGGAAATCAAGTAGAATCAATGAGATCAGCTTAAGACATTGGAAACTATGGGAAATGTGTCTGATGGGAATACAGGGCCGGCTGATGAAAGTCGCCAGTAATACATAGGAAAAGGAGTCAGGTTTTCAGTCAATGTATAGTTGGTGACATTAAGAGATCCTCCTTCTCGAGAATCCTTGCAAACAGCATTTAGCGTTTATGGAAGCATTTTGTTGGAGCAGTGAATAATCAAACTGGATCATCAAGCAGTCATAGAAGGAGCTTGCTCATGTTCTCCCACGTTGGCTGAATCGGCAAGTGTTACACTGGGACGTATTTCAATTGAGTTCCATGAATGGACCAAGGCAATGCCTTTGCCTTCGTGGATGTCAAGGTCAATGACGAATTACTTGTAATTCAGATCGTTATCCAGAGACCAGCAGGAGAAGGGCTGAGACGGAGTGTGCTTCTGGGATACTGGGGCCAAGAGGCAATAGTAGAGTCGGGAGGGTATGGTCCGAGGTTCCCAGGCGTTAGTGTGCTTTGTACAGGCAAGAGCAGCAAACTGAAGAACGGAAGGGCCTTCCAGGGACCGGGAATAATGGGCGATGGAATGGAGATTTGAATGCAAGTGAGGGTGCCTCTGGGTTATCCATTGTCTTTCTTCTTGAAGGTGCTCAAGGCTCTCTTTGGATTGGGAGAGTAGCTTCCTACTGTCCCTGAAACCTCCGACCATGCATTTGAAGTGAAGGAGGACCACAGGTGTGCACAGGAACGGCAGCAGAGCTCGGCCAGGTAACAGTAATTACCACTCATTAAGCTTTACCCCGGCCAGGTAATGAATCCGTTTTGCAATTGTAAGCAATCACTGCAAAACAGCCCCATGGAGTTCTAGAACAACATGAAGCATTAATCTCCACAAGCCACTGTCGGCCCAGAAGGTAAGTACTTTCGAAGCTGATGGACGCAGTGGAGAAAGCAGATGGGACTAGACCTTAGGTTCTTCTCGCTACGATTCTTCTGCTCTTAAAAACTAAGTTGGTTCGGAAAGAACCAAACTAGGTTCTTAATTATCTTGTGTCACTTTCCTTCCTGTTTTTAGCTTGAGGGTTATGGCCAACTTCTGCGCTCTTTCAGTGCCCATCCTGACTTCTTCCTTGACTGCTTTCCTCAGCTCTAATACTCTGTGGTGTTAGTATTAGCCTCCTTCTCATTAAAAACAAACAGGCTGATCTGGGTTTCAGAGCAATTAACTTCTCAGCAAGATGGCCCAATGATAGGAAGTAACTACAGGATAGAGAGTTGTTTAAAAATGTACTCACAGACTCTTTGGCTAATTGAGCAATTTAGATCCCCAAGTTTCAGGAAAAAAAAATCATTAATGTATGAGGAGCAAAAGAAGACTGAGAATGGGGAATCCAGCTTGTGATAATGGAATGAAGAAATGGACTTTGTAATTCGGTAGATGTTTCTGCAACTAAGATCTCTTGTGAATGTGAAAGACTCGGCCAGCAGGATTAATTACTATTGGTCTGCTAACCCGGGCCTGCATGAGTTGCATATGGCTATAATGGCTATGAATGAGGCTCAAAATTTTTGTAGGTGACAGTGTTAAATGCCAACATCTGAAGGCTGGACGCCCCTGGGTGAGGACTTTGACAAGCAGCAGGTGGAGAGATTGTGTACTGTCTAAAAGGTCATCTATCATCCAGGCAACTACACTCTTAGCTGATCCACCACATGTGGGGTCAAGACTGGTCTATTGAGGGTCAGGGGATGTGGCAGATCTTTTCAGCCAGTGGGTAGTTGATTTGGAAAACAAAGGGGAGTGAGACTCAGTGTCCTAAAGAAGAAAATCCACCAACTGCATTCTGGAAAACACCCGTGTGACCCTTTTGAGATCAGCCTGCACCCTGCCCAGGTTACTCCATATTGGGTAACATAACAGCTTTCAGGCTGTGCCTTGCTTTGGGTTACTCCATTTTACAATCAGCATTTGGCACCATGTTGAGTGCAGATGCAGAGGCAATTTCCTTACTGTACATGTAAACACAAGCATGCCTAATATCACCAGAGGCACAGACTGATAAGTACCCAAAGGACCATTATAAACTCATCAAAGTCCATTGGGAAAACATATGGACATATGGGTGTATTCAAATTACATCAGGAAAACCAAGCTCACAACTTATCAAGACAACAACAGGATGCATCACCCCTCACCAGGGCTTACAAAGAGAGGAGGATGCTAAATTCCAAGATGCTGAAGGCTGTCACTGAGCACCCAGATTGTGCATTAGGAGATCGAGGACTGACAGAGCACACCTAACTGTCCCTGGGGGCTTCAGTTCAACTGGGTCCCATTGTTGATATAGTCTACTTTAATTGCAATCTGTCTGTCCATATATCTGTTTGGACTCCGGCCTATATATTGCCCCTGTGGCCTCCATCACCTGCATTTAGCTTTTTGAGTCTGACTTATATCTGTGACCCTGGGGCTTGGTTCTGTACTCAAGGCTCCAGTAGTAGGAATCTAATGAGGTTTATCAATGTCCTAGTTATTGCAGAAGTTACTCTCTTTGCATCTCTACCAGCTGTCTTCTGCCTCCAGTGAGGCTCTGAACTCCTTGAACACTACTGTGGCTTTTTTAAACCTTTGTAGCTATTCTTTCACACACATGCACACACACAGGTACACACACAGACATACAAATTTCTTGTGTGAGAGTTAACATCAGTAATTAAGATTGTAACAGAGAACCCGTAGTCAACTGTAGCCAGCTGACATTGCTATTAATTTATTATTTAATAAATTCTGACATTGTAGAAAGACATAGGCATGTTGTATGATTCTGCTACACGCTCACTGTATCCTGGTTCTGTGTTCTGCACCTGTTTGAATTGGCTACCTGCAGTTAATTTTCTATTAAGTGGGCCTCAGTCTGCAGTTTTTCAGATAAGCCTGAGACCCTGTGTACTGGCTGGTTTTGTGTGTCAACTTGGCACAGGCTGGAGTTATCACAGAGAAAGGAGCTTCGGGTGAGGAAATGCCTCCATGAGATCCAGCTGTAAGGCATTTTCTCAATTTGTGATCAATGGGGGAGGCCCATTGTGGGTGGTGCCATCCCTGGGCTGGTAGTCTTGGATTCTAAAAGAAAGCAAGCTGAGCAAACCAGGGGAAGCAAGCCAGTAAGAAACATCATTCCATGGCCTCTGCATCAGCTCCTGCTTCCTGACCTGCTTGAGTTCCAGTCCTGACTTCCTTTGGTGATGAACAGCTGTGTGAAAGTGTAAGCTGAATAAACCCTTTCCTCCCCAACTTGCTTCTTGGTCATGATGTTTGTGCAGGAATAGAAACCCTGACTAGGACACCCTGGAAGAAATTCTTCCTACATTATTCACCAGCAATGTCTGGCTCTGTTCTGGTCTGTTCTGGTGTGACTTCACTCAGAGACAAAGTAACCACTGCACCGAGGAGCTCTGGGCTCCCCTGTGCCTCTTTGTCTCTATCTTCTCACGGCTGCACTGAGGACTTAGTCTACCTCTTCTTAAAGGAGACTAGAACAGACAGGGGAGCTCACAACTGCAACGCAACAGGCTTCTTCACATTTTTAGAGGAAGCGTCCTACTCGATACACAGGTTCAATTAGGGATGGATGCCCATGAGAACAAGGCAGGAGCTTCAAGGGCAACGAGCGAGCGCTGTCTGAGAAAAACAAATGCTAATTTAAAATGTTGCTTCAGGCTTTGTGGAATAAGACAAATCTGATCACATAAAACAAGCGCCCTGTCAGCATTTGCAATGCAACAAAGCAACTTTACAAGACACCCATAAAATCCATCCCGCTTTGCAGGACACCTTCCTTTCAAACAAAGCTCCACTCTCTTATTCTAAAAATAATCCACTCTATCCTTGGGTGGCATAGAGGACTGGTATCAGGGTGAGACCTTTCCCCAGACATTTCTGGTTTTCCTTTTGGATCCTCGAACTGTTGCCTTCATTGAAAAAGTGTTGGAGGAAACTCCTGAGCCCCAACACTTACTGGTTAATATTGAGGATATTAGTGAGGAATGGGTTCATAAGATTTTTGTTCTCGAGTATTGTTAGGTCCTCTGTCTTTTAAAAGCTGGTGAGTCACAATCATTTCTCCATGCATTTTCCAGTAAATTCTTGAATTTTCCATCTCATTGCAAGTTTCCAACAGCTAAATGGAACTCAACAGCATGTATTTATGGAGTGTTTGATCTTCGTCAAGAGTATTATCTGGAGACATTCTCCTCCAGTATCGTCATGCAGATATGATATTTCTCTTAACTTCCTATGCACATCTCCACCTAGGCAGGAATGTCCAGTAAAATGTGGAAACATAAACACTGGCTACATCTAAACTATATGCCCTATGCAAAAGATTTGGTATTAAGGAAACAAGACTTTCACCTTATTGAGTTTTTACAGTTTAGATAGAAGGGTTATTAAGATCCTTGGCTAGAGTCTAAAGATTTTTAAAAATATTTTTATTTTATGTATGTGCACATTTTGTCTGCATTTATGTCTGCGGAGGGCCCTGGAACTGGAGTTACAGACTGCTGTGAGCTGCAGTGTGGGTGCTGGGTACTGATTCCTAATCCTCTGACAGAACAGCCAGCGCTCTTGACTGCTGATCCATTCAGCCCATGTAAAGAATTCTTATCTGGCAACAGTTGATGAATCACAAGTACACAGGCGGGGCAACACCACTTTAAAAGTCTAGTTGTGTAATTACGTTTCTTAATAAAATTTACAAGCCAGGGTTCATTTTTAGTCCTAAATGGCTTACATCTCCTCCTGGTGTCTTCTCCCTCTAATGGGTCTTCTGTTTAGAGCCTCCTTGCTTGCACTTGTGTGGTAAACACCATGAGAGCTTGCTAAAGGCTAGAAAAGCTTGAGGATTAGCAGATGAGCTCAGCTCTCCTGTGGCTCCCCTTGGCCACAGCCCACTTTGACCAAGCAGAGACTCACACAGAGGATACATTCTGCAAGGGAACGCGGGGTTAGTAAATGAGTCTTTGGTGCAAGGCTTCCCTTTGTCGCAATCTGCTTTTGCTCGGCTCACCTGAAGGCTGTGTTCTGCAAAGGAACACAGGATTCATAAATGAACCATTGCCTCAGTGGCATTGTCACCACAAGAAATGTCCCAGGAGCTAGGTAAGGGTTCTGTGTTTACCTCAAAAGGTGATGGGACCTATGGTATTATAAACTGCTTTCTTGATCTTAAATGCTTGAAAGGAAATCCTGCCACTATGTCCTGTCTAAAAGGGCTAAAAGGGAGATTGAGGGCAAAGTGATGGTCTTATGGGGAAAATGATAGCAACAGGGCTTGACACCAGGTCATCATGTCAGGTGTCCATGGGTCACACATAGTACACGCACACACACCTCACACCCACAGCCAGATGGCTCACACAGGGTGCATGCACACTCACCTCACAAGCACAGCCAGATGGCTCACACAGGGTGCATACACACACACCTCACACAACCACAGTCAGATGGCTCACACAGGGTGCATGCACACACACCTCACACAACCACAGTCAGATGGCTCACACAGGGTGCATGCACACACACCTCACAACCACAGCCAGATGGCTCACACAGGGTGCATGCACACACACCTCACAACCACAGCCAGATGGCTCACACAGGGTGCATGCACACACACCTCACACAACCACAGTCAGATGGCTCACACAGGGTGCATGCACACACACCTCACAAGCACAGCCAGATGGCTCACACAGGGTGCATGCACACACACCTCACAACCACAGCCAGATGGCTCACACAGGGTGCATGCACACACACCTCACAAGCACAGCCAGATGGCTCACACAGGGTGCATGCACACACACCTCACAACCACAGCCAGATGGCTCACACAGGGTGCATGCACACACACCTCACAACCACAGCCAGATGGCTCACACAGGGTGCATGCACACACACCTCACACAACCACAGCCAGATGGCTCACACAGGGTGCATGCACACACACCTCACAAGCACAGCCAGATGGCTCACACAGGGTGCATGTACACACATCCCACAACCACAGTCAGATGGCTCACACAGGGTGCATGTACACACACCTCACAACCACAGCCAGATGGCTCACACAGGGTGCATGTACACACATCCCACAACCACAGTCAACTGTTTCTTTGGCCATGAAGAAGCCATTTCCGCCTGGCATAAAACCATGACCTACTTAGCCATCTTGTCAGACAAATCAGAGCCATTATTAGGGTTGCACAGACTGGCTTCACAATTAGCACAGCTGAGCGACAGCAGTGGACACCAACGCCTGAGAGAGCAGAGAGAGGTCAGTGTAGGTTTATAAATCTATGATTGTTACAGATGCACGAGCAGTCACATTCTCACCTCACCTCACGATAATATTAGTTCTTGCTGTGGGTGTGCGATTTTAGCTTGTCTTTAGTATATCCAGCGAGCAGCAGAGGGATTTGGTAAAATTTTAAGTCAGCCATCTCCATTGTAGGGAGCACACTGGTAATTACAGAGCAGCAGAGCCAAGTAACTAACTAACTCTCATTAGGGAGGCCCCAGTGCAGAAGAGACTTTCCCTTCCACTTGATCTGGGGTTGGTAAACTTGTCCATTAGAGGAATGCTGAAAAATTAACTTATATTTTCATCGCATGCCTTCCAGTAACTTCCACAACACACTTTTAAGCACAGCCAGGTCTAAACATAAACAACCAATCTAGAATGTGTAATTATATTTGTACACAGTAGATAATCTGTCATAGACAAACATGCTAAGAACCGTCTGGTCTGGATATTTCAACCACTTTGCATGATCCTAGGATTCTGACAAGAATTTAAAACTATTCCTCTCATACTTCATTCTGAACTGTCATTGTTTCTACACAGAAGAAATACTTACTATCAGGGGAGAAGGCCAAAGATCCAGGATCTCTTATGTGGCTTTGGGTCAGCCAGGTCTTCTCGTGATGGTATGGTTCTACCTCGTCTTAGTCAGGGTTCTACTGCTGTGAACAGACACCATGACCAAGGCAACCCTTATAAAGAACAACATTTAATTGGGGCTGGCTTACAGCTTCAGAGGTTCAGTTCATTATCATCAAGGCAGGAGCATGGCAGTGTCCAGGCAGGCATGGTGCAGGAGGAGCTGAGAGTTCTACATCTTCATCTGAAGGCCACTAGTAGAAGACTGGCTTCCAGGTGGCTAGGACAAGGGTCTTAAAGCCCACACCCACAGTGACACACTTCCTCCAACAAGGCTATACCTCCAACAAGGCCACACCTCCAACAAGGCCACAACTCCAACAAGGCCACACCTCCAACAAAGCCACACCTTCAATAAGGCCACACCCCAACAAGGCCACACCTCCAACAAGGCCACACCCCAACAAGGCCACACCTCCAACAAGGCCACACCCCAACAAGGCCACACCTTTAACAAGGCCACACCTCCAACAAGGCTACACCTCCAACAAGGCCACAACTCCAACAAGGCCACACCTCCAACAAAGCCACACCTTCAATAAGGCCACACCCCAACAAGGCCACACCCCCAACAAGGCCACACCCCCAACAAGGCCACACCTTTAACAAGGCCACACCTTCAACAAGGCCACACCCCCAACAAGGCCACACCCCAACAAGGCCACACCCCAACAAAGCCACACCTTTAACAAGGCCACACCTCCAACAAGGCTACACCTCCAACAAGGCCACACCTTCAACAAGGCCACACCCCAACAAGGCCACACCTTCAACAAGGCCACACCCCCAACAAGGCCACACCCCAACAAAGCCACACCTTTAACAAGGCCACACCTCCAACAAGGCTACACCTCCAACAAGGCCACATCTTCAACAAAGCCACACCTCCAACAAGGCCACAACTCCAACAAGGCCACACCTCCAACAAGGCCACATCTTCAACAAAGCCACACCTCCAACAAGGCCACACTCCAACAAGGCCACGCCTCCAACAAGGCCATATCTTCAACAAGGCCACACCTTCAACAAGGCCACACCTCCAACAAGGCCACACCTTCAACAAGGCCACACCTCCAACAAGGCCACACCTCCAACAAGGCCACACCTCCAACAAGGCCACACCTCCAACAAGGCCACACCTTTAACAAGGCCACACCTTCAACAAGGCCACACCTCCAACAAGACCACACCCCAACAAGGCCACGCCTCCAACAAGGCCATATCTTCAACAAGGCCACACCTTCAACAAGGCCACACCTCCAACAAGGCCACACCTTCAACAAGGCCACACCTCCAACAAGGCCACACCTCCAACAAGGCCACACCTCCAACAAGGCCACACCTTTAACAAGGCCACACCTTCAACAAGGCCACACCTCCAACAAGGCCACACCTTTAACAAGGCCACACCTTCAACAAGGCCACACCTTTTAATAGTGCCCCTCCCTGGGTCAAGCATATACAAACCACCACACACCTGGATCCTGAGGAAGCATGCTATCAGACGATGTGTATGCGCTGATGAGAGCTCAGAGGAGGACACACGGACTAATGTCCTCCCTGATGCACATTTAACCTGAACAACACAGGACAGACAGAGCCTGCCATGACTGCAATTCCATTTTTCCTTCCTCCAGTGAGGAACATCCCCTAATTCAGCAGTTTGGCTCAAGCTGTAAAAATATGAATGTTACTATGGAGACGCTGGGGCTGGTGTGAACACACAGGATCCAAGACTTTCCTTCTTCTTATGTATGTGTATGCAGCATGTGTGTGCATGTGTGGTGTATGTGCACACGTGTATGAGGGGCATAGGTTGATGTCAAGTGTCTCCCTCACTCTCTCTTTTATACTTTGAGACAGTTTCTCCCCCAAGTCAGGGCTCAATAGGTATCCATCAGCACTGGCTGATGAGGTCTGTCTTTCCCCTCTCCAGCTGTGGAGTCACAGGTGAGAGAGAGCACATCTGGCTTTTACAGGAATGCTGAGTGTCTGAATTCAGGTGCTCAGCTTTGGTGACAGGTACTTTACGGGACTGTCTGAGTCAATGCCCCACCTCCACAGCATTCCATTTCCAGACGCACAGAACAAAAATAACACCATAGAATGGAGTAGGAGACACAAGCTGGGAGTCTGCTAAAGCCGTAGAAAAGAAAAGTAATATCTTATTATTTTATGTGTATGTGTGCTTTGCCTGCATGTGTGCACGTGCACCGTGTGTGGCCGGTACTAAGGAGGTCAGGAGAGGGCACCAGATGCCCTGAGATTGGAGTTACAGATGGCTGTAACTGCCATGTGGGTACTGGAAATGTAACCTGGGTCTTCTGTAAAAGCAACAATGTTTTTAAATCACTCGGGCAGTTCTCCAGCCCCTCGTAGCTGTTTTTATGACGTGCATGCCCATAGTGTCTAAACTCAGTGTATCGTTATGCCACAGCAGGATAACAAGAAAACAAGTAACCAAGGAAGCATGATAGGAAAACACACCCAGGCTAGGGTTTTAGCAGACAAATTTTAACACAGAAATAATAGATTTCTTGCTTCAAGCAGCACATTACTGATGGAAAAGTTGGTTTTAGACAAAAGATAAACAAGAGGATTATTATTTGCTTTTCAAATGACCTCAACGTTTTAAAAATGCTAGGAGGCAGATAAGCAATCGTGCTTATCCTTGGCAGAAGGAACTTTAATACAGACAACTTCACCCCTCTCTGTGGTAACCCCAAGACTGTCTCAATGCGTTCTGGCTAAACTTCTTCCTCTGTGAATGGAGTCATACCAGACCAGGTCAGCACTGTCTGACTTGGAGGTCTCTCTGGGGTTTAGGAAATCAGCGAGCAGCACAATTAGGTGCTTTCCTAGGTTGTTCATATAAGGATGCTTCCTAGAAATTGTTCCTCTGAGCCTCCATGATGGCTTAGCAGTCTGCAAGTCAGCCTGGCAGAAACAAGAGACACCCTGCCAACAAGGTGGGAAGAGAGAATGCTTGAAAGTTGTCTTCTTACTTCGCACACGCACACGAACACACACACATACACACACTCATACATACACACACATACACACAAATGCACACATACACACTCATACACATACACGCACACACACATGCATGCACACACACATACATACTCACACACACATACACACACATACATACACACTCACACACACACCCTCCCTCCACATTCCCCATCACACATACACACACATACACACTCACACACATACACAGACACACACACCCTCCCTCCACACTCCCACCACAGATACACACACTACAGACACATATATACACCCCCATACCACACACACCATAAATACACAAACACACATATACAACGCGTACACATACATACCACCTACCTACACCACACACATACTTCACACAGACACAGACACACCACCCCTATACACCACACACATACATACCACGTACATATGCACTGACAATGATGATGATAAAAACTAAAAACAGTAAGAAAGCATACCTCTCTACGTGCACACATTCCAAATGCCAAGCAGGCCCTGAGTTTCATTGCTTGGCTCTTAGTCTAGTAGTTAATGATGATTAGTTATGACACAGCTTAGAAATTTCTAGTGGTTCTCAGCATAAAATTGCTAATGCTTTCAAGGACAAACGGTTGTGGATTTCCAAGTTTGTTATCTTTAAAATGAATGTGTGTGTGTGTGTGTGTGTGTGTGTATGTGTGGTTTGTGTATGTATGTGTGTCTGTGTGCATGGTGTGTGTATGTGTGTGTGAGTGGTGTGTGTGTGTGTGTGTGTGTGTGTGTGTGTGTGTAGGGGAATGCCTGTGGAGGTGAGAGGACAACTCTAGGATTTGCTTTTCTACTTCCAAGGACCAAACTCAGCTTGTCAGACTTGATGGTAAGGGCTTTTACATTCTGAGCTTCTCATCCTCAGTTCCAATAGGCATCCTCCCCTCCCCTCCCCTCCCCTCCTCTCCCTTCTTCCTCTTCCTTTTCCTCGCCCCCCCCCCCCCTTTTCTTCAGTGGTTTGCACAGTTGTCTGGGCTGGCCGCCACACTCTGGGCTACTCTTCATCAATGGAAGCCTGCGTCGTTCTCTCTGGAGAGCTGACTCATTCCAGTCAGGTTGTCACTATTGTTTGTGAGATGTGCTGCCTTATTATATTGTCTTCCTGGAATTTTAAAAAAACCACAGACTCTTGGAAGGGACTGGCTTCTGGTAACCCTGTATAGTCCTTCACAGAGCCTCAAATTTCTATTTGGCTAAGAGCTTAAGGATACTATTGATTTATAAAAAGTGGTCTACGTAGATTGTTAGGAGAACAGCTATGATGGAAACCTAGCAGTCTTATATTTTTGGTAGGCAAACATGATTTATTTGTTTTCTGTCATTATGAATAGTGTCTCAGTATTCATGAGAGTTGGGTCATCTCTCCAGCTCCTATGTTATTTCTTGGTCACAATTTTATTGTTTTTTGTTTTTGTTTTTGTTTTTTTGTTTTTCGAGACAGGGTTTCTCTGTGTAGCCCTGGCTGTCCTGGAACTCACTTTGTAGACCAGGCTGGCCTCGAACTCGGAAATCCTCCTGCCTCTGCCTCCCAAGTGCTGGGATTAAAGGCGTGCGCCACCACCGCCCGGCGGTCACAATTTTAGATTTGATTCCTGACATCATTCTCTGCCACTCATAGTGACTCCTCAATACTGCACTGCACCTCCATTGTGCACTAAACCTTTATTATTCCCTTCCTGCTCATCCTGGGGCGACAGTATTTCCTCACGTTTCCTCTCTCTCTGCTTATGGTACACAATTTTCCTGTTGCACATTTATGAGTTAGGCCATTATTCCAGAAGATCTATGCACCAGGACCTGCTTCACTTACTTCTTTAACAAGAACCCGCTGGCAGGATAAAGGAAATTAAAAAACAAAAACAAAAACAAAACAAACAAAAAAAGACATAACCAGAAGATGATGCTAACAAGAGCAGTCAGCCATAAGGAAGAAATGCCAAGACAGTTTTGAGAGCCATAGGCAGATGTAACACGCCAGTAATCTAAGGGGGAAGAGGGATTCTATTTAAAACATACAAAAGGAGATTATGGTCAAGAGAAACAAAAACAGAACCCCCCGCCACAAAACCCAAGCCTTGATGAGTGAGGGTCAGAATCCAAGGGCATCTGCTGTGGTCTCAGCCACAGCCCATTTCCTCACAGAGAGGCCTGTTCTCTTCTCTAGTTAGGAGGATATTTCTAGACACTAGAGCCACTCACAGACAGGGCTGGGTTGGACTTGGTAGGGCGGGGTGGGGTGGGGGAGGGGAGTGGCCTGATTGCCAGTGAGCAGGTTTCCAATTCATATTTCACTATTATTTCACTTTGCTGCACACTCATGACTATGGGCAGAATTTTTCCTATAAATTACATGTTGAGATCTTCCTTTCTGGTCCCTCAACACGTGTCTGTGTGTAGGAATTAGGGCTTTAAGGGAGTGAATAAGGTAAAATTCTGTGGCATGCTGGTGGCCTAAGCCACTACGACTGTTATAGCTGCAGCATGTGGAGACTGGGACAAACACTCACAGAGGGATACCCTGAGAAGACATAGGGAGTCACAGAAGATTAGAACAAGACACTCAACGGAGGGGCGCCCCCTGTGACGACATGGGATGGGGGGTGACGTGGGGTGGGGTGCAGTGGGGTGCGGTGGGGTGGGATGGGGTGCGGCGGGGTGGGGTGGGGTGCGGTGGGGTGAGGTGCAGTGGGGTGGGGTGGGGTGCGGTGGGGTGCGGTGCGGTGGGGTGGGGTGGGGTGAGGTGCAGTGGGGTGGGGTGGAGTGCGGTGGGGTGGGGTGCGGTGGGGTGCGGTGGGGTGGGGTGCAGTGGGGTGCGGCGGGGTGGGGTGGGGTGCGGTGGGGTGGGGTGGGGTGCAGTGGGGTGCGGTGGGGTGGGGTGCAGTGGGGTGCGGTGGGGTGGGGTGGGGTGCGGTGGGGTGGGGTGCAGTGGGGTGCGGCAGGGTGGGGTGGGGTGCAGTGGGGTGCGGTGGGGTGGGGTGCAGTGGGGTGCGGTGGGGTGGGGTGCAGTGGGGTGCGGTGGGGTGGGGTGCGGTGGGGCGGGGTGCAGTGGGGTGGGGTGGGGTGGGGTGCGGTGGGGTGGGGTGCAGTGGGGTGCGGTGGGGTGGGGTGCAGTGGGGTGGGGTGCGGTGGGGTGGGGTGGGGTGGGGTGCGGTGCGGTGGGGTGGGGTGGGGTGGGGTGGGGTGCGGTGGCTGCAGAAGAGCAACTGAATTTCACCTTGAGGTTTTGGCCTCCAGAACTGGGAGAAAAATTCTTTTTTTCTGTTTAAACCACCTGCTTTGTGGAATATTTTATGGTGTTTTAAGTAAACAAATACAGGAGATGTTTTTACATCTTGAGTTTTTGGTTCAGGTTTTTAAAGAAAAAGTTTTTAAAATTCTTTCGGAGGATGGACGTGAAAGGCTAACAACACGCTCGGAGCCGCCGACTGTCCAAACGGGAACAGGACACATACTTCCTCTTAGCGTCCAGCCTTGAGCTGACACCAAGGTGCAAGCAGATCCCAGCCCAAGGCCCTTCCATTTTCTCGTTTGCCATCTCCCTTTCCATGCTTTAAGACAGAATTCCTCTTCCTTCTTAGATGACTGCTTTGTGTCCCATCTGACTTCTGTCTTCTAGAAGTGTGTTGGCATATCTATGTCTATATATTATGTCTAACATAACTTTACTTAATGTTAAGAATTATAAAATAATTAGTTGTAGGGCTCATTAGGTCCCACGTCTGATTAAAAATGTAATTTGAAACTTTAATTTTAAAAGTGTGTGTCTGTGTATGTGACTGTACTGAGGTCCATCTGTGGGAGTCTGGATTCAGGAGTCAGTTCTCTTCTCTGCCCACTGTCCTGGGTATACAAGCCAGGTGACCAACCTATCAGCAAGTCTCTTTTACACACTAAGCCATCTTGCCTGCCCCATACACATTAACATTTACCACTTCGTTGCATGTACAGTTTATTTGAAGATTTTAAAGTGAATTAATAAGTAGTTGTGTTATGTAAAATGGGCATAATTCTGAACCAAATTTGATCTCATTTAAACAATACAGTCTGTAAGAGGGCAAATAAATAAATAAATAAATAATAAAATCTTTGTATACACAGATATGCACTGGAGAAGCCAGGACAAATTAAACACACAGGTTATCTCTTCAAGGAATGAGGTGCTTATCTGTTTCTCCGGGAATGTTGGGAATGGTCGTAGCTTCTACCTGATGGGCCAGGCTGTACCTGTATCTCCCTAACTGCTGGGATATACTTCACTTATGCCACACCCTTTCCTGATAAACCATCACCACTGCTTTTAGACCTTGTGAATGATGTCACTCGTGCTTTCAAGAGCCTAAGTGACTTCCGTGTTATCTTAGCGCCCAGGCCAATTCTGGCACCCACAGGCATCGTGTTTCTCTAAGTCAATCTCCCTAGACCCTAAATCTTGTACTCCTTTTCTGAGTCAATAGTACCCAACTTGGTTAAAAAAATAAAAAAAGCCAGATGTACTTTGTAAAGCATTTCAATGCAATCATGTCTTAAACTTGTTGTGCACTTGGGACTGAGTTAACTGTTATCAGAAAACTTTTTTTTTCCAAAATGGTACTCTGCTTAAATGTGGCTAAAATAAATGAACTGGTGTCAGACTCTGGAAGTCCTGGCCAAGCATGGCTACCTAAATTGGGTTGGGCCACGTTTCATTCTTGCCTCTTTGTGGGTTGTTTCCATGATGATTCTGTAAAGCCTGCAGGGACCCTCCACGAAAATCAACATATTAGAAGTTATCTAACACTATATTTTATATAGTAGGAAGTGGCCGGTATCATCGCATTTATTGTTGAGTATTGTATTGTTTTGGCCAACTGTTAGTCCTGGGCATCAAATTCATACTACACCTATTGAGCAGTCTCTAGGTCAAACCCATACTATACACACAGACACACACACACAGAGAGACACACACACACACACTATACAGCCTCTAGGGCTTGCTTTCCTTTCTGAATTCCGTGAACATGTGGAATGTAAATTTCTTTTCCTGGAAGTGCACAGGAAGCAGCACTCATTAGAGCTTCCATACCTAATGCTGACAGCCCAGCTCTGAGAGACCACTGTTTGATTTCATAGTCACACGCCGTGTGGATCCTCGGTAATATATTGCCTTTGCCAGCTTAAAGTTGATTAAAAAAAAACTGTATTGGCAAATGTTAGAGAAAGATGTAAAGGGAGGTTTTTCAACCTAAGACTGCAAATATTTTTCTGCCTTTCTGGCTCATTTTGAATGCATTGAATGCATTGACATGATTTCTGCATATTTCAAGCACATCACCAAAGAGTTACCAAGCTTTTGTGTTCTTTTTCATGGTACTTGGGTCAGAATTGTTTTCAATAGCTGGTATTTTTCTCTTGTTTTTGTTCCTATTCAAAACAAAAACAAAACAACAACAACAAAAAAAAAACCATCATCAACTGGGTGTTTTATAGAAGATACGTATCATTTAGCAGACAGTTTTAGAGAATCTCTAGCAAGAGCTTTCTGGCTACATCTAGACATCACAGATGGCACCACAGACTGAAGGGTATGGGACCAAAGCCATGTGGCCAGAGAGGAAGCAAGAAACCCAGGCTCGGCCAGGATAACTCTTGTCCAACCACACTCTCCCAATCAGCCCCTTTCTAGGGACCACTTTGATTCAGTCACCAGGTGATCACGGCATAAGATCTTACACTAGGTCACAAGTTGTACAGGTTTCATCACCCCCTAACACTGTCACATTGGGGAATTAAGCTGCAGCATGAGTTTTGACAGAGACAAATCACGTCCAATACTCAGCAGCACTGGCCTATGCCTTCGGACTACCAATAGCCCCACGAAGTACATAATATTCCTCTGACTTTGACACCACTTAAAAGAAGGGAGGTAGGGAATGGAATATTGATGAGTTTAGCCTCACTGTGCTCTAGGATGTGAACGCAGCACAGCCACCCCACCTCTACACTTTTACTCCATAGCCACCAAAGCATCTACAGTCCTATTTACTAATCCATTGTGATTTGTAGGGATGGTGTCTCTGTCACCTAATGCCACAAGATTTCCTGCATAACAGGAAGACGCATGGTTAGACAGATGTTCTTCTGTTCTTTAATTAATTTTCATAGTGACAGCCAGCACTGGGTTATTTCTAATTTCCTTCATGAGATAAGGAGACTTTCCTAATTTCAACGCTTTCCTAATTTCTATTCTTGCTTTTCCTCTCCTTGCTGATTTCAGTGGTTCTTTACCCTTTTCCATGTCTCCGTGGCAAACAGTTTCAGAAGTAGCAGTGGGGTAGGGAAAACGGCATTCACACCATTTCACCTTGCCTTGCTGAATCTCAGTGTCCCTGTCCCACAACGTTCATTCATCCTAGACACCCACAGAACAAAGACTGGGCAATAGAACTTGTAAAAGGTCACATGCAGTGTTTGCTTAAGTAATGTGTCTGTCTATAGGAGTATATGCCGTGTGTGTGTGTGTGTGTGTGTGTGTGTGTGTGTGTGTGTGTATACCCAAGGAGGTCAGAAGAGGGCACTGGATCCCCAGAGCTGCATTTACAGATGATTGTGAGCCACCCAACGTGGGAACTGCTCTTGGGTCCCCTGAAAGAGCAGTCTGTGCTCTTAACTGCCAAACTGTCTCTCCAGCCCCCAAACCTACATGCTTACCAGTCTCATGCAGCTAGGACTCATGCGGCTTATGGTATTACACTGGATTGAGTTGTTTTTCTCCTTGAATGACAGCAGTCGTTCCCCAGAATAGTTACATCGCTTAAAAATATTTGATTCAACGTACACCCACATCTTACATCATATAATTTTGTTTTATTAACTTCTTTAAACATCCGCTGTTACATTTGATGTTTTGATTGAAACAGCACCAACCTTGAGTACTTTTAAGCACTAGGGCTAGAAGCGAGGAACATATTGTTTTTGGTTTTTTTCCTTTAAATTGTTTTTTATTTCTCTTGTTAACATTTGGTAATTTTATTTGTCCAGTGCTAGAGAATACCATATTAGCATAAGTATCAGATATTTATTATTGTTGTTGATATTGAAAATGAGATCTTGTTCATTTAATGACCACTTTACCAAATTTTCTAGATTGTGACAAATACCTTTAAGTGTATTATACTGGATTTTCCAACTATAAATGGCTTGAAAATTGTAGCATTTTTCTTTTTTCTTTCTTCTATTAATACCCTGCTTTTAATGACATTAAAATAGCAGCAATCTTTTATAATATGATAAACTCGAGTATAGCAAACTGCCCTTGGTTTATGTGGAAATGTGTGCACTGTGCCTTTGTTTGCCTCCCACTATTACTTAAAAGGATAATTTTATGCTTAAACTTTACTTTTAAAACCTCAAGGGAAAAGTATAATTTTATCGGTGTCTTTTGGAGAAATCTGTTTATATATTCATCCTGAGTTTTTCATTAATCGTTCTGCTGATATTTGTACAGTGATTTTTCTCTTCTCTTGTGGCACTAAATCATGTTCTAGATATAAGTTTTATTTGGTTATGGGAATGAATTGATGAATGTATTCATTTATTTTCTCATTTACACTCAAAAAATGGGTTATTGGTACAAGAACTTATTTCAAAGCAATAAACATGGAAGTGCTTATGCGCAATGCAACAGAACCCCCAGGAATCTTGGGATGCTGGCTAAAGGATTATTATTTTCTTTATTAATAATAACAACATCATAGTATTTAGGTATTTAATCGTGGGAAGACCTATGAGACCAAGTGTCCATGTTAATTCCTGGTTAACACACAAGGAAATCGAGATCTCAAGAGGTTAATGACTTGTTCACAAGTCCCTAAGGGATTAGTGGCGTAATGCAATTACACAGATAGAAAATGTGCTTCATATTATTAGCAGACATAGCAATATTGTCTGGGGAAGTGGCTTAGTGAGTACAGTATCCTGGCTGTAGGACACATTCATGTAAAACCACATGTGCGTGTGCACGCGTGCACACACACACATATACACACACATACACACACACATACACATACACACACATGCACATACACACACATACACACACACATACACATACACACACACATACACACACATACATACACACACATACACACACATACATACATACACACACATACACACACACATACATACATACACACACATACACACACACACGTACACACACACACATACATACACACACATACACACACACGTACACACACACACACACACACACGATAAAGCAATACTAAACATCACTAGTTCACTGAAATAATCTACTATCACTTGGCTCCATTGATACTTTAGACATAATTTAAACAGACTGAAAGAAATGAAAAACTCAGGAAATGGGTCTTATGAGAAAATATAAAAGAAACTAGCTTGTTGAGGTGGAAACATTGAAAGGACTTTATATCATATTTTCTGTAAAAAGAAAATCCTAAAGAAAAGAAAATCTGTGTTATGAAAGCTTCTGAGGAACTGCTGAAAATAAACCTGAGACCTCCAGGTCTCCAGGTCATGGAGTGCCCTGGAAGATGATGGAGCACCCTCCAGGTGATGGAGCACCCTTCAGGTGATGGAGCACTCTCCAGATCATGGGTTCCTTGCCAGATGGAGTGCTCTCCAGGCAATGGAGTTCTCTCTAGGTGATGGAATGCCCTGACTGATGATGGAGCACCCTCCAGGTGATGGGAGCACCCTTCAGGTGATGGAGCACTCTCCAGGCGATGGAGTGTACGGCCAGCAGGGCAGCATCTCTATGCTGAAGGCACATAGAGGGGAGGGGTGTGGTGGGAGGCCTCCTGGTGAGCAGTCTCCGAAGTTTAATAACTAGGTTTTATTGTTTAAAGTTTCGGCTCACTTCAGTGTTACCAACAGTTCTGTGAAGGCTGTTTTCACATCATGTGGGATTTGTTTTGCTTAATACAATGTTCCTTTTGGATAACAGTGTATTTCCAGAGTCTAGCTAAATATATACAGTAGAGAACACCGAGTGCTTCTGGCAATAGCAGGAAAGCAGTAGTGCTGATCGAGAGAGTTACTTGGGTACCCCTTGGATTTATGAGCTGAGGAGTGTTCAGAGTTCTGCTAGGCAAAGCCCTGGGAGCCAGGAGTGCCACCACGTTGCTGACAGCCACCCATGGGAACTACTGTCTTGCTGCCTGAACAGGGTGTCTTTGAACAGGGTTCATTCACTCTTGGGAGCCTTTGGCGCTGAGCACAGTGTCTCTCTCACAACGGGCCTATTTAAAATATCTTGAAGAGCTACCTGGATGATTGTAACTGGGGTTAGTTCTTTCTTGTTACTACAGCCAACAACAGAATTTTATTTCGTACAGTTACAGGAAGCTGGAAAGTCCAACATAAAGTGTGGTGAGGGCCTGCTGCCTAGTTCACAGAGCCATCTTATCACAGCGTCACTGGTATAGGGGGTGCAAGATCTCTGGGCCCCTTTCATAAGGATGGGCGGAAGGTTACTTTTAATACATGCATACGTGAATTTATTACTAGTTTTTAGCATAAACAAAATGGAATCTCTTGCTCAGAAAAGAGACGTTTTCTTTTACTCATTCTCTGAGACAGCTTTGCCTTTTAGTCTCCCTGGAACTGACCTGTAAGCATTGGATTTTGTCTTTTCATCGCTTTAAATATAAAATGATTTGTTTTTGTGCATGATGTGGTGTGTGGTGGAGCATACTTCCTTATTTGGTGGTCAGAGGACAATTTTATGGAGTTATTCCTACTGGTTCTGGGGATCGAACTCAGGTCACCAGGACTGCACATGACAAGCATCCTTACCTACTAAGCCATGTCAGTAGCCAGGAGTTTGTCTCTTCAATGTCAGCTCTTAGGAGACCCTGCTTTTAGTCTACGCTCCAGCCAGAACAGACCAGCCATTTCTAGAACGAAACTTCTTAAACTTTGCTGTCTGTGACCCCCCTCTTGCTGACAAAAATTTTTATGTGACTTCAGGCATAAGGGAATATAAGATAGCTATGCAGAGCAAACGTTTACTGATAGTGAAACATAAATGCATTTTAAGACACCTTTGTTATACACATATTTTTATCTATTACAGTTGAAAGCAACTTGAATATTAATGAGACACTTTTTTAATAAAGAGTTAAATATTGGAGGATATTTGACACTGTTGGATTAGGGAAACTTCATTAGCTTTCAGATGAGCTAATGAATATCTTTATTTTATTTTTATATTTGCCAATACTGAGAATGTTGCTTCACATAAACATATATAAGATGATACAAGTTTGCTTAAGGCATTTCAGAAATTGTTGGAAATTCTGTCCTAACCCCAAGCCAAACTTGTTGAATAATATTTTATGAAGCTCAAGATAGCAATTTAAAGATTCGTTTTGAAAACCAAACTTTTCAATATAACATAGTCCAAAGCTATCCTAATTTGGTGTCATGGTAGGAGAATTGTAAACTTGTTTTCTGTCATAAGATTGTTCTGTCTTTGGAGGAGCAGGAGATTCTGGGTGTATGTCATTACACTGCAGTTTCTCACAAATCTGAGATGAGCTGTCTTGGGCAGCCACCACTGGCGTTGTGAGGTACAGTGTACATAGAAGGTTGCATGGTAAGTCCCATGGTGCAGCACTGGGGAGCACAGCCAGAAACACTCAGACTCATTATGAGTTTAATTTTGGCCACTGTGGACCCAGAAACCTTTTACTACTGCTATTTGTATGTTCCATGACCCACGCAGTCAATGACAAACCCCAGGGGCGACAATGCTCAGGCTAGGCAGCCGGTTCTCCATGCTCTTCACCTTTGAGCTCTCCGCCTGCAGTGCCTGAGCTCTCAGCCTTCTCCCAGCTGATTCTCCTACACAAGCCAGCTCAGGTCTACATCTCCTGAGATTTTCTTTGATCTGTCACACGGCTCTGTCTCTCCAGCACACCTCTGTCTCCATAGCACACGGTAGCAGCACATGGCACACAGAATAGCTCGTACCCCTCAATGCCATACGCAGTCTGTGCTGTCCCTGGGGCAGGGATCCTGGAGTAGGTACCTCTGCAGCTCTCTGCTTAGCACGGCTCCTGGGGGCTCAGTAAGTGCTCACTGCTGCACACCTACAGTTACACACTTACAGTTTTGGCCTGGGGTCCACCACTTGTATATCTCGAATGGGTGGTAAATATTGAGAGAGAGAGGGAGGGAGAGGGAAGGAGGAAGGAGGGAGGGAGGGAGGGAGGGAGGGAGGGAGGGAGGGAAAGAGAGTGGGGGAAGGAAAGGAGGGAGGGAGGAAGGAGGCAGGGAGAGAGAGGGAGGGAGGAAGGAGGGAGGGAGGAAAAGAGAGAGGGGGAAGGAAGGGAGGGAGGGAGAGAAGGGAGGAGGGAGGGAGAGAGGGGGGAGGGAGGGAGGAAGGAGGGAGGGAGGAAGGAGGGAGGGAGGAAGGAGGAAGGAGGGAGGGAGAGGGAGGGAGAGGGAGGGAGGGAGGGAATACAGCTCTTGGATGAACAGGACAGGACAGGACAGGACAGCATGAAGTGGGTAGCACAGGCTCTGGAGTGGTCACTGAGTTAGATCTCCCTGATGTATTCCTTGGCAGTCAAATGGCCTCTTGGAACCATAGCTCCTGGCTTCTAAAACTGGGTCAGAATATTGCTGCCCTCCTCAGGTTTGGTGAGGATGGGCTGGCAGAGTGCTTAGTCTGGCTTTGGTGCTGGGAAAGCGCTTGAGGAAGGCGATTGTTATCGAGTGAAACAGGCGCTCAGGCCTGGGGTTTGCCCATTACTGCGCTTCCTCCACATTTTGGGGCCAGAGATGACAATGCCAGAGATTTTGGGGCCAGAGATGAGGACGCCCAAATGGGTCTGCCTCCCTCAGCGCGTGTGGCCCTCACACGTCAGCTGACGCCTTCAGTGAGGGACATCTCAATGGTTGGGAGCACTCTCCTCTGTGACTCAGTGTGAGCATTCATGAGGTTGTCACTAACAGTTATCAGTTCCCGGAACACCCCCCCCCCCCCCGCAAACTGTCGGCATGCCCCTGAAGCACGCTGAAGAAAGCCCCGTTTTCCCATAAGGAATAATCAGACATACTTTAGATTCCATCGGCTTTTGAGACAGGCCTGTATGAAAGGCGCTTTGAGCAGTGACCCAGATCTGTACTAATTTAGGCTCCTACAAGTTGTCTTCTGAGACATGCCCTTGCGATGGAAGCGCCCGCCCGCCGGGTACAGTCTGCCTTTGGCTGCTGTCCTTGCCATTCCTCCTGTTGTCAAATGTCTACACGGATATCCTGCTTCTTCTTTAAAGATAGGACACAAGTAAAATGGTTAGACCCTTAGCTGTGGAGTTAAAGAAACCATGACGCAAAAACAAACAAAAACAAAGATGTCTGACTTAGAGCGTGCTCCTCTGTTCTTCAATTCACTGCCCCTGAAGGGTGTCTTGATGTCCCCATAAAGGTGATCCAGATCACGAGGCACAGAGGACCCTGATGGTGACAAGCAGTGGCTCTCTAATCCATGGCGTATCATCCCTTGGGGTCTCCAGGGGTCCTCTGTAGGGACCTAAATCCATGGGGCTGTAAAACCACTGACAGCTGCAGCGGGCGGAGAAAGGAAGCCACATATCCAAAGGCTCTTCTGTTCCGAGGCCTGTAATCCTGACCAAGATTCGCATGTTCTGGAAGCCACGGAGGGCAAGTCTCCACAGAGTGCAGCCATTCCCAGCCACGCCTCTGTGAGGTGGGCAGCTGTCTAATGCATTCTTCCAAGGTCAAGCCAAAGCCAGGACTCTCTGTCATGTTATACTTCCTTCCTGTTTCACCTCAGGGTCTTGTCTTGCAAGTTCATGCCAGGCCACTGAGGTCAAAGGGCATCTAAAATATTTAGATCACAAGACTGTGGAACGTTGTGAAAGGGATGAGGGCATTGAAGAGAAAACTCAGGCTGGGCAGTGGTGGCGCACGCCTTTAATCCCAGCACTTGGGAGGCAGAGGCAGGTGGATTTCTGAGTTTGAGGCCAGCCTGGTCTACAGAGTGAGTTCCAGGACAGCCAGGGCTACACAGAGAAACCCTGTCTCAGAAAAAAAAAAAAGAAAACTCAGTATAGTCTTCACAGAGAAGTCCGTACGCTCCCTCCTGGGCCTGCTGTGGTGCAGTTTTGTTCAGATTGATTTCCTGAGGCCAGGAAGGTTGTCTACCTCATAAAGAACGCCTTGAATCTTAGCCTGCCCAAACTCAAGCACTGCTTATGGACTGTGCTATGTTTATTCAAATCCACAGCATTTTGCTGTGCAAAGAGACCTCCCCCAGTGTAGAGATGCTAACACCCCAGTTCTATCAACTCTAGACCTCTGTGGTTCCCAGTGGTTCACTGGAGAGCTCCCCACTTGCACTTGTATGCTGCTGACCTCCGACCTCTGCGGACCTCAGCTGACACAGCGGTTTCTCCCTACTTCCTCTTGCCCATAGCTGACACAGTGGTTTCTCCCCACTTCCCCACAGCTCTGACCTGGCTGTAACATAGACCAGGGCTCTCCTTCAACCTCTGGTAAACTGCTTCTTGCAAGCCGAGAGACCACAGGCAGCCCTGTTTCCTCCTGAACCCTTCATGCCACTGGGTTTTGCTGGTTTTCTACATTTTCCAGGTCATACAGTTCTGCTTTTGCAAAAAAGCCATGAGGCATATAATTCTATCAGTTTTGCCTCAGACACTTTTCTTTCTGAATCATTTAAAGAAGAAAAAATGGGCTGGTGAGAAGGTTCAGCGGGTAAAACTGCTTGCCGGGCAAGTCTAGCAACTTGTGCTCAGTACCCAGAATTCATGCTGCAAGGAGAGAACAGACTTCCAAAACTTGTCCTCTGACCTCCGTACGTGGATGTAGCACATGAGAGACCACACTCACTCACACACACACAATAATGATGATAATAATAAAACAATAAAAATAATTATCCTTAATCCTCTTCCAATGGGTTTCACATTCTCTTTCTTTCTTGAAATTTCTGTTTAACACCATCTCTCTTACCTGAAGAAGTTCTTGTGACATTTATTGTATGAAGGTCTGCTGGCACCAAAGCTCTTGGTTTTAATCCAACTGTGAAGACTTAAACTCTTCACTTCTGTAATAAATTTTTACTGAGTATAGATTTCCTGGATGTTTAAAAAAAATGTATTCCCTACCCTCCTATCCTTTGTAAGGCTGTGACAGGAAGTGTCCAAGTCGCTTATTTTCCTCCTCTTGATACAAAGTATCTTCTCTGTGTCCTATATTTTCTCTTTGCCTCTTGTTTATACTACTTAAATTAAGACATGTTCAGATGTCTGGTTTTTATACATCCTTGGTATTCTCTAGGCCTTTTGATGCTATGCCTTGTTGTTCACTGTTGGTTGGTTTTTTTTTGTAAAGTTATTTTTCTACTTAAGTTTACAATCTCCTATCTCATTGTCTCTGCCCTTCCTTTCTGGACCTCAGCCACACAGATGTTAGAACATCTGGTATGTTTATTTGCACCCCTGCACCCCACGTGCTCCAGGCTAAGTGACCTCTATTGACCCACCATGGGTTTCTCTGATTCCTTCTGTGGCTATGTGGAGTCCGCTGGAGAGCCCAGTTGGCAGTCTCGGTCTTTGTCTCTTACTGAGTCTTCGGAAGTTTCCAGCTGTCCTTTCTCTTCCACTCTCTCTCTGTGAATGTACCCATCTGATCTTGGCTGTCCAAAATGAGCACCGTGAGGAGTCCAGGAGCTGGGGGTGCGGCTCCCTCTTGGGCTGTTCATGCAGATGATATCTAGTCCTAGTAACTTCTTTGTCCACTGGGAGTGTGCTGCTTTTCCCTGCCATGTAGAATGGCCCATGACATTTGTAGGAGACCAGACACGGCAGAGAGCAGGGGCTTAGGTGAGCTGTTGTCATGTCTGGAACAAGCTTGCTTGCCCTTTGCCTCAGGCTTCTGCAGTGTGAGAGGCTGGATTTTAGCGATCGGCTGCTACAGTTACCTGCAGGGCTCTGAGACGTCAGACTCCACTAGGGACATCCGATATATTTGGGGGTGGCCCTCTGGGGATATTTCCTGAACTGGAGACCTTTGTTTTGTGCCATGCATCAGAATCTGTCCCCACATCTATGAAACTCTCCTGCCAGGACCCCTCAGCCCTGGGTATTGAAATCTTGGTCATGCCCCACAAGAAGACAGTTCCCATCTCGTAGGCACCCAAAGGCTTCATCTCCCCTGGGAGCTCACAGCTGCCTCTCCTAAGTCACTTATCTCTTCCAGAAGGAATCTTCTTCCATTTGCTTCTCTCTGCCCAGTAAACCTCTTCCTGGTCAATGGTCACCTCCATCCAGACTTCCGGCTAAGTTGGCTCCCCGAAGCCCCAGTTTCCTACCGAATCTAAGGAAAGGCGCAACCGTGCAGCTCCTCTGCCTGTTTCTGTTATTTTTCACAGGGTAGGAATGAGGTTTTTTCCAGAACTCTACATTCTGAGCAGACACAGGAAGCTTCTGTCGTCTTTGAAGATACCATTCATAATAACCTTCTTAAAGGAACCTCCTTCAGGCCAGTCCCCAGCACAACTTGATTTCATTTACTACGTCACCTGTATTTCTGTTCTAGTTCCTGAATACTGCACGACACACCTTTTCCTGTGCCTCCATTTCATTGAACATTTCTGCACCAGGAGAGACAAATCAAAAGGATTTGGCCATCACAGAACTGGGGCAGATACACAAAGACATGCCTGAAATGGGTGTCACAGGGTAGGTTGAGGGCTGGGAGGCTGGAGACCGCCATTTTCAGGGTTACAGATGCAATGGTTGTGTTTTATTTCTTGGGCTGAGGGTGGGCATGTAAAGAGAGGTTTGTCATTTTTACTATTAAAATTATGTAGATCTTTTTTCCCAGCAGGCTTCATAATCAAAACCTTAAATCAACACTGTTAGAGACCACCCACACACGGAATGTCATTCAAATGAGTATTTTAGAAATGCCATAAATCTCACTCGTTAGAATGTTGTGTTTCAAACGGTTTAGATGGATACTTGATACGTCCTGGACAGCCAAGTTAAAGAGCTTAATGGGTGGTCTGGTGAGGGAGATCCCCTTGACGTTAAG
Organism: Tokudaia tokunoshimensis; assembly: GCA_036184795.1. NCBI lineage: Eukaryota > Metazoa > Chordata > Mammalia > Rodentia > Muridae > Tokudaia > Tokudaia tokunoshimensis. The sequence goes on along the minus strand of BTHU01000003.1, from coordinate 7,549,940 downwards.
GATACACATAAAAGGTGTGAATCAAACAGTCTCAGCGTGTCTAGAAGAACATTCTTAATGAAACGACACAGTATTTTCAGGTTGCTATAGGAACACAAAGCAGGAAGAGCTCCTCAAGATGGTGGCATTTGTGTTAGATCCCAGAGAATGAATAGGCATCCTCCAAAGGCAGAAACACTCCGACAAGTATCTCTATAAACGCACAAAAGAATGAAACGGTTCCCCACAGAGGGAACCTCTGAGGTCTCAGCAAAGTCTGAAGGAAACATGATAGAGGAAGGTTCATACTGAACCCCCCCCCCACGCCCTGTTATTCAACAGACAGCAAGGGAGTCCTGCAGGCTGTGAGCCGCAGAACAATGGCCAGAGTGTAGCATCAGCCACAAAGTGTGAGACGATGGATGGGAGGGAACAGGCTAAGAGGGGTGTTGGGGGGCAGTGTCGACGTCAGCAGAGGCATAGTTGCGGCTGTGGCATGACAGGGTGACAGTGGGGTTGAAGAAGAGGAGCCGATGTGAAGAGGCACCTCAAAGAAGGGATACTGAGACCTTGGCGGATGACTGAACCCAGGAAGCAGAGTGAGAGAGGCCGGGTGTGGTGAGCAGGGCTTGGCACCTGCTTGGAGACGGTGCTATAGTTATTGAGGGAAGAGGTGTAGGGCAGGCTGTAGGGCGGAGCAGACGTTACAGCGCAGTCATGGGCAGGCTTGCTAACCTGACCTCCATGTTGAGTAGAGAGAACTCCATGGGGAGTCTGGCACAGGACTTGGTGGAGCATGCAGAACAAAGGGGGTGGGCGGAGCCTAGAGGAGATGAGGAAGGACGGCCGGAAGTCTGAGATGGGGACAGGAAATGCTTCATACCTTTGGAGAAGCGACTGCCAGTTCACTTGGAGAACTCAAGTGGAGCAATGGGAACCATCACTTCTGGTTTATTACAGAGCAATGACATTTAATGGTGTCATCTACCGAAAGAGGCCTTTTGTTATCTTACCTTCCCTCCCTCTTCTACCTTTGCCGACACTGTACAACCTTCCTGGTAAATATAACATCAAAACGACAACTGTTCTTTTCAGAAATCAAAGAGAATGGGGGATCAAAGAGGAGAGTTCTAGCAATCGTTATAGACTCCGGCCATCGAGACAGCCGTGACAAAGGAGGAGGGACGGTTTTGAAGTAAAATATCCTGGAGTGAAGTCTTTGCCTCCTTAGCGCGTTTGAATCAGCTGTAGATTTAGTAGCTCCCTTTCCACAGGGCCGGTGAGAGAACACCGCGAGTCTCCAGTGGGCGTGAGGAGGGAGGGTGTAGCCTAAACCACGTCACTGTAGACTTTAAATAAGGCATGATCCGCAATCACCGTTCAGAGCTTGGAGCTGCGAGTGACATAAACCCACGGTGCCCTCTGTGTTCTCCAATGGCTCCGGAAGTCATGAATGGTCACCACAGGGGCATGATTTGGCGGCTGTGTTTTTTCATACAGAAACATTAAAACAAAACCAGGAAACCGCTTAACTCTTGATCATTCACAATGCATTTCCACTGATACTCTCCTTTTGAGCCTCCCAGCAGCCTAGTGAAGTCAGTACTAACACAGTTTGTTGATTTATAGAGATGGCACAGTAGGGGTTCTGATGTTCGCCCATACGATCCGATCCGGTCTTCCTCATTACAGATGGTTGTGAGCCACCATGTGGTTGCTGGGATTTGAACCTCTGGAAGAGCAGTCAGTGCTCTTAACTGCTGAGCCATGTCTCCAGCCCACAATCCGGTCTTCCTAGAGCCAAACTATCATCTCTCCCCTGTACCACACCATCTTCCATATGGAATTAACACTTCTGGTCTCTGATTCTCCTAGCTCCACAGGGAGCCGACACTTCCGATCTCTGATTTGCCTAGCCTCTCTGAAGGGTCGTATTCTATGATGCAGACCCTGAGAGAAATGACCAGTGCAGTATAAAAAAGACCCAGAGGGCTGCCATCTTCCAGTCTATTGCTGGCCGCACTGCCTAGGGGCCTCAGACCCAAACTGGGAGGTAGAGGAACTGAAAGTGAGCTCATCAAAGTAACTGTGACCAAAATGTGGTAAAAAAGAAACCATCTCTCCACACTTGCCAACCTCAGGAGGGGTGTGGGTGCGTTGTGAACTCCCCGGGGAGGGTGGCGAGCTGTGGTCACCTCCCACTTGCTCCAGTATTAGCTCTTTCAGGTCAGGGTGTCAGATCTCCTGCACTCACGCGGCACCCCCGCCTCTGACGTCATTAAGAGGCTGCAAAATCTCTTGTGGAGATGTGGCTTGTCTGCCTCCACATGGCCTCTGGACACGCTGCCCGTCAGGCTGGGCACCGGGGAAAGGACTCTGGTGTCCCTGCTTCAGGTCAGAGCTCTGAACAATGCTATGGTATCGGGGACATAAGGTTCAATCCAGCTTGATCTAGAGCACCCTGCCCTTCAGGTAAGATGTCTATGTATCTAAAATCCTCAGTTTCCTCATCTGCTGCGTGAGTTGAGTGAGACTCACAAAGCCTTCCAGCCCAGTGTTACTGAGAAGATGGAAATTAAGTCAGGAGTCGCTGTGCTCAGAATAAATAACTAACCTTGTTAGTGGTAGTTATATAAAGGCTGGGTCAACAGGGAGAGTAATTTTAACAGTCAAACAATGCACTTACCAACATAATTAAAATTAATAAAAATAACACACTAATTTTTCTAGCCTATTAAGTACTCACTTTTTTTTAAAAAAATATTTATTTATTTTATGTATATGCGTACACTGTAGCTGTCTTCAGTTCTCAATTCTGAGTTTGTTTGTTTTTTTTAAAGATTTATTTATTTTATTTATATGAGTACACTGTAGCTGTCTTCAGATACACCAGAAGAGGGCATCTGATCCTATTACAGATGGTTGTGAGCCACCGTGTGGTTGCTGGGAATTGAACTCAGGACCTCTGGAAAAACAGTCAGTGCTCTTAACCACGGAGCCATCTCTCCAGCCCCCTCACTTTTCAAATAAACCTTTACTTACCAAAAGTGAGGGAAAAGGCTGTTCTCAAGCATAACGTATGTTAGGAGGGGCTGGAGAGACGGCTCAGTGGCTAAGAGCACTGGCTGCTCATCCAGGGGGCCTGAGTTCTGTTACCAGCCCTCGTGTCTCGGCTCACAACCACCTGGAACACCAGCTCCAGGGCATCCAGCACCTCCGGCCTCCAGTGGAGGCTACACTGGCTCGCACACCCCCACATGTACACACAGATGCACACCCTACACATAATTAAAAATAATAAGAATAATTTTAAAAGGAATATTTGGGGATGGACCTGTTCTGCTTGTGTTTTTCTTAGTTTGAACAATGTATTACCTCAACGGGCATACAGTTATTGAGCTGAAAATGTGTTGGTGACCTTCAACCTAAGAGGGAAGTCTCATCTGGGAAGCCTGGCTGATAACTGCGCGTGAAGTGATCACTTTTCTCTCAGGCACAGTAAAAGAGACAATGAAGCAAGCCCCAAGGGTGCTTTGCTTGGCTGAGAAAACAAGAACAGATGAGCTGCTGCCCACAGCTTTTCTGGAGTGGTTTTGGGCTTGAAAGTGACTTGTCTCCCTATTTTGAATGATGGCGCCTGAGAATGTGGGCAAAAAAAAAAAATGAGGCTAAAGCTAAATGTTGTATCTTTGGCACACGCTCAGATAAACTAACTGAGAGACACCAAACTAATTTCAGGTGCGTATTCCCTGCCTCTCAGCTGGGGTCCATTCAATTGGGGAAAAAAAATGATGTCTTAAGTGGGACTCTCGGCAACAACATTTATTTACCCAATATGTTATGTGTTTTGTGGGCAGAAAGGCATTCATAAAGCTGTGGGGGGCAATTCTTCATGTTAGAATAATTTTTGATTTTTTTTAATACTGTTATAGGGCCATGTTTAGAAATTTGTTTTTTGTTTGTTTGTTTTAAACACAGAATACGTTTAGCTCTGAATCATTTACAACTTGGGAGCATGTAATTAAATTGTGACTTAATCTGCTATGACAGATAGCTTCCTGGCATGGTAACACACTCAGTCATGTGCTTATTCACAGTCTGTGCCAATGTGTGTGTCAGGCAAGGGATCCCAAGGAAGGATGGGGAAGTCACTCCTCAGGGAACTGTAGGCCACACCCCTTGCAAAACACTCTTCTGTTGAATGAAGGGCAGCACCAAAAGGCCTCTAGGACCTCAGTCGTCTTTGAGCTCTGTGTATGTGCTGAAATGCGCTCATAGTCAACTCGACTGCATCTGTTGTCACCCAGTACACACACCCCTGGGCCTGTCTGTAGAAAGGTTTAACAGATGTGCAAGGACCCAGCACATGGGGTGTGGTCCATACTGAATACAAGGGAATCAGGAGGAGGTAACTAACTGGGTGCTGGTTTTCAGTCCTTTTCACTTCCTCATCTCATAAACTGTGAGCAGGCAGTCTCCTGCCTCCTCAGACAGGAGCTAGTCCTGCCATCACAGTAGACTATGTCCCTGCTAACACCAGCTAAAACAAATCCTTCCTCTCTTGGTGGTATTTGGTCACAACAATGAGAAAGGAACCAACAAATGTAGTTGAAATGCAGTGCTCTTTCTGGACGCAGCACAGCGAGGACGCTCCCTACGCCCCTGGTCGGGGGTAGACACTGACAAGTTTGCCCACAAAAGTCACGTTGCTGTATGTTTCAAGAACCTAAAGAATTATGAATTTCATTTTTTGAAATAGTTCTGAAGGAGGAAGTTATGATACAGATCATCAAAGATTCTTGTCATATCTTTATGATGATAAAACTCAGAGATTTAAGCATCAAAGAATAAAAGAAAGGCCAAGCAAACTAGACAGATTGCTACAACAGAAGACAAGGCTGCTGCTGAGTCAGCATTTCTATACGCACGCACGCACGCACGCACGCACGCACGCACGCACGCACGCACGCACGCACGCACGCACGCACGCACGCACGCAAAATCAGTCAGTGTTCTTGCTAAAACTCTAAGAACAGAAAATGGGCACTCAATTATAATCAGAGCAAAACATTCACCTGGCATGTACCCCACACTACAGTATTCCTATTTTATTTGGAAAGAAAAAAATGTTTGGAAATTGTAGGTAAATAAAGATTTTGATTTTGAACTGGAGACATGGCCGAGGGCCGACTGCTTACTTTGGAAGCATGAGAACTAGGGTTTGAATCCCAGCACCTCCGTAACAAGCTGGCCCAGCTTCAAGAGTGTATACAGACACAGGGATGGCTGTGGCTTGCTGGCTTGCCTAGCTGAGAAAACATGAGCCCGGGTTCACAGAGAGACCCTGCCTCAAAGGATGACGAGGACAGGACTAGAAGAGAATGTTCATTCAGCGCCTCTTCCGTCCTGCATGTGTGCACATAGCTATGCAAACCTGTGCACACACACATACCACGCACATGTGCACACCACGATACATCTCCAAAGATTTTGATTTAGTAACATTCAAGTGTCAGAAGACCTCTCCAAGCCTCTTTACTCTGGGCTACTTCTTTGGATAAGTAACTTAAGGCCTTATTTATTTATTAAAAGTGACTTGATAGATTTTCCTGGTCCACCTGAGGACAGGGTTTGCAGTCTCATTGTAAAGCCTTGGTATTTGACATCAGTTAAGCCAACTGTATCAGGAAAGGCTCAAAACCAAACAAAATACCAAACAGATTCAAACACAGCCTATTTGTTTCAGAAAATTAAACAGAGATTTAACCACAGTCTATTTGTTTCAGAATATTATATAAAGATTTAGCCATACTCTATTTGTTAAAATAACTTTAAAACAATCTCTCCAAACATTGAGATCTCTCAATAATTTCTTTCTATTAAAAAAACATAAGGCTAGCAAGTGGGAAGTCTTGGGATGCCTAAATTCCAGTGTGTACGTCCTCAGCAAAGGGGCAGTCATGATTAGGTTATACCCACATTTCCCTGCCTGTTGTGATGAAAGAGAAACAGCATATGCTTCTCCTGGCTTTGTGCAAATCTGTCTTTAGAGATTTGTGAGGCGCCTTTCTGAAATTCATTGTACTTTTTAAAAAAAAAAGAGTTATTTATCTATTTATGTATAGTCAATGTATTATATATATATTCAATGTGTGCAATTTGCATTTATGTCTTCATGACAGAGGGCATCCAATCCCATGTGAACACCATACCCCATCACAGATGATGGCGAGCCACCATGTGGGTGCTGGGAATTGAACTCAGGACCTCTGGGAGAATAGCCAGTGCTCTTAACCGCTGAGCCACTTCTCCATCTCCTCACTGTGCATTTTTAAAGAAAATGCGTTTTCGGTTTTAAATGTGGTTGCACTGTTCGTGGGCTGGTAAGGATCAGGTGGACCTCGAACATGGGAAGGAGTAGGGATGAGAACAACAGAGAAACCCAGAGCAGACCCTAGCGAGAAGGCTCTGGTGAGGCATCGGTACACACCGCAGGGCAGGTCTCTCCCTTTCTGAGGCATCAAGTAGCCAGGACAGGACTGATGGAATATAATCCCGCTATCCTCTCTTCTTTGCCCCTGGATCTTTCCAAGGAGTGTTAATAAATCTCAGAACTGAGTAGCTACACACTTGACCCCTCTCCTCTCTTACCCTCTAGCTTGCACACTAATGTGGAATAGAGAAATAATGGAATGTCTGCCACACATGGGATGGAATGCCAATTCTTTACCTTCTTTCTAAGAGAGATCTCTGTAAACCAATTTCACAATCCTTCGGGGTAAACATCAGCCACATCTGCTTTGTAGGGGAGCAGACTGACACCAACAGGAAGCTAAATGTGACAGCGGCCCCTGACACAGAGAGCAGAAGTTACTACATCTTTACTGAGGACAGCCTGACTTAGAAGCAGGCCCATGTTCTTCCCATCTATCTCCCCAGTGACTTTATTAAATGATGTGGGTGAGTCACAGTGAAAATAAAATGAATCAGTTAAGGTGACCTTAGGCAGGAGAGGAGAGGCTTGCCACAGGATAGAAAGTCCCTCTGAGGTCACTTCCAGACCTGCTCTGCTGTGTGTGTGTGTGTGTGTGTGCGCGCGCGCGCGCGCGCGTGTGTGCGCACGCGCGCATGATGTTGATAAGATTGTATGTGCATACATGTGCTGGATAGTTTTTAATGTTAACTTGGCCATAAGCACTGTACTGATGAGCTAACATGGTCACCTGGGAAACAAGGAATCTTAATTAAGAAAATGCCTCCATAGGACTGACCTGTAGACAAGAGCATACATAGGGCGTTTTCTTGATTGGTGATTGACATGGGAAGGCCCGGCTCACTGGGTGGGGGCCCCCTCCCCCTCCCCCCCGAGCAGGTAGGTAGGTGGACCTGGGTTGTATAAGAAAGCAGACTGAGCAAATCCGAAGTGGGAGATCCCGGAAGCAGCACTCCTCCACGGCTTCTGCTTCCGTTCCTGCCTCCAGAACGATGGACCACAAGCTGTAATATGAAAGCTACCCATTCCTCCCCAAGTGGCTTCCACTTGGTATTTTATCACAGTGATAGAATCTCTAAGACAATGCTGAGGCAGAGGTTGTCACTGGGTATCCTCCTCTGCTGCTGTCTACCTTAATTGGGGAGGCAGACTCTCTCATTCAACCTGAGCTCACTGATTGACTAGAGCCCCAGGGTTCCTGCTGCCTCTCCCACCACTGCACCCAGCCTTTTATGTGGGTGCTGGGGATCTGAACTTAGGTCCTCATGAGCAAGCGCTGTACTGACTGAGCTGTCTCCCCTGCCCTCCAAACTTACTGTTATTACCTGGTTTGAAACCAACTTTCCAAAAGCTACAGGGAAAGTCAAAATGTTCTCTCGCTGTCCCCTCTTACCCAGGAAGCAGAATTCTAAAATACCACATAAAATATGTTCTTGGAAGGCTCTAACCGATGCCAAGAAGGGCTTCTGGTCACGTGAGAGACGCAGCGAGGAATAGAAGCACATTGCTGTGAGTCAGAGCCAAACAGACTCCTGACTGGAAGAGAGAAGCCACGAACGCGCGAGACATGTGAATGGCAAGAGGGCGATATTTATAGTCGCCTGTGCCCACGCCCTCCATGTCAGCACGGGATGGAGCTTGTGGGTAATGAAATGTGACATGTGACCACACGTAAGAGAAGCAGAACTGGGAAAAAAAGGCTCATGAGAGGAACCATAGACCAAAACACAGTAACTCCTCATTACCTTAGGAGACAGGGGGATGGCCAGAGAGATCCCAGAAACACTGTAGGGACGGCAATTTTTTCAATTATCTATTTTTATTTCACATGTAAGGGTGTTTTGGGTGCATGTGTGTTTATGCATCACACATGTGCTTGGTACCTGAAGAGGCCAGAAATGAGCATTGGATCCCCAGAACTGGAGTTCTAGAAGGCTTTGAGCTGCCACATTGGGAATTGAACCAGGTCCTCTGGAAGAACATTCAGTGCTCTTAACCACCGAGCCATCTTTCTCTAGCCTCCCAACACTATTTTTGAGACGGAGTCTTTCAGTGAACTTGGAAGCAGTGATTTAAGTTGTCAAACTGAAGCGGGCCACCAAGGCCCTGAGAGGCGCCCATCGCCTCCTCCCCAGCACTGGGGATACAGGCTTGTGCTACCAGGCCTGGTTTTTGTTTTGAACATAGGTGCTTAGATCTGAATTCAGATCCTCATGCACACGTCATTTCCGCCGTGCAACAGTACTATTCACAGATAGAATGGTTGATATCGGATCGGGTGGTCGAAGGCAAAAACTTACCAGCTACAACACATGAGGAGGAAATACTGAGCTATCCACTTAGGAAAAGCAGGAGCTTAAAAGCTTAAACCACACAGAGATTTAGCAGCATTTGAGACCTGACAATCCTCGCCATTGTGAACCTTATGGAAGAGTAGAGAGACTTCTATCTAGTAGACAGAGGGTAAGCTAAAACCGCACTACCCGTCTTGAGCATTCTGTCTGTGACATATGCTGGTGTTCACACATCCATCTGAAGAGGAGTGTCAAAAGTAAAGCAGCTGAATGGTGATCATTTGAACCATCTCTGGCACTCACAGGGGCAGTAAGACTGCAGCAGTCACTGTTGCTAGGTCCTGTAATTTGGCTGTGGCTTGAGTGTGCCTCTCAGATGTTCCCATGTTAGGAGTTTTGGCCTCAGTGTGGTACAAGGCCTGTGGGTGCCTGTGTGTACATGCACACATGGATGAGTGTGTGAGTGAGTGCGTGAGTGTGTGTGTGTGTGTGTGTGTGTGTGTGTGTGTGTGTGTGTGTGCAAGGGTCCAAGGGACCCAGAGCTATGGGATTCTCCAGAGAGCTGGAGTTATAGCCAGCTGTGAGCTACCTGACTTGTGTGCTGAAAAGCTCTGGTCCCCTCAGTTTACTCAATGGAATGCACGGCACAGCCACGTCCACTGGAAACGGCAGAAGCCATGAGCCAGCCAGCACAGCTGTTTGGTGCATGCCGAACGCTGCTGTCACTGTTTCCCACGTTTAGGTTTTGGTCTCTGTGTGTTGCATTCTTGGGGAGTTTCTGTGCTATGATTCATTTTATGTCTTTTTTTTCAGAGAAAATTATATCTGTGTTTTTTGAGGAAAGTCCTAAACTTACTATCCCTTCTGCTTTTAGGGGAATAAGTTTATCTGGCCCTCGTTGGAAATCTTCTTTATCCCCTGGACATCGTGGAAAGCACGGGAGAATACTAACACACTAGGAGTTTCTTATGAGACCTCAAAAACCTCAAATGGTGTGACTGGAACAGGGTAAATGCAGAGATAACTGACAAACTGTGACTAGGCAGGAGGATTGGTAACCATTTCAAGGCCACTTTTTACAATATACTTAGAGCTCTCTGAAATGTTAAAGACAGGGTTACGATCTGGAGGAATAGGCCTCAGTAAATGAGATAGATTGATTGACTAAACTACCTTTCCCTGCTGCACAGTGCAAACGATGAAATGATACAGTAAAGAAGTTAGGTATTAGTATTTTCTAGTCATAAAAAGACCGGCTCAGATATTTTGTTTGTCTGGAGTGCTTTAAAGTGGAGATACTGCCTGCCCCCCAGAGCAGATTATCACATAATAAATGCCTTCGCTTTGGCGGAGACATTCTTTAGATTCTTTGAAGTTATAGGACTGACAATATAAATAAAATCTATGCTATTTGTACTTTCTAACGGTGACTGAACTTGTAACCCCAGACACGTAATGAATAATCAAACACACGTCCAGAGACAAAATGCTATAATCTGTACTTCTTAGATAATCATTAGTCTGCCTTTGTTCTCTGAAACCTGTATAAATAAAGAGGCAACCTGATTGCTAGTCAGTCAGAGGGGCAAGGTTCCCCTGAGCACCACATGTGACTCACTCCTCCCTCAACGGCTCCTTATCTCCTCTTGGGTCATTCTGTGAACCTCCGGAGCTGGCCCCTGGCAAATATACATTTCAGCAAAACACAGTTTTAAAAGTAGCGACCCCATGTAACTTGTTAGATAAGATCTCACTCCCTAGCTCAGGCTGACCTTGAATTCTCAGTCCTTCTGCCTCTGCCTCACAGTGATGTGGTTTCTTTCTGGTGTGCCATTTCTGTTTTCTGCTGGATAGCCACCTTCTCTGCTCACTGACTCTCATCCTCATCTGTGGTGGCCCCATCCAAATGTATTCCGGGGTTCTAGACAACGAGGCACAGGTCATACATATTGCATAAGGCTTTGTTCCTAGTACAGAATCTCAAGTTGGCAGCAATTTAGACTTGAACACTGCTTTAGAACAATCTCTTCATTTAATAATATAAAGCGGTCTTTCATTGTGGGTGTGATTTTTCTGATGACCAGAAAAATGGTTTTCTAATGTGCTTGTTGACAATTTTCATTTCTTCTTTGAACGGACTCTTATTGACTTGATTTGAATAAATTTCCTACTGAACTACTTAGAAAATTAAAGGTTGCGTGATTCATAATTTAGTTACTCAATTAATTATTTTGAATCCATTTTTTTTTTAGTGCTGGCAATAGAACCCTGGACCTCGTGCAGACTAGGCCAGGGCTCTGCCCAGACTGTCCCCACTGATGTCTTATGCATAGGCTAAGGAAACAGGAGCTTAAGAAGGTCTAGATTGACGCGGCGGTGTTTCTGTGATAACCTGCATGATGTTCTGGGCCATTTTATGTAGTTGGAGAACAACGCTCATTGAAGTATTATGATGTTCTGTTCATGTTTGTCAAGCCATGTCGTGAAAAGAAAACCCAGAAGAATGCAGAGGAATTTTTAAGCAGTTAAACACTGTGTTTACTGAAGTGAATTATCTGAAAACTAAAAGTACTATATATGTTTATAAAGGATTGAATAGCAGACATTTCAATTATTAACTTTTGCTACAATAATACACAGCAGTAATATTGATGGCACCCCCATGCTTCTCTGCTGCCCTATTCTTTTTTAAACAGTTTTGAGGTAGATTCCTATTAGAATCCCTTTCTAGAAAGGAGGACTCTGAGGTACACAGTGATTAAGTCAATTGCCCAAGACACTGCCAAAGAGCTTGGGGTTCTCTACAGTCCCACTGGCACGCCCATGCCGGTACCCGCGACTTTATTTGCTCTTGAGAGTTACCTTCATGTTGATCTCTGCAGCCTAGTGCCGGGAAACACATCTCTTTCATCCTCCTATAGATGATAAATGATGGGAGCTGGGTTCCACCTGGATCATGCTGGGACCATCCTTCGCCTACCACACGGCCACCTAGCAGAGACACAGGAGCCAACTCTGGCACAAGGGATTCTAAGACAGGAGCCTGGGAGAGTCTGTGCTGAGAAAGATGTGGGGGAATGAGCAACAGCAGGATCCGAGAAGGAGGAGGGGAGTGAGTGGACAAGGCCTGTCCACCAAGAACATGAAGCTGACCCTTGGGTGGGGGTCTGCACGTCAGCAGATGTCAGACAGCTAGGCTAGAAGGACGTTGGCTTGCACGCTGTGGTCTTCTTAATATTCTTGGACCTTCTTCATGGTTCCTTCCTAGTTTATGTTGATTTAAGTGGCTGCCTGCTTCCCTGCCAGATCTTCTTTCCTACGACCGTTCCCAATGAACTGTAGGTTCTAAAGGGCAGAAAGCTTGCCTTGTTCATTCTTGGCTCCGCCCCTGGGGACAGCATCTCTGTGTTGAGCCGCTGGTTGGATTTGCTTTAGACTTTTAGATACAGCTGCTGAGACTCCTCACAGGAAGCCTTTTTCTCTTAGATGGATCCCTTGGACTGAAGCACCCTGAGTTTTGTTCTCCCTAAAAGAAAGCCAGTGCTGCAGACACGGTGATGCATGCCTGGAATCCTACCCTGGGGACACCGAGTTATAAGGATCACTGTGAGTTCGAGGCTAGCCTGGGCTATATAGCAAACCTTTACCAACAAAACAACAACAACAACAACAACAAAACCAATACAAAACCAAACCAAACAAACCCCAAACAAGTATAATATAAAGGAATCAACCTGTTCAGGGACCCCCCAAACCCTCTTCAGCTCCACCTCACCCTCACTCTGCCTGACATTTTTCTCTTCCCCAGTCAGACATCTTGAGTTTTCCACACTTCCCACCAACTCCCCTTTCTCACCACCCATGTGTCTGCCCACTCCAATCTGTCTCCTGTGTCTGTCTACCCGCCAAACAAGAAACGGACCACAAAATTCACCAGCTTCCCGACAACTGTCGTAAGGAACAGGCTTTTTGCAGTTTGCATCTTCCCCGTTTCTCAAACAAGCAAGCCCTCAGTACTTGGCTCTGTTCTCAGACCCCTCAAGTCTTCCGTTCTCTCCCCTTGGCTTTCTCCTTCTGACTCATTTCCTTTGTCAACCCTGAGATGTAGCTCTTACTTAGAACCTCTCCAGGCAATCATTCAGCTGCGATCCAGTCTCCAAGGACAACAGTCCTTTTGCATTAATGAATGAGCAAATAGCCCAGACTCTTCCAGAGGAAATCCACTCCTCCTGACTCTGCTCATTGCTTCTCTGACCCTCTTCATGTGCTATAAATACTCATATTGTCTAAACTCTGATAAGCCCAACTTGGCATTGTTACCAAAGTATCCATGATCCACAGCTTACCCAAGATCCATGCATCTATGGTCCTGCCTCTGACAAACTTACTAAGCTTTGGTAAATTTTGATGTGGTTGATTCTTGGCAGATTTTGCAGAGGGAAAAAAATATTGACACTGAATTTGACAGTTTGATATACAATGAGAGCTAATAAATAATGGGCATTGAGGCTGGTGAGTGAGAGTCTGATAAGCTCAGAGAACATTTCACTACTTCCCTGTAGCTGTCACGTTACTGAGTGTGGCTTCTTTGATCCAAATTCTCCCATTTTTTTCATTTATTTCAAACTGGCGGACTTACTATTTCTATTTTTTTTATCTTTACCATATGCAGTTTTAAAGCATTTTTCATTTATTTTCTTCACATTACCAACATCATATATTGGTCTAGAAAATTTTGTACAATGTGATAAGCAAAAGGACATGGCCTCACTATGTAGCTCTGTCTGGCACGGAACCCACTCTGCAGAACACACTGGCCTTGAACTCACAGAGATCCTCCTGCCTCTGCCTCCCGAATGCTGGATTTAAAGGTGTGTTCTACTATGCCTAACTTTAAAAACTCATTCTTAATTCCACCTTATAGATGTGAGTGTATAAAGCCTTTCCATAGTAGCAAATTAATTGTACAGAAATTCTCCTCACTGTTCATGATGGTGGCAAAAGAACATATTTTTATACGACCTAAATTATTAGAATCTGAAGGGCATCTTTGATGGTTCAATTCTTCTTTTGAGCTCGGGGAAGTATTTTGTGGGGGATGGGTCTTGTTGTTGTGTTTTTATTTCCATGGGTGAAAACACAGGTTTCACTTAAGCCAATCATTGTAAGTTATCAGAGCTTTCAAAAATAAGCCTATTCATTTGCCTCTCTCTCTTTTTCTTTTTTGGTAGGATTAGGAAATATACTATTCCACTAGCAAATCACTTTTCTGTGGTTGACATTATAATTGTGTCTGAGGTGAGGAAACACAATTCTTTGAAGCATGACTCACTGTAAAGTGGAAAGGGATTCAAGATCCGAGAACTCTCCACGTAATTAAGCAAAGTCCTACCTGCAGTCAAGGTGGCACACCTTTGAGCTTCTCTCGTGCCTTAGCATCTGCGCTGGCTGGAAACTGGCCAGGCTCAGGACCTGTCTCGGGCATTCTCTGCATCTCCAGAGTGACTACCGGGGGCAGGGTGATATAATTCTTAATAAATACAAGCTTTTCAACTCTCCATGAAAAGAAGATCAGAGCAAATAGGAAGGAACTTCATTGTGTGTTCTTTAAGAGGTGGACAAAAGAATCAGCTTTCATAACATGTCTCACACAGACATAAAGTAAAAATCCTGAGTCTTTACTGAAGAGGCTTCTAAGGGGGAAAATAAGTTACCCCACTGACACTTTGTAGGCATGATCATGATAAAATTTGAGGATAAAAATATTGAAAACAAAGTACAGTCTGAACAATCATATTATCAAAATATAAGATAAATATAGCATGAAAATTGTTAAAGCGGTTATTTCTGACTCAGAGTTATTTATTTTATTTTATTTTATTTTACTCTCTCCTAATTAATCTGAGTTCTTCTTTTGCAACACCTATTATGGTGGTTTGAATGAAATTGGTCCCAATATACTCATGGTTGCTTCTTGTTTGGTAGAACTATTTGGGGAGGATTTGGAGGTGTGACCTTGTTGGAGAAGATGTGTCACTGGGGATGGGCTTTGAGGTTTCAAAAACCCATGCCATTTCTAGTTAGCTATTTCTCTCTCTGCTTTGTGGTTGTGTCTCAAGATGTGAACTCTCAGAACTCATCTGACCAGCTTACCTGCTGCCATGCTCCCCACCAAACTGTAGACCCCAAATAAACACTTGCTTTTATAAGTATCTATATATCTATGCATCTATGTATCTATATATCTATGCGTCTGTGTATCTATATATCTATGCATCTGTGTATCTATATATCTATGCATCTGTGTATCTATATATCTATGCATCTGTGTATCTATATATCTATGCATCTATGTATCTATATATCTATGCATCTGTGTATCTATATATCTATGCATTTGTGTATCTATATATCTATGCATCTGTGTATCTATATATCATCTAAGCATCTATGTATTATCTATGTATCTATGCATGTACATATGTATGTATGTTTGTTTGTATGTATGTATGTATGTATGTATCTATCTATCTATCTATCTATCTCTGTCTGCCTATTATCTATCTATCTAATATATGACTTTGGTCATATGATGTCTTTTTATAGCAATAGAAAAGTAACTAAGACACCCAGCCACACATGAGTACAAACACATGTGTACACACACACACACACACACACACACATAAATATTATTTATGTTAAAAAGGATAAATATTTCACATAAGATGAATTAAAAACAGAAGTAAACACTGCATTTCCACCCTTTGATATTACCTTGAAAGCTGCACATCCCACGGGCAGTTCCTGCTTGCCAATGTTAAGAAGACAGAAAATAACATAGTATGCATCCGCCGAGACAGATTTGTGGTTGACATTTCTCCCGAGAAATGCCTCCATTAAAATAAGTAGCTGTTGGCGTCTTCTGATTCAGTCATTTTGAAAAGAAATGAGTAAGTAGCTCTCAGGAGGGGATGTGCAAGTCCCACACAGAACCCAACCCTTTGACTGGAGATGATACCAGAGATGACCAAGCACGTGAAAAATGGAACTGACGAGGAGGCACCTGTCAGCTTCCTAAGAGACTTGTATGGTGTCATTGCCTATCATGAGGTACTCAACAAACATAACTATTATTTATTAACACATTTCACATAGTTTGATTAGACTCATTTCAACGTGTTTTGGAGCATGGGATGTAGGTTCCCTCCTGAAGCTTTGCTTCAGTGACACTGAGCACAAAACTAGTTATTAGTTACAGTTATTAGTTACACTAATAGCTACAATGTGCTCAGTTAGCCACTAATGAGATATGAGTGCCATTTTGGATAATTCTCAAATTATTTAATCTCGAAACTACATTCCATCATCCTTCTTCTGTAAGTGCTTCTGTTTAGTAAGGTTAAGGGACCACAGAGGTCTTCAGCCCTGGCCTTTGTATCCTGGAGTTACCTCTAATGTCTCCCACCTCCATTTTACTTAATGGCATAAGCAACAATCTGTTCTTGAAGCCTTTCTCTGGGGTGCAAGTTCTTCGTGTGTGAGAGAGAATTAAGCAGGTTCATGGCAACCTAGACATGAACAGGTGAGGCGGAGACACGCCTGTCACATTCTCATCTATTGGCGCCCCTCAGAGAGGAAGGGAGAGGGAGTCAACAGAGGGAGGAGAAGGAAAGTCAACGCCACAGCCTCTAAAGAAGCTTCCGAGAGAGACGTTTTTACACCTGGTGACAGGTTTGGTGACACTTCTTTTGAGTTGAGCTATGTTCAATTTTCTCAGTTCGTTTCATAGGAATCACATAAACAACCTTCCTAGAATACAGTAATAGCTCTCTCATCAGAAATCCAATAGAGTGAAAGAATCAGGATGTGAAAGGCCACAGCACATGTGGTTGCCATGGTGCTAGCAATACTTTTGGCAGGTACTGGGACGATACCATCTGCATGACCAGAATGAGTGGAGGGGCTGGGGCACCTTTGTCTGAGCCAGCTGCCCTGCCACAGACTCTAATTGCCCTTCCTCAACCTGCTCCTTCTATCTCTGAGGTAGCTTCAGGAGAGGAGTTTTCAACTAAGAAGGCCGAGGCCCCAGGACTTCAGTAACTTGTGCAGGGTGAAGGGATGACAAACACCTTTCACCTCAATCTTTCTACCTTTGCTCTCTGAGGTTTGAGTGACCTGCTACTTTGCCCTTTGACAGCTGATGCTGTATTTCATTTGACAGTGGTATTTCCTTTCTTAGATTTCTCATTATGTCCCCCAAACCAGAATGTGATTAGGGTATTAGTGTAAATCCATGTTTCCCTAAGTAGATATTCTACAAAGCACCTACTATGTGATGTACCAAGCAGTATTCCAGAAATTTAGAAAGAATGGGGGGGGGGAGAATCAACTAAAATATTTTCTCTCCTGGAGCTTTTCTTCAGTGACACTGACCAATATTTCTGAAATATCCATTGTTTGAAGAATTACAAGTTACTTTATGAAAACATAGATTAAAAACAAAATCAAATTGATGTGAAATTTAGGACATACAACTTGAACCAAGAGACGTAAGAAACACAAGGTAGGCTTACACCAGTGCAGCAGTGAGAATGTGGCTTAGCAGGTCTGAACATGACTGCAATGTGGTTCATGAACGGAGTAAGTATGTGCTGTGTGGGAATTGACTGGCTCCAAGCCAGGCAATCAAAATGAAAAATCAAATCCTGAAGAAGACTCTAGAAAGATAATATGTTGGCTGTGGTGTTAATAGATCCAATGTTAATAGCAAAGAAATAGAACTATAAATAAGCACAATTACTATAGAAGCCAGTGTGGATTCAGATTAAAAGATGAAATGGATAATTGGAGGTAAACTACAGTCACCCAAGCCTAATTATGTGACCAAAAGAATATCACTTTATCTAGTCTTCAGAGGTAGATGGAGCTTAGAAGGAAACAGCACACATCCAATTGTAAGGGATCACATCCCACACTAGTCATCCAGTTGTAAGGGATCACACCTCATGCTAGTCATACAGTTGTAAGGGATCACACCAAATTCTAGACATCCAGTTGTAAAGGATAACACCATATGCTAGTCATCCAGTTGTAAGGGATCACACCCCACACTAGTCATCCAGTTGTAAGGGATCACACCTCATGCTAGTCATCCAGTTGTAAGGGATAACACCATATGCTAGTCATCCAGTTGTAAGGGATCACACCTCATGCTAGTCATCCAGTTGTAAGGGATCACACCTCACGCTAGTCATCCAGTTGTAAGGGATCACACCTCATGCTAGTCATTCAGTTGTAAGGGATCACACCTCATGCTAGTCATCGAGTTGTAAGGGATCACACCTCATGCTAGTCATCGAGTTGTAAGGGATCACACCTCATGCTAGTCATCCAGTTGTAAGGGATCACACCTCATGCTAGTCATCCAGTTGTAAGGGATCACACCTCATGCTAGTCATCCAGTTGTAAGGGATCACACCCCACACTAGTCATCCAGTTGTAAGGGATCACACCTCATGCTAGTCATTCAGTTGTAAGGGATCACACCTCATGCTAGTCATCCAGTTGTAAGGGATCACACCTCATGCTAGTCATCCAGTTGTAAGGGATCACACCTCATGCTAGTCATCCAGTTGTAAGGGATCACACCCCACACTAGTCATCCAGTTGTAAGGGATCACACCTCATGCTAGTCATCCAGTTGTAAGGGATCACACCTCATGCTAGTCATCCAGTTGTAAGGGATCACACCCCACACTAGTCATCGAGTTGTAAGGGATCACACCATCTTTTGGACCTCACCCAGATTAATTTGTTATGAACATGTGAATTCTAATGACTTGGTAGGAAAACTAAAAGTGAAAATTGTCAGTGTTTATCCGGTGATGATGCCATCTTCATTTAAAGTTTTAGCCTGGAGTTTTGGAGTAGAGGAGACATGATCTCACAATGCACAGCATGCTTGACATTTTCAGATTAAATTTTCAGGCAGGAAACAAAAGTCCATTATTTTTGTTTTTTCTCCTTGTTCCTAAATTTGACAGCAATTGTGGAAATTGTTTTGAAGCCAGACTCTAGTATTTTCTGAGAAATCTCTCATGGTGTCCAACACCTTCAAATAACTTGTGAATTGGTAACGGTTAGAGGTCCGGTCATGAGGAAAAACACGAATTTTTTTGAGTTCTGTGTTTAAAACATTAGCAAAAAGGCTTATTCAATCCACATGAATGAAGTTTAAACAACTCTTGCTCACACTGAGAATGTGTTTATGCCGTCTCACTCATTAATTACACATCAATTCAATACATAATTTATAGCTCTCACTATGCACTTCCACTGTGCTGGCTACACCAGTGAGCAGGTAATTACACATAGCAGCCTATACCCCGCCACCAGTAGAGTCTACTCAGCTTCTTTCCTGTGGACGCCTTTCCCAAATCCAGAGTTCTTTTTTGTTATTTTACTTAGGAGCTCTAGAGTCAAAGGTCAATATTTCCATCAATCTTCCACATGATCTAGGAGCCTCAAAATTAATATGTGAATCCTTCAGGTAGTTTTACGTTGTAGTAAATTAAATGTCTGAATTAAGGAGGAGAGAGAATCCATGATAAATTAGAATGATTCATATCCAACTTTAAAACTGTTTCCCATTCCTTCCTTGGCTATTTAATATTTTTTTCCTATTCACTTATTCCCACTTTGTGTGTGTCTGTGTGCGCTCACACACATACATATACACTCACACACTCACACTCATGCATGTACACACTTCCACTCTCCCCCTTATGTCTTGAGACAGGTTTCTTATTGAACCTGGAGTTCATTAATTTGTCGTGACAATAGCTGCCCTGCAAGCCTCGGGGATCGTTCTGTGGCCTCCCCAGTGATGTTTTTCTTTCTTTTTTTTTATTTCATTATTAATTTATTCACTTGATATCCCAATTGCAGCCCCCCTCTCCTCCTGGTCTCCCCTTTACAATCCCCTCCCCCATACCCTTCTCCTCTGAGAAGGAAGAGCCCCCCCCAAGTATCTACCCACCTTGTCACATCAAGTCACTACAGAACCAGGTGAATCCTCTCCCACTGAGGCCAGATAAGCAGTTTAGTCAGGGGAACGGGACCCACAGGCAGGCAACAAATTCATGGCTAAGCCCCTACTCTAGTTGTTGGGAGACCCCTCACGAAGAGCGTGCTGCAATCTGCATGAGTGCGGGGGCCCAGGTCCAGCCCATGTGTGCTCTTTGGTTGGTGGTTCAGTCTCTGGGAGCCTCCAAGGGTCCAGGTTAGTTGACTGTTGGTCTTCTTGTGGAGTTCCTATCCCCTTCAGTCCCTCAATACTTACCCAACTTCTCCACAAAACTCCCCAAGGTCTGTCTGATGCTTGGCTTTGGGTCTCTAACCCTGAGCAATACTAGTAAAACCTGCATGACACTGGTATAGAAACAGACAGGTTGATCAATGGAATCAAATAGAAAACCCAGAAATAAACCCACACACCTACAAACACTTGATTTTTGACAAAGAAGCCAAAACCATACAAAGGTAGAAGAAAGTATCCTCAACAAATGACTCTGGTCTAACTGGATTTCTACATGTAGAAGAATGCAAATAGATCCATATTCAACACGCTGCACATAACTCAACATAAAACTGGATATGCTAAATCTAATAGAATGAGGAATAGCCCTGAACACATTGGAACAGGAGACAACTTCCTGAACAGAACATCAACTGCTTAGGCACTAAGATCAACAATTAATAAATGTAACTTCATGAAACTGAAAAGGCAAAGGACACTGTCAACAGGACAAAAAGGCAGCTTACAGAATGGGAAAAGATCTTCACCAACCCTACATTTGACAGAGGGTTAATATTCAAAACATATAAAGAACTCAAGAAGTTAAATACCAACAAACCAATAAATCAATTTAAGAAATGGGGGCACAGAGCTAAACAGAGAATTCTCAACAGAGGAATCTTGAATGGCTGAGATGCACTTAAAGCAATGTTCAATGTCCTTAGTCATCAGGTAAATGCAAATCAAAATGACCCTGAGATTCCACCTTACGCCCATTAGAATGGCTAAGATCAAAAACTCAACTGAAAACATGTGCTGGCAAGGATGTGGAACCAATGTTTTTTTTTCCTATATTTTTTATTTACATTCCCAATGATTTCTACTTTCCCTGTTCCCCCCTCCCTGAAAGTCCCATAAGCCCTCTTCTCTCCCCCTGTTCCCCAGTCAACCCCATCCTGCTTCTCTGTCCTGGTATTCCCCTACACTGCTACATCCAGTCTTTCCAGGACCAGGGATCTCTCCTTCCTTCTTGGAAATCAATTGATATGTGAATTGTGTCTTGGGTATTCCGAGCTTCTGGGTTAATATCCATTTATCAGCGACTGCATACCATGTGTGTTCTCTTGTGATTGGGTTACCTCACTAAGGATGATATTTTCAAGTTCTGACCATTTGCCTAAGAATTTCATGAATTCATTGTTTTTAATTGCAGAGTAGCATTCCATTCTGTAAATATACCACATCTTCTGAATCCATTCCTCCATTGAGGGACATCTGGGTTCTTTCCAGCTTCTGGCTATTATAAATAAGGCTGCTATGAACATAGTGGAGCATGTGTCCTTACTGCATGCAGGGGAGGCCTCTGGGTATATGCCCAGGAGTGGTATAGCCGGATCCTCCGGGAGTGTCATGCCCAGTTTTCAGAGGAACCGCCAGACTGCTTTTCAGAGTGGTTGTACCAGCTTGCAAGAGCCAATGTTTTCTGATGTGCATTTTGGAGATCCAAATTCAGGTCTTCATGCTTACGCAGCCAACACTTTACCACTGTAGCCATCTCCCCCGTGCTCACTTTCAACCCTGAACTTGGTAGTGAGCACAGAACTCCATTACAGAACTCCAGGCTCTTCTTACCATACACAGAGGGACCTCTATGTTATGTGTCTGGGTTCACCCAATCAGTGATGTCATGGATGGTGCAGCTCATGCCATCTCAGAGCTCTTTGCTCTTCCATCATAACAAGGACAGATACCTCAAGGCCATTCATTAATTTCCTCTCCCCCCACATCATACATGGGCTTCTGGAGATATGACTGCATAGATACCCGCCTCCAGGAGCTCAGGTTTAAGTAGGGGGGAGGCATCATCCTTCTCCTGTTGGAGATGCCCAATTCATAAGTCACTGTTTGAGGAAACGAACTCTTTGAAGCTCTCACCGTGCTTGAGTTTAACCCTTCAGACGTTGTTAGTGCTTCTCCATCATTTCCATCTTGGCTCACATGAATACTGTGTTCTCAGAATATTTTTTTATTTCTGACTGTTTCGGAGGTAAGTATATGTAACAGACTTATCAAGTACTTGCTATGATTCTTATTTTTTCTACTTACTTAAAGAATATTTGCTCAACAGGCATTGAATTACCAAAATATTATAAGGAAGAGTTCCCAACATAATGAATATTTGATTTTGCTAGCTCCTGAAAACAAAGACCAAACCAAAACCCCACAGGAATAGAAGGAGCTGAGATAATGTTTAAGGGATAGTGACTCTAGTTAATTAGGCTACAGAAATCTAGAGAACACCAGATCCAGAGAAAGAAAAAACACTGAAACCCAAAAGACAATTAGGAGTCCAATATACATGATCAGAGAACTTCTCCATAACATAATACCATCATATTATAACTATATTAATATGAAAAATATAATGGAAAGAAAAACTATGAAAAGCTGTAGTGAGAAAAGACTTGGTACATCCTCCACCACACTTGGGATACAGGAGTGTTGCAAGCACTCTTCCACAGAACACAGTCACTCCTCTGTTCATAGAGTCAGTGGGCTGTCACTTTCTCCCTACAGAGAGGTAGGCCTTGTGTTACAAGCTACCCCTCCAGGTCGGGCCTTCCCAATCTTCCTGGAATCTTCTGTATTCCCTGTCATACACACACAGTCACTAGCTTCTGACTTCCGGTTCGGTCCTCCACAGATGACCTTCCACCTCAACCCAACAGTTAGTCCTCTGGTGCCTCCCTCACTGGCCACAGCACATTTGTTCCCTAACACTCTAGCTCCTGACGTTCACTCTGTCTTATCCGCCTCCCACCCATGTCTGCTTCATAACCCCTCCTTCTCATTCTGAGTTCCATTTCCCCTACCTTCCCTGGAAGAATTCCATCCTAGCCTCTGTTCGGTTGGCCTTCTACTGGGTCATGCATATGTCCTAACCTGGGCTAGCTTCATGTCCTTACATCTATCATATCATCTGTGGTACATCCTCTATGAGGATAGCTCGTGGCCATACACCACCTTTGAGTGTTGGAGGTGTTTTCCTGAATATCAAACCTGGCCTTGCATATATTATGCAACTGCTCTACCTATGAGCTACAACTCCGGCCCTTCCACACCATATTTGTGATTCTAAAAGTCTTTTGATTAGGAAAGTATTATCATCAGGCTTGCCAATGAATAGTTGTTGAACAAAGTGGGGGGCACTGTTGCCTGGTGAGGGCACCAGGATAACACAGGTCCTCAACAGAGCTGAAAGAATAACACTGGAAAGATGCTCTTTGCAGGGAAGAGGAAAGCCAGGTCCCAAGCAGAGCAGAAGAGCATGTTGCCCACAAGAGATCAAAGGTGTGTTGCATCTGAATGACAGACGTCCCCTATGTGCTCAAGTATTTGAACAACTGGTCTCCAGTTGATGGTACCATTTGGAGAGACTCTGAGGTGGTCCCTCAGCACTGGGGGACCGGCTTTGAGATTATTTAGCCGTATACTTTTTCTAGCTGGCTTTCTGCTTTGTGTTTGTGGTTAAGATATGGTTCCTTAACTTCCCGTTCCTGCCGCCTTGCCTGCCTCTTGCTCCTGTGCTTCCTGGAGGTGATAGACTCTTACTCCTTGGCAGCTGTCATGGTTTAAATATGCCTGGCCCAGGGAGTGGCACTATTTGGAGGTGTGGCCTTGTTGGAGTAGGTGTGTCACTGTGGGTGTGGCAAATAAGACCCTCATCCTAGCTGCCTGGAAGTCATCTTCTACTAGCAGCCTTCAGATGAAGATGTAGACCTCTCAGCTCCTCCTGCACCATGCCTGCCTGGATGCTGCCATGTTCCCACCTTGATGATACTGGACTGAACCTCTGAACCTGTAAGCCAGTCCCAATTAAATGTTGTCCTTATAAGAGTTGCCTTGGTCATGGTGTCTGTTTAGAGCAGTAAAACCCTAACTAAAACAGGAGTCATAAGCCCAAACAAACCCTTTCTTCCATAAGTTGCTTTTAGCCACTGTGTTTTATCAGAGCAGTGGGAAAGTAATGAACAGCCTGACTTCAGCCCAGCCTGGCTGGCTCACAAGAGGTGAGAAGTCCAGCACAGAGAAACAAAGACACGAATGAGGCCTGACGACTGTTTGTTTGCTATGTGTTCTTAGAGAAAGCAATTTTATAAATCACCTTCATTGTTTCACAGCGGTTACCTAGTAACAATACTTGCATAACAAACTTCCAAAGCAATATAGCAATGGAATAATTTTTCTCATTGATTCTTCTTTAGAAAAACCCAAGTGTAGAGACTGCAGTTGAAAGATGCCTAAAAACCAATGCCCGGAGAAAGCAGGTCCCAGTCTACCAGCACCCGAGTCTAGCTGTCGATGCCCCTGAGAACAAACGAGAACAGCTAGGTGCTGCTCCGCAGCCCGAGGCCCACAGCCGGCAGGATTCGCTGCTGTCATCTAACCTGGACAAGCGATGGATTCCTGCACTTAATTCACAAAATGCAGAAATGACAAGAGCTGCCTCACCGAGGCACAGTGGAAGATAGTGAGCTACCGGGACACGTGTCGATCAGTACCAGGACACACTAAGAGCTCAAAGCTGACGGCTGCTGTTTGTGACAGCACTTCCTAGTCACAACAGTGTTTTGTGTTCTCTTGACTGCTAAGTGTTTTATCTGCCCTGTCATCTTTGGGGGGGAGACACTTAACTTACATGCGCTCTCTCTCTAAAGTTATTAATCAGCTCCAATGTTTTTCTCATAAATGTTTCCAATAAGACTTATAAAATGTATGTGCCTCTCTATGTGTGTTTGAAAGAAAGGGAGGAGGGAGAGGGACAAGGGAAGGAGGAGGGAGAAGAAGGGGAAGGGAGAAGGGAAGGGGGGGAGGGAGAAAAAGAGGAAGGGGAGGGGGGAGGAGAGGGGAGGGGAGAGAAGGGGAGGGGAGAGGAGGGGAGGAGGAGAGTGGGAGAGAGGGAGGGAGGCTGGCCAATTAATACAGAGGCTGGATGACTTACTTTTCTGAATGAAATACCATGATCCAAAGCAACTTAAAGAAGAAAGAATTTATTTTGGTCTATGGTTCCGGAGGGATCAAGTCCATCACCATGGGAGAAGCAGGCATGACAGCAGGGCTCCAGAGCTGCTGGTCACCTGTCGATCATGCAGGGAAGCAAAGGACGAGTCTGCCTGTGATTCTCACTCAGTCCACCACAGATATTCACTGCTGCTCAGTTGTACACGGTTCTGAGACTCAGATCCCCGTGCCTGGGTGGCAGGGTCTTTACTAACTGAGCTGTCTACCCGGGCTTGTTAAAACATCTGAAAGTAAATCTAGTCTTAATTCCCCAAGTCTGGAATGCCTGTTCAGATGATTGTCAAAAGTGTTTGTCTTGATTACACTATCATCTTGAGGCCGAACCAGGCGTGTGTGCGTACATGTGTGAGTCTTGTGCTGTGGTTGGTGTGTGTGTGTGTGTGTGTGTGTGTGTGTGTGTGAGTGTGTGTGTGTATTTCATGTCAGGAATTGTGTAGCCTAAAAAGGAGTTTATATGAAGCCATTGGCCTGACATGACACGTGTCTATTAACTCTTTATTAATCTGTTTTAACTGTAAAAAGAATTTCAAAGACAAATTGTTGTCAAAGTCAGTTCCATAGAAATAGTGAAAGCCTTGATGAAACATTGTTAAATCGACATTGTCAACAGTGCTTAGGGTTTAGACTTGGAATTCTATTAGCATAAATCTTTCCTATGTGTCCCTGAAATGTTGCCTTTTAAAAGAGATTTTATATTTGCTTGTGTGTGTGTGTGTGTGTGTGTGTATCTGTGTATATGTATATGTGAGCACCTGAGGAAGCCAGAAGAGGACACAGGATTCCTGGAGCTGGAGTTACAGATCTTTGTGAACCACCCAACATGGCAGTACGCTCTTTTAGCTATGGAGTCAATCCTCCAGCCTTGAATATTCCAAATCATTTGCTTCACAGTTCTCCTACTAAGGTCTTCCCTTGTACCTATGGCAATTGAAAAACATCAGCAAAGCTACTGGACTGGATTTTCCTAGAGTCTGTATCAACAAAATCAACAGAAGAGTGGTTTATTCTGGAAGCTGGTCCTTCCATCACCTATGCAGCCCAACACATTGAGAATAGTGAATTCAATCCTTCTCACCCGGAGCTAGCAACAGGGTGGCACCGGCTTCCAGCTTCATTTTTCTAACTGAGAGGAGGCGGCCTCACCGAGTCACTGGGCTTGCTCTCTGCCTATGAAGTGTGAAGAAGACTGGCAGTGCGTGAGCTTTAGCAAGGGAAGAGGACGGCAGGACACGTGCTTCTTGCAGAGCTCGAATGCCGTGAGCTATAAATACAGTCCCGCTTGTTCGTCTCACGTTGTTGCTGTTTAGGAACACACATAATTTACACACCAGGACTGTGTCTCTTGCTCTGCTGTGTGTAATGGCAACATTGTGCATAAATGGCAACCTTGTGCATAAATGGTTTCATTGTCCAGGGCTTTTGATTTACTTTTTAATGTAAAGGAGGAAGAAATGAAAGTGAAGTCATACTTAACCTTTCAGAGCGCACAGTATCGGATTCGCTCTTCGATTCTGTTCTGGCTCTTTTAAAGCCACACTTATGAACACCTGTGTAGGCTGGTCAATGGAAAGGGGTCGCCCTGAGCAATACAGAGACGTGGCCTCCAGAAGCAGCAATGACTCTTTCCTGAGGTCGCACTCTCTAACCAGAGGGCCACTCACCCACACACCCTGTAGGCCTTGACAAATCCTCCTTGTCCAAACAGCAATACCTCTTAAATCCTGAGGTTCTAGTATTACTACATTTAAAAATATTTTGAGCAATTGAAATACAGTTTAAAGAGATGCGTTAGTTTCTTGTTGTAATGATAAAATATATAACAGAAAGCAATTTAAGTAACGGATTTATCTTGGCTCACGGCTTGAGAGGTATCACTGTGTATGGCATCCTGGTGGCAAAGGCGAGATGGAGTTGGGTTGTAGGAATTTTCCTCTCCAATTTCATCAGTACAGAGAAGGTCTGTGATTGGACAGGGGAAAAAGGGGGCAGAACTAGGAGTTGTAGAGGAGGCGCACAGATGTGGGAGAAGGTCGCAGGTGGGAGAAGGAGGAATGGCAGCAGATGTTATCAAAAGATAATTAAAATAATAAAAATAAAAGAAATTTGGGAAAAAACTTTTACCACTGTTAATTGACTCTGTTATTACTTTATTGACATCTTGTAGTTGTGTTTATGATATACATAAATCTAACTGGCTAACTAATCAAGCATTAAGAGTCATGCTTTACCGGGTAATTGGATGGTGAGCTGGTAGACTGTGGGTGTGTGGGGCGTTGTGTGGAAGCGAAAGGAACTCAGGGTCCCCCACCAGAAAGATGACTAACAGAGAGACTGCCAAGTGAAATGGCCCAGCGGAGGCCCTATGGCCCCACAGGGCTGGAGAGTTTTCAGGCCAAGAGACCAACAGCTCCGGAGAATCTGCGGCGGTCCGGAGCCCCCAGAGACTTGGCAGAAATTTGTTTTTTAATATTTCCTGCAACAGAGTTCCTGCTAGAGGAGCATGTGACTGCGATACCTTTCATCCGAGCAACCAGGAAGCAGACAGTGGAATTCTGGCACTAGCTGACTTCTTCCCTTTCCCCCTTCATTCTGTCCAGGACACCAGCCCATAGGATGATGACATCACATGCTGGGTGGGTCTTTCCTCCGTAGTTAAACTTCTCGGGAAACACTCTCCCAGATTTGCCCAGAGCTGTATCTCTTCCATGATTCTAAACCCAGTCATGTTCAGAATGAAGAGGAACCCACTACAGTGGCCACATATCTAGACAGTTTACGTAGTATTCTACATCTCTTTCAGAATAACTCCATAGCCTAATTGAGTCACCTCAGAAACTCCTCTGGGATTCTCTTCTCAGTGACTAAGTTCACAAATAGGAACAAGGAGCTCTTTTGCTTCATGACAATGGATACTCAAACAAGAGAAAATAAGCGCAGCTCACTGTCTTACGTGTTGCAGATCATCCACCTCCACCTACTGACAAGCATGGCGAAAGTGTCCTCCTAGTAATTTTGGGAGGGTGGGTTTGTTTGATGCTGGCCAGCGATTCCTTGGCCTTGCCTGAGATGAGGCAGCTGCCGCATCTCCTCATTGTCTGCCGCTTGTGATGCTGTTCGTTTGGATTTATTTCTGTATAGGCAGCTTGCTTTTCCTTTCAGTTACACTATGCCATGATGCCAGAGGAGACGGTGCTATCCACCAGAGGCTGAGCGCTGACAGTTTCGGGGTAAGGGTATCAGTTACTGTTCTGCTGTGATAGAACACCTCACAAAAATAAAGGGAGAGGAGAGAGGTACAATTCCAGAGGGGTTACAACCCATTATGACAGGGTAAGGCATGGCTGTGTGATCATGGGCTGCCTGGCAGGGAGAACCAGGCTATAAGACCTCAAAGCTCGGGTTCAGTGACAAACTTCCTCCAGGAAACATCTTAAGATCCTCTACCGCTTCCAAACAGTGCCACCAGCTGGGGACCAGTTGTCAAAACACACAAACCCATGGGGGACATTTTACATTAAACCACATCGGTGCACTTGCATTTTGAATCTTACTGATGGTTCCCACGAAACTCAAAGTTCATTAAAAAATAATTATTCATCGTCTCAGTCTAAATCCAGTTATGGTTCCTGTTTACTTTTCTTCAGGGAAGCAGTCTCTGGTGGGATGGGGATCACAGTCTCAGTGGTGAATTTGAAATGTGTAATAGGGAGATCCCCTAAATGAAAGGGGGGCTACAGGGCAGACGAAGAAAGCAGACACAGAGTTTCCTGGGCTCTGGGACGGTGCCCAGTGCAGACAGGGGGCTTGTGTGCTCATGTCCCAGCTCCAGGGGACGTAAATACTCCACCGCCCCGACACAACCTTACCCTTTGGCAGGAGTGTGTCCTCCATGTTCTGCTTGATGTTACATGGTGATGCAGTGTCCCCCAAGCCACAGAGAAAAGCCATTCTCTCTTCCTCTCCCTCTCCCCACTTCTCACTGTGTGTCTGTGTGTGAGAAAGAGAGAAAATGATAATGTGTGTGAGAGAACAAGAGTGTGTGCATGTGGAAAATGTCCATTTCAGGGGGATGAAGAGGTAGCTCAGTTGGGAGCCCCTGCCTGACACCCTGACATTCAACAGACCTTGAGTCCCCCTGCCTGACATCCTGACACTCAATAGACCTTGAGTCCCACACACTACATTTCGTATTCCAGGTAAACATGGTGGTGCAGGCCTATAATACCAGCACTAGGGAGGTGAAAGCGGGAGCACTGGAATTCAAGGTCATCTTTAGTTGTGTAGCAAGTCAGAGAAAAATAAATGAATAATTAATTAATTAAGTAAGTAAGTAAGTAAATTCACTTCAAAGAATGCCAAGAATAGCTTGGTTTTCCCCCTTATACTACCACTCTGTAAAGCCAAAGCACCCAACATCATATGATATAACTACTGAAATGAGAGAATGCAGACTCTAGCTAATAACTTGTCCATCTCTTAGGGAAGCTGGTGTTGCTGAGGAATAATCTTGCTTTTAATACCTTTTAGCCTATATGTTCTTTATCTGAAGGAATCCAACTGGTATTCTCTGATATAAATTAAGAGGCTTCTTCATACATTTCACAACTATAGCTTACTTCTCATTTTAAAGTCTTGCATTCTCTTATCCCCTCTTATGAAATGTCTACCGGGAAAATGGCCACATGACTGCTTCACTGTCTCAAGCAGACCATGGACATTCGCTGATTCTCACACAATTTTAAAAATAAAGCATTTTTTAAAATTATATTTTACTTATTTTCTCCCTCTGTGATGTGTGTGTGTGTGTGTGTGTGTGTACATGCACACCATGGCATGCATGTGGAGGTCAGAGATCAACTTGGGAGACTAGGTTCTCTCCTTTCATCACTGAAACCAGGGTATGAGTTAGGCGGCCAGTGCCCTTCCTGGCTGAGTCCTCTCACCAATTATCAGCCATATTAAGAACACCTTGTTCAGCGCTGCTGAGTGGTTTGTTTTTCGAGCTTAGTGAAATGCCCAAAGGCACAAAGCTTTGGTGCATTTTAGAAAACAATGCAGACATTGTATTTCGCCCTTCAATTTTTAGGCACTTAAATGTTTTTTCTTTAAAAATGAAGCAGTCTTGCATATATGCTATTAGAGTCTGTCCATCATATATATATGGAGCTAGGCTGGAAGTGTGTTTCTGTGGTAGAGCATTTGCCCAGCATCTACAAGGCAGTAGGTTTGACCACTGACATCACAAAGGCTAAAAAACAAAGTTACAAGGACTTCTTGACAAATGATAATTTAAATAAAAATGAATTTGTTTTTGTTTAAGCTTTTAAAACTTAGATAATAGCTAACATTGCATTGGGACTTCAAAAATCTATAAAAGGGAACTTATTATAGTAATACAGGTCATAAGTCCAAGTGCCCAAAATACCATGAGACTTAGCTCACTCTGTTAATATCAATAAGCAATTTCCCTAATTCTAAATACACCAAATTCTCATGAAAAACATTTCATAAGCCCTGGGAACACCCAGCTTTTGACTCTCTAATCGAAAACGTAAGGATCAATAAAGACATGGTGAGAAATTGCATCTAATGTTATGGTGATCAAAGGCCAACACATTGAAGAAAATTCCACAAAGATCCAAATTCACCAGACTTCCAAATTCCTGTCATTTAAATTCACCCCGTAAACAAGACTGCATGCACAGACATATAATGAAACGATCACAGAGGAGCTCAGTGTGACAGGAAGAATGTTGACAAGGACCTGATGAGCAGTGGCACACCGTGCTTCTGACTACTAGATTTTCTTTTCAGTCAAAATGTACTTTTTCTTTAATCCCAGCTCCCAACAAATACACAGTCGATGAAGAAGTAGAAAAAAATCAGTTGTTGCCCATTACAATTCAACTACATTATTCAGACATATCTTGATTCTATGGATGATATGTTTGTTTAAAATAAAAATCCTGGTCAGGGACATAGCTCAGCGGTGGAGGGCTTTCCTAGCAGACACATGGCCCTTGGTTCAATCCCAGGCACCACAAAACAAAGCTATTGGGTCAACTTTTTAAATTCATCAACAGGCACATTCAAAAGGAAAGAGTAAGTTACTAAGAAGTTTTAGACCCTTACATTATTAATTTGGGGTTTCTTCAAGAACATCCATTTGGGGAACAACAGTAGTTTCCTCAAAAGACACGGACTTACGAGTGAGAGTTTCAGATCCCAGAAAATGAGCGTTGGGGGTGGGGGGGAGGGGTGTAGAAGTGAAAGGAAGAGTCACAGAAATCCTGCAGTGATGTCGATCTACTAAATGACTCTTTCCAAAGTCTACGGACCCTTTACACACATGCTGTCCAGTACACACATGCTGTAATCCTCATAAGCACAGCAAGGCAGCATGGAGGATGAAATCCACTTTACAGGTAAGGCATGTGTGTTACAGAGAGGGTCATGCAGTCTGCAGGTCACATAGGTGTCCGTTGAGGGATGCCACTGGCACCTAAGACATGCCATAAAGCTGTCTGGTGCATGTTAAACGTGGTCTCTACATTGTCACCCGCCACCATGCCACATCCTTTCTCTCACTGTACCTGCATCGAAAGGTACATGGCTATGTCTTAGCCTTGTGGGGCTTTAGGATGTTAAATGGCATCGGAGCTGAGGTTTCATATAACATTTTGACCCTCAGAGACCTGAGAGAAGCACCAGGAAGTTTCTCCTCTTGCCTCCTCGGAAGCAAGCAGTTAACCCTTCTGCACGGACAGGGAGGGAGCCTGTTCTGTTTGTCACAGGGAATCCAATCCCCGAGAATGCAAAAAGTATGTGAGGGACTCCTGAATATCCTTCCATTCTGTTCATAGCGTGTTTCATACATGTTTGCCCACAAACTATACACTCTTCATGTACTAGGTCATGGGCATACACTACTGTGTCATGGGCAAGCACTGTTCAATGAGCTTGAAACAGTCAAGGAAGAAACTGAAAGTCTTTACTCTCATTTTATTTTTATGTGTGTGGTGCATACATGTATGTACATGGTTGTATGTGCTGTGCGTCTGGAGGATGTCAGACGACCTACACTATTGCTCTCTGCTTTATTCTTTCAAGACAAGGGTTCCTCACTAAACCCCACAGGGTTTGCTGCTTTTTAGCAAGGCTGGCTGGCCAACCAGCCAACTCCAGCAATCCTCCTGTCTCTGTCCCACTCCCAGTGCTGGGATTATATACAATCTCAGCCATGCCTAGTTTTATATAGGGGTTCCGTGTGTCTGTCTTAGTTGTCAACTTGACACAAATCTAGACATTCCTGGTGAGAGAAAATCTCAGTAAGAAAGTGCTCCATCAGATTGCCCTCTGGACATGTGTGGACATTTTCTTGATCGATGATTGATGTAGAAGGGTTTAGGCCTACTGTGGGCAGTACCATCCCTAGGCTGCTGATCTGAAAGGTAGTTGATCTGAAGTTCTCTTTCTTTGTTGGATCTCTGTGTGGTTTAGGTATCAGAGTAATTGTGGCATCACAGAATGAATTAGGTAGTGTTCCTTCTGTTTCTATTTTATGGAATAGTTTGAGGAGTGTTGACATTAGCTCTTCTTTGAAGGTCTGGTAGAATTCTGCACTAAAGCCCTCTGGCCCTGGGCTCTTTTTGTTGGGAAGTTTTTAATGACTTCTATATCTTTAGGGGATATAGGTCTGTTTAGATAGTTTACCTGCTCTTGATTTAACTTTGGTACATGGTATCTGTCTAGAAAATCATTGATTTCATCTAGATTTTCCAGTTTTGTTGAGTATAGGTTTTTGTAGTAGGATCTGATGATTTTTTTTTAATTTCCTCAGTTTCTGTTGCTATGTCTCCCTTTTCATTTCTGATTTTGTTAATATGGATACTGTCTCTGTGCCCTTTAGTTGTTTGGCTGTGGGTTTATGAGTGTGGAGGTGTGTGGACATCCTCTTGGAGAAGGGGGAGGAGGAATGGGATGAGGAAATGTTGGAAGTCAGAATGGGAGGGTGATAATAACTGGACTGTAAAAAAAGATTGAGAGAGAGAGAGAGAGAGAGAGAGAGAGAGAGAGAGAGAGAGAGAGAGAGAGAGAGAGAGAGAGAGAGAGAGAAGAGTAGCTGAACAGCCTGAGAAGGCAAAGCAGAGAGTAGCGTTTCTCTGTGGTTTCTGCATCAAGCGCCCACCTTGACTTCCCTCTACAATGGACTGTAACCTGAAAGATATACTAGACCTTCTCTTCTCTGAGTTGCTTTTGGTTATGGTGATTATTACAGCAAGAAAACACTAATGAGGACTGGAATAATGAGAACTCAGTAATCACTCTTACCCCCAACCAACTCCCCAGCCTGCATCCCTAATAACTAGCAGTGTAACTTCTAAGTGAATATTTACTTAGTGAATACAGGAATCTGTTGGAAGTGGCGGGTAGAAGTCTGGGCAAGGACTGAAGGACAGGCAGAGAAAAGGAAAACCTTGAGTCTAACCTATTAACTAACAGATTTTTATTAAAATTTTAACATGTCTGTGATGAGTAAAGATGACCATTTTTGCTATTTAGCTCATCTTTAACAACAGGAGTGCCATCGAATTCTGAGAGCGAACCGTGATCCGAGGGCTGAGAGAGAATGTGTGTCTCAGCACACAGTATTTATGACCTTGGCAGGCTATTTTTTCTTTTTTCTTTTTCAAATTATGCTCTTGGGAGCTCGGCCTGTGTTCCCTGGTTTCCAAAAGGTGACTTTGCAAGGCAAGTTTTCTCCCGCAATTAGAGGCATTTATCTTAGGACTCATTTGCCTACAGCAGTGAGGTCACAGGCTGCCAGCCCTACTGTCACAGCCTCCCTCAATTACAGGCAGACACACTTCACCTCCATGCAAAATATTAGTAAATTAACACTCCTCACTCTGCATTCGTTTGGGAAATCTGCTCGGCTTGTGAGGAACGTGCGAGGCGGAGTCATCAGGACAGCACGTAATACCTTTAAGCCTTGTACATACCAATTAAAACTCTGGCTTTGTTTCTTGCAGTTAGGATTTTGTCTGTGGGGTTCATTTCTTTTATTATGCACAAGGTAGAAATCAGCCCTGTTAATTGGTGAGAAAAACACCACGCGCGCGCACGCGCGCGCGCACACACACACACACACACACACACACACACATCATAGAAAAATCCACCCCAGTGTTCCCGAATCTTTCCTAGAATTCAGTGTCTGTTTTAAGCCAAAAAATAAATGGCTTCTGGCATGGTAAGTTTGCAGACCAGATTTACAACTCTGACTTAAAGCACAAATCACAGTATGAAGACTGTAAAAAGATTATTACTATCCAGTCGCCACAGCTCAGGACATCTTAGTTCACCCAGGCATCAGATCTGTGACTGTGCTCAAGTTGTTACATAAAAACTAAGAACAAGGGATGGGTGGAATACGGCGGCCCACTAGGCAAGAACTCCCAGTCTGAGGCAAAGGGGCAGAAAGGGCAGGAGAGAGGACTGAGCCTGCCTACCATAGACTGGCTGCCAGGCACATACATGCTGTGGATCTTGTGACGTGAGGAACTATTTTACAGCCCACGATCTCTGTCTTTGCTGTGAATTAATACTTGAGTCAGACCTGTCAGTCAAGCTGGCTCACCTCTGAGGCTCATGCTCAAACATGAAGGGCC
The DNA here is from genome assembly GCA_036184795.1 of Tokudaia tokunoshimensis. Classification (NCBI taxonomy): domain Eukaryota; kingdom Metazoa; phylum Chordata; class Mammalia; order Rodentia; family Muridae; genus Tokudaia; species Tokudaia tokunoshimensis. The sequence continues at coordinate 7,515,122 of BTHU01000003.1, read as the reverse complement.
TGAAGACCCAGTGTTGTCCTTCACCAGAACACTGAATATCAGCGAGCTTAGAACCAACCGCACATGCAGGAAAACACTTATATTGAAACATGGATGTGTGCGTGCGCTCTATTAAAGAAGCAGAAGGATGGGTACCTCCCATTTCAATCCTAGCTCTCATTTACAAGACAAACCATCAGAGAACTTAACGGCAGAGTCAGGACCCGTTACCTTCTATAGTACATGACAAGTCCAACTCAAAAATCAGATTTCCTTCCACACCATGCCAACCGCTGTCTGCTGATGTCACGAGGCCTCGGTAAACAGAGAAATGGGCACACGTTGCTTAAAACTACCCAGACTGTTGCCCCAAACACTTTAATTCAGATGGTCTAGAACTGGAGACAAGGCTAACTCATCCTCTTGCATAAAAATCCAACTGAAATGCAAGGTTTTAAGAATCATTCCGGCTAAATCAAGGGATATTATTAAAAACGATTACCCCTTTTAAATTGATCCTGTACATTGTCCCCAAAGTCACTCCTTAACATCAAGAGCATTTCAAGTGACAACACGGGCTGGCTGGGGGTCTGAAAGCCGTTCTTGTGCGGTCATGCCCCCGTGAAGCCAACTTACAGTCATGATGAGCCCCTTCTCCTGGAAGTACTTCACCAGCGGGGCGGCGTTCTGCTTGAAGTTCACTAGTCTCCTTTGGGTGGCTTTCAGGTTGTCATCTGGCCGCCCCTGCTGCTCCGCACGCTTCTGTAATCTCTCCTTGAGCCTCTGGTTGGCACAGGCCAGGAACACCACCAGGTCAGGGGTGCAGATCTGAGGGAAGCAGACAGGTAGACGTGTTTATGATGTCGAGCAACACACACATCGACAGCAGAAGGACCCTCCGATGGGTCTGTTGTGGCGGCCACGTCCTCGGCTCTATCTGTCTTTTCCAGTTTATTTCCTGAGCTGCTCTCTACACAAGGCCAGGACTCTTTGTCTTATTGCCATCCCCGTAACTGACAGCCTATCCCATGTGGCAGTACGTGGCAGCCCTTTATACTTCAGAAAACACATTTTCAGTCTATGCTCACATACGTTTCCAGGCTGAACTTTGCTAGAGCAGGTATAACCTGATGTTAGAGGAGAGATGATCACTGGGCCCAGTTGTCTGCAGCAAACTCATGTTTCCACTGTAACTGCTATCTGTTGGTATCTTACAACTGGCTACTGTATGCTAAAGGCCTGAAGCTAAACTAGTTCCTGATAATATGACTAGGCTTCACAGCCTTCCACAAGGTAATACACGTCAGGTCTGTTTCGTACGCGAGCTTTTCTCAAGGCTTTGAGAGTCCAGGGCTCTGGTGAGCTCACACAGTCACGAAGATCAAAGTTGAGTCTTGCTCTGTTTGGTCTATAACCTCTCTTCCTTTCCCCATCACACGGCACCAGAAGGTCAGAGTCCTTCATGAAATACCAAGGAGTTATGTGGATACAGCTTAAAAAATAACCAGTTTTTAGGTAACAGAGAACCAGAGTGTTAGTGTTTGAAAGGTAACATGAGAGGAAGTAAATGAAGTTTACTACCAAGCTGGGAAGAGGCTAAAGGCATGGGGGTTTAAAGTAAGAGTCTCCAATTCAGAAGAAAGAACTGCTTCTGTGTCGCATGAGATGGCTGGGTGTGTAAAGGTATTTATCACCAGGGCTGGCAATCTAAAATTGACCCCAGCACCCACATGCTGCAAAGATAAAAACTCCTCCAACAAAGGTGCCCTCTGATCACCTCACACATGGCATGATACTTAAGCATACACACACATATGCACACATGTACACATGCACACATATGTACACATGCACACACATGTACACATGCACACACATGTACACATGCACACATATGTACACATGCACACACACATGTACACATATGCACATACATGTACACCTGCACACACACATATATACATGTACACACATATGCACACAATCAAGAGCACACACACAATCATTCACATACACATGCATACACATACACATCCATACACACGCGAATCCACACAGAGAACATAAAAATTTTTTAAGGAAGGAAAAGACAATTGACTTGGGAGGCTGGGAGTATTTGTGTCAGGACCTAACACCTGAACGGAGGGCCAAGATTTGAATGACCATGCATTTGATCCTCATGAACCAATATGGATGTGTGAATGGATGTCCCTGTGTTATCCTGAAGACTGCACATGGAAGAGCCCAGAACAAGCTCAAAACGTTAGCCATGTTCCCTGGCTCTTGATTTTCCCGTGTAGTTCTGGGTCACCTCTGACATATTTTTTTCTTTTGTGGTTGCTTTTATCCTATAATCTTTTTTTCCTCTCGAACTCCCAAGCGGGTTGTCTTCCAGGTCTCCAATCCTATTCTCCCTCTCCAGGCTTGCTATCCTGCAGAGGCTCTCCTGTTTGGTTCCTATCTGCACCCCATACTGATTCCAGATACACACTTTCTCCACTGACTTTCAACAACCCAGCGTTTTCAAGTGTCTTTGTGACAGTTCTTTCCAGAAATCTTAATGTAACGTGACTTAGCCAGGTCCAAAATTGACCTTAGCACTTTGTACCTCAATCATGTCACAGTAAAACTCCTCCCCTCCCCCTTCCCCTTCCCTCCCCTCCCCCTTACCTCCTCTTCCCTTCCTCTCCCCCCCTCCCCTCCCTTTCCCATTCCCCTCCTACTCCCCTCTCCTTCCCTCCCCTCTCCTCCCCCTCTTCTCTTCTTTTCTCTTCTCCCTCCTTCCCCTCCTTCTTCTGGTAGCAATGCCCCTTTCTTAATTCTCTGAACTAGAAGCCTTAATAGACACCTGTAATCCTCACCAGCCTCCAGTCTGTCCGAGGGATCGCCACACCTCTTGGTTTGTGTCTGAGAGCCCTTCAGCCTCCCTCCACTGCCCCAGCACCTGATCACACTTGCTTCAGGGAAAGGGACTGATCCATCCAGAATGAGACTGTCTTTAGTTTTCATGTAGGACAGTGGTTCAGAACCTTCCTAACACTGTGACCCTTTCTTTAATAGAGTTCCTCATCATGTGGTGATCCCCAACTGTAAAATTATTTTTATTGTTACTTCATAGCTGTAATTTTGCTACTGTTTTGAATCATAATGTGAATATCTGACATTCAGGATACCTGATATGTGACCTTTGTGAAAAGGGTCACAACCCACAGGTTGAGAACCACTAATCTAGAATTTGTCACTTGGCAGATGTCTGATCTTTGGCAAATTTCAGTCTTCCTGAACCCATTTTCTTAAATAAAGGGGAGGTTTTCAGCACAGTAATTTAGCAATACCCCTTTAAAAACAAAAGAAAGAAATATAAACAAAACCCGAGTGTGGCTGCGGTGATGGCTTGGTCAGTGAAGGGCTGCTGTGCAAGCATGCGGATCTGAATTTAGAGCCCCAGAGCCCCACGTAGAAGCCAGGCATCGATCAATACCTTCTGTCATCCTAGTGTGCAGGAGGCATGGAAGGCTGGAGCTCCCTAGTCTGCCAGACCAGCTGAGGTAGAGGCTCAGGGCCAGTGAGAGTCCCTGCCTCAAAAACAAAATGTAAGCTGAACAGAGCAGAGGAAGACCCTTAATGAGGCTGACCTCTGGCTTCCACACATCCATGCACACGTGTGCACACACACCATCTCCACATGCACACATACAAAAGCATATCCATACATATACCATAGACATATACAGATAAATACACCCCCAAAAATGTAAACTACTTTTAAATAACCTTAAAAACTTAGAAAATCACTTGTGGTTTTTATGACATGTGATCAGGAGATCACCCGGAGCTAAAACTTTATTTTCTAAAATACTGCACTATAAAATTTGTATTTACTATTATATGTAATATTCATCCTTAGAAGACATAACAAAGGGCACACTTAAAACTACTTGAAGTAAATTATGTAAGGGAGAAGGGAACTTTTTATTGATGTTGTTCTTTTGCTTTCTGAAGCAGGATTTCTCTGTATAGCCCTGGCTGTCCTGGAACTCACTATGTAACTCAGGCTGGCCTCGAACTTAGGGATCTGCCTGCCTCTGCCTCACAAGTGCTGGGATTATAGATGGGAGCCACTACACCCTGGCAGGAAGAAGGCAATCATTGACAAACGAATTACACTGTATCGAGTTTGTTTTGGTAGCGCCATGTATCAAAATGCAGGGAAGAGAAACATCCTTGAACAACCGGGTCAGCATCTGATACAAGTGAAAGCATCTTGTAGCTTTAAATTCCTGCACTGTTTACCTTTGCAAACCCACTGGCTGGTGCTCATAGACTTGGGACCTTGGTTCAAGTGCGATGCAGAAGCTTCCCTCTGAGACAGAGTGAGGTCATAAGCAGCTTTACATATTACATTTGGCCTTGTGGTTGGTTTCTGTGTTCCAGAGACAGCTTCAAATTCATATTGTACACACTGAATAAAACTGCACTTTGTTAGGTTGGTATTTAAATTAGTAGAGCTTATAAATAGTCACTTTAGACATATCAAAAAGTGGAGATATATATATATATATATGGAAGGTCAGTATGGAGAAAAACTGTCTTAAATTGAAATTGCAAATTTACTTAATTTTATATCTGCGATTACTCCTCTGTATTTCTTGGTGCACACTGAAAAAGCGTAATATGACTGTGGATTCAAAACAAAACGAAACAAAAATTAAAGCCTAGAACAGCCAAGGCTAGCCCAGTAGCTAGTGTAGTAAGCAACCTGACCCCAGCTGCTGGTGGCCTGGCTAAGCCTAGCAACACTATGTGGTCCTTCATTTGCTTGGGCCTCATGGTGTCCAACAGCACTCCATCTGAGGGAGAGAAAAGCATGTAACTTACTGTGTTTTTCTCCCCCTCCCCTAAAAAAGCAGACACCATTGTGTGAAGTAGAGTGAGGGCGGAGAAAGCCACACTCTGTGCTGTGTGAAAGAAAACTGTGTGCAGAGGAGGCTGGAAGCTCTCAAAATGGGAGAGGAGTCTGAGGAGTACTATAGATGAGCAGATGTGCATGGTGCCTTGACTCTCGTTCCTTGGTGCCACCGACAGCCCGTGTTCATTCTAGGGTGTCCCTCTGCCTTTCCTAACAAACCGTGCACTTCTGTCCCATGCCTAAAAGGCCTGACTCTCCACTGACCTTCCCAGAGGCTGCCAGGCTCTTCATCTAACCTGTACTCTGTTTCATACAATCATCCCGGAGCTTCCTTGTGAGTCCATCTCTGGGTTCTTTGATCAGTGAGACTGAACCACAAAGGACGCCTCAGTTTCTCTGGTAGCAACTGTGTTTCAGAAGATGTGAAACCCTTAGGGATTGTTCAGGAAGTTGACTTGAGATGCAGGGGAGGGCTGCCTCACCGAACAGAAGGAACCATTCAGTCCCTCGGCAAACCCCTGCTCTTGGGAAGTATGCGCTGACTGAATGAATGAGTAGCCAGATACAAAAATAGGTGAGAAAGAAAACAGACACTGCTTTTGTCTACATGGCAGTAAAATTTGAAATGGTTGATACTGTTTCTCCTATTGGATTAAGTCAGTCCTTCCCCCCCAAAACCCATGGATAATTCGGTCTCCCTGGATCCATTTTAAGCCCTTAATTCTGTTCAAAGGAATCAGCCTTTGTACACCCAAAAATACATTCACGGTGTCAGGCTCAAAAGGAAATTCAGTTTTAATACTCTCTCACCCAACAGGGTCTCTCTCTGCCGTGTTCCTTAGGAAGCTCTATTATATTAGGAAAGCTTCCACTCCTAAATTGGATCTGCTACACTGTCAGAAGTCAGGAAACAAATCACAGTTAGTGTTGAAATAAAAACCGGAGTCGTACAAAGTAAGAGGTGGACAAGCCTTGGGAGCTAGCTAGCCTGAGTTAGCCCCAAACCCGCAAACATCTGCACTCTGGTGACAAATGACTTTAAAACCGGAACATTCGGTACTCTGCCCTGAGCGCTGCCTGTTCCAGGTACTGATGATTAAGGGGTGTACCCGGGGGCTCTCCCTGAGGTCTTGCTTCTGACGGGGCTTGTTTGCCTTCTCGTTCTACCAAATGGCTTCTTTCACACATTAAACATTTACGAATGAAAACCTCTGTGTTGCTCTACAGCAATCAGACCACTATGAAAGGAACGTGCTGATTGGTAACTGGATTTTATCATCTTTAAAAATAATCTCATTTTAAAATTGTGTGTGTTTATCTCTGAATGCGAGTTTTGCATGTTAAACACAAATGCCCTGGGCAAAAGCTGCAGAAACCCTTAATCGTTGAGCCATCTCCTCAGTGTGTAACTTCATTGTGAGCATGTGCACATGTGTGTGCTCATGCTCCCCTGTGTGTGTGTGCATGTGTGTGCACATGTGTGCATGCATGTGTGAGTGTGCACATGTGTGTGCACATGTGTGCATGCATGTGTGAGTGTGCACATGTGTGTGTGCATTGCACGCATGTGTGAGTGTGCACATGTGTATGTTCATGGTCCCCTGTGTGTGTGCATGTGTGAGTGTGCACGTGTGTGCCTGTGTGTGTGCATATGTGTTGTATTTACATGTCCCAGTACAGAGGTCAGAGGAGGATGCTGGGTGTGGTGCAGAGGCCAGTATCTTCCTCTATCACTCTCTGCCTTATTGAGATCACATCTCTCACTGAAGCTGCTATTTTTCAGTTAAGACAGTGGCTGGCACACTCCAAATCCTCTTGTCCTGGCTTCACTCCAATCCTGGCACTGAACATCTGTGTCCAAGTCTTACGTGAGTACTGGGGATATAAACTCAGCCCCCATCCTGTGCAGCAAGCACTATCACCCGCTGAGCCATCTCCCAAGTCCTTCACCATCCTTTAACATGGAGATCTTTTCTGAGCGGTTTCCACAGGGCCAGGGAACAAACCTGGCAACATTGTATCATCCATATTAGTTAAACAGCAGCTACAACAGAAGTCATTTTATTACCCAGGTTTTAAAATAAATCTAGTGAAGGGTGGTACAGGACACCACAGTGGGGCCAGTGAGATGGCTCAGTGGGTAAGGTACCTGCTGCTAAGCCTAAGGACCAGAGATTGATCCGTGGTGGTGAACGTGGCAGAGGACTCTAATGTCCTCTGGCCTCCACGTGTGTACTGTAGCACACATAGACATACATCCACAAAAATACATACGCATTAGACAAACAAAATGCAATTTAAAAGAACACTACACTGAACTTGGTAGACACCAAATATTTAAATAAAATTTGACATACAACATCGCCATTAACATGGAGATCAAAAAATATGTCCAAGTCTTCCTGAGATGAACAATGTCATTCCTTAATTTTAACAGTTTTTTTTTTGTTGTTGTTGTTGGTTAGGGGGAAACTAAAGTTATCCCTGAAATTTAGTGAGAAAAGTGGAGAGACAAGACGAGCAAAGCCTCCTTGGAAACCCAGAACCACATCTGTGACACGCTGCAAATGTATGAGTAAATTTACCTCATATTAGTCTAATTGACTAAACTCTTAAGGTTAGAAAAAAAAATGTCATCTCCCCAAAGGGAAATGTCTGCAACATTGTATCAAAAAACAAAATCTTAGTAACTCAGAACATTCAAGTGGAAACTACACACCCACCGGAAGGGTAAAGGCAATAGAGATCATCAGTAAGGCCCTTGTTGGCTAGGACGTAGCGACTAGAGTAAGTACGTGTCATCTGTTTACCATCTCCCTCGTAGCTTCTCAGCCTCATATCGATGAGGTCCACTTTGGGTACCAATGCTGACACTAAATGTTTCCTGACTCTGACGGAGTTTAACCAGGAGGAGGAGACAGACCTTAATCGAAGAATCACACAGGAACACCATGAGAGCACCGCACAAGGAGAGCCAGCCCTACCAGGCAAGTCACCGGAGGCTCTTAGCCCCGTGAGCCTCAGGAATGGGCACACACATAGGCTTGCCCCTCAGCAGTCGCAGCTGTAGCACCATCCTCTCTCAGGGAGGTGGACTGTGGCCGTTCTTTCTGGGCAGGAAGATGCAAGTAATTTAACGACTTGGGTTAATTTTTCCAAATTGAATTTGGAAGATTCTAGGCACTGGGACAGATTAAACTGGGACAGTGGGAAATGTGGAGTCCTGTCAGCTGTGTTCTTTGTCTGTTCTCTTTCCTCCGTTAACCTGAGGCCTCGGCTGTTAAGTTTCTCAGTCCTAGAAAAAGAGACACAATGTGGGTCTTCAGAGCACTGCTCTCTTCAGGAGGAGCCCGTTGTTCCCAGCCTCCTCACTTTTAGGGAGAAAGCGTGTGAGGGAGGTTGGTGGGAGCAAGGCCTTTCGGTGTGCTACAGTTCTGAGCTGAGGGGCAGCTTGTGTGGAGAAGAGAGCCATCCCTCTCTCTCCCCTCTGCTGCTCATCTTGACTCGCTGCCTTCTGGACAGCCAGGGGGATGTGCCGAACTAGATTCTCAGAAGGATCATGCAGGTGCAGTGTGTAGCTATGGCTCCAGTTTCTGTCTCCTCCACAGCACTGGCTGACAGTCATTTTGAACACATCACCAAAAAAGTTGATTTGGACATGAGGAAATGTGTCTTAAATTGCTCAGCCCAGCCATTCTACAATGAATATGTATTTCAAAATGTCATTTTTGTATATGACAAAGAGGAACATGTAATTTTGTCAATTTAAAGCTATTAATTAAAAGATCGTTGTGATAAGCAAACGTGCCTCTAAAATAAGGAAGTAAAAGTGGGACCCAAGTCAGTCTTTTCAGAGAACAAATACATTTCTACCATGAGGATGGCCATGAGGGTTAAATAGAATGTGGCTCACCAAGGTCAGGCCAGCTAGAACAGAAGGAACTTCACAGCCCCAGCACGGAATGGGCAGGCCTTGAACTGGGGACGCTTGTCAGAAACAAGGTTCCTGAGGCCAGCTCCTCAACACTGGCTTTAACTGCTGCTGAAAGGAACTTCGGACTGACTCAGAGTCAAGGAAACTAAAGGGATTGTATGATTAAACATAAAACCAGATACTGCTTTGTTACATTTTAGGGGAATGAACAGTATATGAAACCTTATTGTTGATAGTTTGGGTATTTTCTGTAGAGAAACTGTTTCCTATCATTTCTATGACCCTGCCATTGTTCTCTCTCAGTCCCAAATGTACACACATTGTTTTTACTGCACTAGGGGACTTGTTACCTAGGATACTGTCCCTTTCACAGTCAGTCATAAGCCAGATTAGTCATGTCCGCTGAATGGAACATGGTTTAAAAGTATAACCATCAACATTAGTTTATGAAAAATACATTTCTGTGGCTTAATGGTGCCGAGCTTCATCCAATAAAAGCAGCCAGGGTACATTAGGATCACAGCATGCAGGGATTTAAAAGAGACAATTAAAGGTGTTGTTTGATAAATATCATACTGTCAGCAAGCAAGTAATGCATACTTATGAGGAGGTTTTCCCCACAGACACCTTCTTCCACCATTAATTTGGTTATTTAGGAATCTAGTTTACTTGCTTAGTTTTCATTTATCTAATATTCATGCTGATATCTCACTATTATGACCTAAAAGTTGGGGTTCTAGGAAGGTCATCGAGTGGGGGCCAAAGGCAGAGCAGGGGCAGACAGCGGAGGTTAGCAGAACATTCTGGAAAGCCTAGCTGTCCATGGCGACAGCCCTCCTGCGGAGAGCTCAAGTGAACAGTCACCATGACTTTCATTTTAATCACCAACTAAGAACTACAGGTAACCTCTCATAGCATTAGGTGGTCAGCCCTGACACTGAACCAAGGACCAGTCAGGGGTGGCGATGCCTGCCTGTAATCCCAGCCAGGGGTGGCTAAGGCAGGATGACTTCAGGCTCAAGGGCTGCCTAGGTCGTGCAGTGAGATCTTGTGTCAAAAAAAAAAAAGAAGATGATAAATAAAAGAAAAACATAAGGATTTTGTCAGGCTGAAGGGGAGAGAAAGCCAGGGCATAGTGCCAGGGCTCCCTGCCTCTGTGGGCTGAGTCTTACCTTCCTGGTTCACCGTGCTCAACGTAGGGACACCTTGATACTGAGGCCGGTGACACTTGGCTGATCAGATCAGAGACAAAGAAAACAACCCATAGAAATGGTGGAAGAATGGGATGCTAATGTCAAGTGATGCCGCCATCACCATAGCGATCTTCCTTAGCAGATTTGGCAACAGCATCCAGCCGGTTTCTGAGCCAGCCTGTCTCCAGGTCTTCACCACTGCTGAGCATTTAAACCCACAGTGTTGACAGTAATTGTCCTTGGTATGGGACTGCCAACTTGATTCAAACTGTCTACTGTGCAGAGTTAAGTTCAAGAAAACAAAACTACCCAGATGACCCTTAGACGTGCATAGGGCCAGCAGGAAATAACAGAAAGACGTCCTCCCCTGAGCAAGACCAACTCACTCTGCATGCTGGCTTTAGGGATCAGAGTTTGCTGTGTTCGTGCAGAGGCAAATGCTGGGGCAGCTGAGAAATCCTTAAAGCCAAAAGTACATTTCAGATCATGAAATGCATTTCTCAGAGGAAGATGAACCTCAAAGGTAGATTAAGTGCAAACTGACACATTAAGAGGAGAAAATAGGTGCGAAGTTATGTATAGCTCTATTATAATGTTTCAGGGAAATTCACCTGAAACATTATTAGAGTGCATGAAGGATTTTGGAAGTTTTATATCTATCTATCTATCTATCTATCTATCTATCTATCTATCTATCTATCTATCTATCTAATATATCATTTCTTTTTCCTTTTTAAAAGATCTATCTTTATTATTTTAAATTATGAGCAGATGTGTGTCTGCATATGGATATGTGCATGTGATGTAAACACTTGGGAGCCGAGAGGCCTTGGATCCCATGGTGCTAGACTTACAGACAGCTGTAAGCTTCCTGCCACAGGTGCTGGTAACTGAAGACTTTAAAGAACACCGAGTACTCTTAATGGCTGAGCCGTCTCTCCAGTCCCCTACTTTCTTGTCCTTATGTGTACATTACCCTGATTTGTGTCTGGAAGATGGTGACACTTAACAACAGATGCGTGCTTCCCGCAGCTGTGTCTGAAGCTAGTGCACACTTGCTGCTTACTGTGCACTCAAGGACAAGTGCTCTCTCCAAAGAAATTCATAAAAGACTGTCAGACCATTCCTGACTGAGGAAAGACAGTATCCACTCTGCTCATCAATACCAATTCTCTTTGCTTGGATGAACTCTTCCCTTCCTACTGACGAGAGAACTACTTTAAAGTCATCTCTACGGGCAATGGCTGAGGCTGTCTGGGCTTGGTGGCGCATACCGGAAACTCAGTAATGTGGGGCAAAAGAGTGGGCTGAAGCTGAAGGATTTTGAGTTCGAGGTCATCCTCTGCCTCTCACATTAAAACAAGACATCAAAAAACAAACTCCAGTCAGTTTGAGAACATACACTTTATGTTCTCCAGTTTTTATTCTGCATCTTATGTGTGAGAACCAGTGAAGGAGATACATTCATTTTTTTTCCTACTTGTTCAATCTGCAAGCATCACTAACTCTTAGTATTTCCTACAATAATATATGACATCAGGATTCAACTCCCCACCCCATATCTCAACCTTTAAATAAACATTGCACTGGATTATGTAAGGAAAAGCTTTGCACTCCTGTGAAAATCAAGTAAATGACTAAGGCCTGTAACAAAGGCCTGGAAACCTAGTTCCTAGGGAGACTGAGGCAGGAGGATCACATGTTACAGGTCACCCAGTGCTACAGAGTAGAGTCAAGATCAGCCTGGGCAACTTAGTGAGACTGGGCCTCAAAATATAAAATGTCATCAGAGCTGGGATATAGCTTGATGATATTAACCTTTCCTATCAGACCCAACGTCATAGGTTCAGTTCCCAGTGCCTGGCCCTTCTACCCCAAAAGATCTAATAAATGACTTGATAGATTTTGGATTTTAGAACAGGGGATCGTAGCTGACCCAGTGTGCAAAAACACTTGCTGCCCTGTCTGATAGCCTGAGATTGATCCTCCCCATAAGTTGGAAGGAGAGCTGACTCCATGTTACATCTTCTCTGAACCTTTTCACACATTCTGTGGCAGGTACATGTGCACACACTCACACACACACACACACACCTCTCACATGCACACTCACACACATAAACACACACCTCTCTCTCACACACTCACTCATACACTCAAACACACAACACTCTTATACACACAATCACACACTCACACACACTCTCACACTCACATACACACTTCTCTCACACACATTCATACATAGACACACACACTCACATACACACATACTCATATACACTCTCTTCCAGACACTCACATACACATAGATACACACATACCTCTCTCTCTCTCTCTCTCACACACACACACACACACACAAACAATAAATAAAATAAGAACTTTTTTTTGCTAGGACATAGGGTGGGAATAATTTATTCCTAGAACACAGGATGGGAATTCCTCCTCAGGGTTTACATCTGTGGATGGCCAGAGAACCCACATCAGTTAGTGATTGCAACCCCCTGGGTCTTCAGGAGGGCAATAGCAGAGCCATGGACATTTAACTGTGCTATATGAGACAATTCTGCCATGACTGAGTTATATACCTAAGAGCGATGTCTCCAAGAGGCACACGTGTAAATTAGTTCAAGTGTCACAGTGTGCACATGCACAGACATGTTCTTCTAACACATTTCATGCTAGTTGAATTTGTAGGGTTTAGCAGTGGTGAACGAAAAATGCTATTTTTATGAAAATCAAACAGATTATTCCTGAACATTCTTGATGGCCATTTTCAATGCACCCCTCAGCGATTTCTGGCAAGCTAATCTTTGGTTGCTGTCTCATTAATAAGTGGGTAATTTTCCAAGGCTCTGTCAGCCAACGGCTATTCAAAGAACGGGTCTTTCAGATTGTGCTGGTGTTGCTGAACTGAACGGAGACTCTCAAGTGACGCTTGGCCCTGGCAGCAGCTGCTGTGACCTTGTTCTTTGTGCCCTAAGAGAGGGCTAGAGCCAGAGGTGTGATCAATCCCTCCCTGTAGCACGGGATTTCCATCATTAACTTGCTGCATTTTTCTTTTCTTGTTGTTGGGAAATATGAGTGACTTGGGGAAAACTAATATGAGATTAAAAAAAAAAACAACTTTCCAAATGTTTCTCCTCTCCTTCCCCTCTCCTGCTCTCCTGTACCCTTCCTCCCTTCCTTCCTTCCCACCCACTCCTCATCCCTCTCATTTGCTCTTCTCCTCTCACTGTTTTCCCCTTCCCTCCTCCTTCCCCTCCCCTCCCCTCTGCTTCCCCTGCTATCCCTCCCCTCTTCCCCCCTTCTCCCCCACCCTCTTCTCTTCTCTCCTTCTCCATCTAGTTCCCTCCACTTGCCTTCCTTCCCTCCCCCTCCCTTCTCCCCCTCCCCTGCACTCCTTCTCCTCTCTCCTCTGCTCTTATCTCCCCCACAGCCCCATATTGCTTCTGTCTGTGCCCCTGTCTACACTGACTTAATATAGACACATGTTGACTAAAGGAGAGTGCTTGTTAGAATACTTGGAAGTTCAAGTAAAACATTTCCGAATAAAGTTCCAAAAGGGCTTCTGGTTAACAGAGAACCAGGAATATAGGAAGATCTGCCAGGTATCTCAATCCCTTATTTTCCTACTTATTCATTTATTATAAGATTATTTTATAAATATTAAGTGTCAAATGCATGTGATAGATTTTTTTTAATTAAAAAATCCTAAACCTTTGGCCTAGGAATATAGTTCAGTGGTGGAGCACTTGCCCAGTGTGTGTCAGGCCCTGGGTTCAATTCCCACCCTCCACCCAGACTTCCAAAACATTTCCAGACAAGAAGAAATGGTGCATAACCTCAATTTGTTCTAATATTTAATAACCGATACATTAAAGATTTTTCTGATCTACATCATGCTGTTTTCTTAAATACAAACACACACACTCAGAGGAGGGAATGCAGACGATGCACTGCTATTTAAAATCAATGAGAAACATACATGAAGAGATGACAATGGGATGGATGTGAAAGTGCATGCCTGCAATGTCAGCATTGCCTGTGATGTCACCACATGCTCAGAGATAGTATGGTCTGCATATTTCCAGCCACCCAGGGATATGTAGCAAAACTTGACTCAAAAACAGAAGCAAATGAATATAAAGAAAAACAAACATTTGAATCAAGAGCAGGTAAACTATCTAAACAGGCCCATATCCCCTAAGGAAATAGAAGTCATTAAAAACCTCCCAAGCAAAAACAAAAACAAAAAACAAAAACAAAAACAAAAAAACCAGGGCCAGATGGCTTTACTGCAGAATTCTACCAGATCTTCAAAGAAGAGTTAATACCAAATACTCCTCAAACTATTCCATAAAATAGAAACAGAAGGAACCCTACCTAATTCATTCTATAAGGCTCCAATTACTCTGATACCTAAACCACACAGAGACCCAACAAAGAAAGGGAACTTCAGACCAATTTTGTTTATGAATATCCATGCAAAAATACTCAGTAAAATTCTAGCAAACCAAACCCAAGAACATATCAAAATGATCATTCACCATGATCAAGTAGGCTTCATCCTGGGGATACAAGATTGGTTCAATATATGAAAAAAATCCATTAACATAATCTACTATATAAATAAATTAAAAAAAATAAACAAATTGAAAGGAAAAATCACATGATCATCTCATTAGATGCTGAAAAAGCATTTGACAAAAATACAACATCACTTCATGTTAAAGTATTAGAAAGACAGGAATTCAAGGCCTATAGCTAAACGTAATAAAAGCAATATACAGCAAACCAACAGCCAATATCAAATTAAACGGAGACATGCTTGAAAAAATCCCATTAAAATCAGGGACAAGGCCATTTGCACCAGGGAGCCAGGTGGCTCCACACCCTTCTGTGCAAACACCGTGCCAGAAGAGAGTTGGTCTCCCAGGAGTACAGACACAGGCTTACAGGCCCACAGGAGGGACAAGCTCCAGCCAGAGACAGCAAGACCAACTAACACCAGAAATAACCAGATGGTGAAAGGCAAGCATAAGAACCCTACCAACAGAAACCAAGGCTACTTGGCAACATCAGAACACAGTTCTCCCACCACAGCAAGTCCCGGATACCACAATACACCAGAAAATCAAGAGCTGGATTTAAAATCGTATCTCATGATGCTGATAGAGGGCTTCAAGAAGGACTTAAATAACTCCCTTAAAGAAATAAAGGAGAACATGGGTCAACAGGCAGAAGCCCTTAAAGAGGAAACACAAAAATCCCTTAAAGAATTACAGGAAAACACAAACAATTAAGTGAAGGAACTGAACAAAACCATCCAGGATCTGAAAAGTGGAAGTAGAAACAATGAAGAAATCACAAGGGAGACAACTCTGGAGATAGAAAACCTTGGAAAGAAATCAGGAGTCATAGATGTAAGCATCAACAACAGAATACAAGAGAAAGAAGAAAGAATCTCAGGGGCTGAAGATACCATAGAAAACATTGACACTACAGTCAAAGAAAATGTAGATGCAAAAAGCTTATAACCCAAAACATCCAGGAAATCCAGGATACAGAGAGAAGACCAAACCTAAAGATTATAGGTATAGAAGAGAGCAAAGATTTACAACTTAAAGGGCCAGTAAATATCTTCAACATTATAGAAGAAAACTTCTCTAACCTAAAGAAAGAGATGCCCATGAACATACAGGAAGCCTACAGAACTCCAAACAGATTGGACCAGACCAGAAAGTCCTCCTGTCACATAATAATCAAAACACCAAATACATTAAACAAACAAAGAATATTAAAAACAGTAAGGGACAAAGGGCAAGTAACCTATAAAGGCAGACCTATCAGTCTTACACCAGACTTCTTGCCAGAGACAATGAAAGCTAGAATCTCCTGGGCAGATCTCATACAGATCCTAAGAGAACACAAATGCCAGCCCAGACTACTATACCCAGCAAAACTCTCAATTACCATAGATGGAGAAAACAAGATATTCCATGATTAAACCAAATTTACACAACATCTTCCCATAAATCCAGCCCTACAAAGGATAATAGATGGAAAACGCCAATATAAGGAGGGAAACTTCACCCTAGAAAAAGCAAGAAAGTAATCTTCTTTCAACAAACCCAAAAGAAGATAATCACACAAACATAAAAATAACATCAAAAATAACAGGAAGCGAGTTGGGACAGCCAGGCTCGGAGACAGACAGGCATAATATTGCCTCAGTCTCAGGCAGCTTGTGTGTAAACTGCTCCAAGAGCTGGGCAGCTCTGCAGTAACCAGAGCGCCAGCTCTGCTGTGGGACTTCTGCCCTGCAGAGGGACGCCCCCTCGCCCCCCCCCCAGAGAGATCACACACCCCTGCACAGGGCGGGAGCCTACCAGCCTCCCTTTGGTGACCTCTGCTCCGGGAATCCACTACGCTGAGCCTTTGGATGTGCAGGGACTCCCCAATATAACATCTCTTGGGGCAAGGCACATCAGGGCTCCAAAGTCACTCAGGAGCAGAGCAGGCCCCAGAAATCGGTGCCAGGGGAATCCTGGTAATCCAGGGCGGCAGAAATAGCTTTGCAGGCTCACAGGAGGTCCAACCAACAGCCAGTGACAGCAGGACCAACTAACACCAGAGGTAACCAGATGGCAAAAGGCAAACGTAGGAACGTCACTAACAGAAATCAAAGTAATATGGCACCATCCGAACCCAACTCTCCAACAGCAGCAAGTCCTGGATACCCCACCACACCCGAAAGACAAGATCTGGATTTAAAATCACTTCTCATGATGCTATTAGAGGATCACAAGAAGGACACAAATAAATCTAATAAAGAATTACAGGAGATCATGAATCAAGGGTTGGAAGCCCTTAAAAAGGAAACACAAAAAT
The DNA here is from genome assembly GCA_036184795.1 of Tokudaia tokunoshimensis. Taxonomy (NCBI): domain Eukaryota; kingdom Metazoa; phylum Chordata; class Mammalia; order Rodentia; family Muridae; genus Tokudaia; species Tokudaia tokunoshimensis. The sequence continues at coordinate 7,498,210 of BTHU01000003.1, read as the reverse complement.
CGCTTAGAGAAATGCAGGAGAACATGGATCAACAGATGGAGCCCCACAAGGAGACAACACAAAAATCGCTTAAAGAAATGAATCAACGGTTAGATGCATTTTCAAAGGACTCACAAAAATTGCATAAAGAAATGCAGAAGAATATGGGTCAACAGATGGATGCCCATAGGGAGGCAACACAAAAAGTGCTTAAAGAAATGAATCAATGGATAGATGCCTGTACAAAGGAAACACGAGAACTGCTTAAAGAAATGCAGAAGGCGATGGATCAACAGATGGAAGCCCATGAGGAGGAAACACAAAAATCGCTTAGAGAAATACAGGAGAACTTGGGTCAACAGGCAGAAATCCTGAAAGAGGAAATGCAAAAATACCTTAAAGAAATACAGGAAAATACAAACAAACATGTGAGGGATCTCAGCAAATCCATCCAGGATCTAAAAAAGGAAGTAGAAACAACTAAGAAATCACAAAGGGAGACAACTTTGGAGATAGAAAACCTTGGGAAGAAATCAGGAGTCATAGATGCAAACATCAACAGTAGAATACAAGAGATGGAAGAAAGAATCTCAGGTGCTGAAGATACCATAGAAAGCATCGACTCAACAGTCAAAGAAAATGCAAAATGCAAAAAACGTGTAACCCAAAACATCCAGGAAATCCATGACACAATGAGAAGACCAAACCTAAGGATTATAGGTATAGATGAGAGTGAAGATTTGCAACTTAAAGGGCCAGTAAACATCTTCAACAAAATTATGGAGGAAAACTTCCCTAACCTAAAGAGAGAGATGCCGATGAATGTACAAGAAGCCTACAGAACTCCAAACAGACTGGATCAGAACAGAAATACCTCCTGTCACATAATAATCAAAACATCAAATGTATTAAACAAAGAAAGAATATTAAAAGCAGTAAGAGAAAAGGGCCAAGTAACATACAAAGGAAGACATATCTGAATCACATCAGACTTCTCTTCAGAGACTATGAAAGCCAGAAGATCCTGGGCAGATCTCATGCAGACACTAAGAGAGCACAAATGCCAGCCTAGACTACTCTACCCAGCAAAACTCTCAATCACCATAGATGGAGATACCAAGATATTACATGATAAAACCAAATTTTCACAATATATTTCCACAAACCCAGCGCTGCAAAGGATAATAGGTGGAAACTGCCAATACAAGGAGAGAAACAACACCCTGGAAAAAATGAGATAGTAACCTTCTTGCATCAAACCCGAAAGTAGATAACCACTCAAACATAAAGATATCGTCAAGAATGGCAGGTGGCAATAATCACTATTCCTTAATTTCTCTTAATATCAATGGTCTCAATTCCCCAATAAAAAGACATAGACTAACAGACTGGATACGTAAACAGGACCCAGCATTTTGCTGCACGCAGGAAACGCACCTCAGTGTCAAAGACAAACACTACCTCCGAGTAAAAGGCTGGAAAACAATTTTACAAGCAAATGGTCCCAAGAAACGAGCCGGAGTAGCCATCCTAATATCAGATAAAATTGACTTCCAACCTAAAGTCATCAAAAAAGACACAGAAGGACACTACATACTGACCAAAGGAAAAATCCACCAAGAAGAAATCTCAATTCTGAATATCTATGCTCCAAATGCAAGGGCACCCTCATTCATAAAAGAAACTTTACTAAAGCTCAAATCACACATCGCACCTCACACAATAATAGTGGGTGACTTCAACAACCCGCTCTCTGAAATGGATCGTTCAGGAAAGCAGAAACTAAACAGGGACACAGTGAATCTAATTGAAGCCTTGGACCAAATGGAACTAACAGATATATATAGAACATTTCATCCTAGAGCTAAAGAATACACCTTCTTCTCAGCACCTCATGGTACCTTCTCCAAAATCGACCATATAATTGGTCACAAATCAGACCTCAACAGATATAAGAAGATCGAACTAATCCCATGCCTCCTATCAGATCACTATGGAATAAGGGTGGTCTTCAATGGTAACAAAAACAACAGAAAACCCACGTACACATGGAGGCTGAACAATGCTCTACTCAATGATAACTTGGGCAAGGTGGAAATAAAGAAAGAAATCAAAGACTTCTTGAAATTTAATGAAAATGAAGGCACAACATACCCTAATTTATGGGACACAATGAAAGCAGTGCTAAGAGGAAAATTCATAGCCCTGAGTGCCGCCAAAAAGAAACGGGAGACAGCATACACTAGCAGCTTAATGGCACACCTGAAAGCCCTGGAACAAAAAGAAGCAAATACACCAAAGAGGAGTAGAAGGCAGGAAATCATCAAACTCAGGGCTGAAATCAATCAAGTAGAAACAAATAAAACCATACAAAGAATCAACAAAACGAGGAGTTGGTTCTTTGAGAAAGTCAACAAGATAGATAAGCCCTTAGCCAGACTAACCAGAGGGCACAGAGACAGTATCCAAATTAATAAAATCAGAAACGAAAAGGGAGAGATAACAACAGAAACTGAGGAAATTAAAAAAATCATCAGATCCTACTACAAAAGCCTGTATTCAACACAACTAGAAAATCTAGAGGAAATGGACAATTTCCTTGACAGATACCAAATACCAAAATTAAATCAGGATCAAATAGACCATCTAAACCGTCCAAAACCCCTGAAGAAATAGAAGTCGTCATTGGAAGTCTTCCAACCAAAAAAAGCACAGGTCCAGATGGTTTTAGTGCAGAATTCTATCAGACCTTCAAAGAAGACCTAACACCAATACTCTTCAAACTGTTCCACAAAATAGAAACAGAAGGAACACTACCCAACTCGTTCTATGAAGCCACAATTACACTAATACCAAAAGCACACAAAGATCCGACAAAGAAAGAGAATCTCAGGCCAATCTCTCTTATGAATATCGATGCAAAAATACTCAATAAAATTCTTGCCAACCGAATCCAAGAACACATCAAAACAATCATTCACCACGATCAAGTAGGCTTCATCCCGGGGATGCAGGGATGGTTCAATATAAGGAAATCCATCAATGTAATCCACTATATAAACAATATCAAAGAAAAAAACCACATGGTCGTCTCATTAGATGCTGAGAAAGCATTTGACAAAATTCAGCATCCTTTCATGCTAAAGGTCTTGGAAAGATCAGGAATTCGAGGTCCATATCTAAACATAGTAAAAGCAATTTACAGCAAACCGGTAGCCAACATCAATCTGAATGGAGAGAAACTTGAAGCACTCCCACTAAAATCAGGGACTAGACAAGGCTGCCCTCTCTCTCCATATCTTTTCAATATAGTACTTGAAGTTCTAGCTAGAGCAATTAGACAACAAAAGGAGGTCAAAGGGATACAAATTGGAAAGGAAGAAGTCAAACTATCACTATTTGCAGATGATATGATAGTATACTTAAGCGACCCAAAGAACTCCACCAGAGAACTCCTACAGCTGATAAACAACTTCAGCAAAGTGGCGGGATATAAAATCAACTCAAGCAAGTCAGTAGCCTTCCTATACTCAAAGGATAAGCAGGCTGAGAAAGAAGTAAGAGAAATGATACCCTTCACGATAGCCACAAACCATATAAAGTATCTTGGTGTGACTCTAACTAAACAAGTGAAAGATCTGTATGACAAGAACTTCAAGTCTCTGAAGAAAGAAATTGAAGAAGACCTCAGAAGATGGAAAAATCTGCCATGCTCATGGATTGGCAGGATTAATATAGTAAAAATGACCATCTTGCCAAAAGCAATATACAGATTCAATGCAATCCCCATCAAAATCCCAACTCAATTCTTCATAGAGTTAGAAAGAGCAATTCGCAAATTCATCTGGAATAACAGAAAACCCAGGATAGCTAAAACTATTCTCAAGAGTAAAAGAACCTCTGGGGGAATCAGTATCCCGGACCTCAAGCTGTACTACAGAGCAATAGTGTTAAAAACCGCATGGTATTGGTACAGTGACAGGCATGTAGATCAATGGAACAGAATTGAAGACCCAGAAATGAATCCACACTCCTATGGTCACTTGATCTTTGACAAAGGAGCTAAAACCATCCAGTGGAAAAAAGATAGCCTTTTCAACAAATAGTGCTGGCTCAACTGGAGGTCAACATGCAGAAGAATGCAAATTGACCCATTCTTATCTCCTTGCACTAAGCTCAATTCCAAGTGGATCAAGGACCTCCACATAAAACCAGACACACTGAAACTAATAGAAAGGAAACTAGGGAAGAACCTTGAACATATGGGCACAGGGGAAGATTTCCTGAATAGAACTCCAATAGCTTATGCTCTAAGATCAAGAATTGACAAATGGGACCTCATTAAATTACAAAGTTTTTGCAAAGCAAAAGACACTGTCAAAAAGACAAAGCGGCAACCAACTAACTGGGAAATGATCTTTACCAACCCTACATCCGACAGAGGGCTAATATCCAATATATACAAAGAACTCAAGAAGTTAAACTCCAGAGAGGCAAGTAACCCTATTAAAAATTGGGGTACAGAGCTACACAAAGTGTTCTCACCTGAAGAATATGTAATGGCTGAGAAGCACCTAAAGAGATGTTCATCATCCTTAGTCATTAGGGAAATGCAAATCAAAACAACCCTGAGATTCCATCTCACACCAGTCAGAATGGCTAAGATCAAAAACACAGGAGACAGCAGTTGTTGGCAAGGTTGTGGAGAAAGAGGAACACTCCACCACTGCTGGTGGGATTGCAAGCTGGTACAACTACTCTGGAAAGCTGTCTGGCGGTTCCTCAGAAAACTGGGCATGACACTCCTGGAGGATCCGGCTATACCACTCCTGGGCATATACCCAGAGGCTTCCCCTGCATGCAATAAGGACACATGCTCCACTATGTTCATAGCAGCCTTATTTATAATAGCCAGAAGCTGGAAAGAACCCAGATGTCCCTCAATGGAGGAATGGATTCAAAAGATGTGGTATATTTACACAATGGAATACTACTCTGCAATTAAAAGCAATGAATTCACGAAATTCCTAGGCAAATGGTCAAAACTTGAAAATATCATCCTTAGTGAGGTAACCCAATCACAAAAGAACACACATGGTATGCAGTCACTGATAAGGGGATATTAACCCAGAATCTTGGAATACCCTAGACACAATTCACATATCAATAGATTTCCAAGAAGATAGAAGGAGAGACCCCTGGTCCTGGAAAGACTGGATGTAGGGGAATGCCAGGACAGAGAAGCGAGAGGGGGTTGAATGGGGAAAAGAGGGAGGGAAGGGGGCTTATGGGACTTTCAGGGAGGGAGGAAACGGGAAAGGGGAAATGATTTTGAATGTAAATAAAAAAAACTTAGAAAATAAAATAAAATTAAAAAAAATAACAGGAAGCAACAATCACTATTCCTTAATATCTCTTTTTTTCATGTATTCTTTTTTTATTTTATTTTTTTAATTTACATTCCAAATCACTTCCCCTTTCCCGTTTCCTCCCTCCCCGAAAGTCCCATAAGCCCCCTTCCCTCCCTCTTTTCTCCATTCAACCCCCTCTCGTTACTCTGTCCTGGCGTTCCCCTACATCCAGTCTTTCCAGGACCAGGGGTCTCTCCTTCCATCTTTTTAGAAATCTATTGATATGCGGATTGTGTCTAGGGTATTCCGAGATTCTGGGTCAATATCCCCTTATCAGTGACTGCATACCATGTGTGTTCTTTTGTGATTGGGTTACCTCACTAAGGATGATATTTTCAAGATCTGACCATTTGCCTAGGAATTTCGTGAATTCATTGTTTTTAATTGCAGAGTAGTATTCCATTGTGTAGATATACCAGATCTTCTGAATCCATTCCTCCGTTGAGGGACATCTGGGTTCTTTCCAGCTTCTGGCTATTATAAATAAGGCTGCTATGAACATAGTGGAGCATGTGTCCTTATTGCATGCAGGTAAAGTCTCTGGGTATATGCCCAGGAGTGGTATAGCCGGATCCTCCGGGAGTGTCATGCCCAGTTTTCTTAATATCTCTTAACATCAATGGACTCAATTCCCCAATAGAAAACATAGATTAACAGAAATATTTTTCATGATAATCTTCAATTTTATCAGAAAATGTTTGTAATTCCTCTTTCAACTAATTTAGTAATGTTTTTTATGTCTACCATTTTATCTGCATTATTTTTCATGATAATCTTCAATTTTAACATGTTTTTCTATATATTTCTTCTATTTTTATCAGAAATGTTTTCCATGTAAATCTCTGATTTTATCACAAAATGTTTTTAATTCCACCTTCAATTAATTTAGAAAGGTTTTTTTTATGTCTACCATTTTATCTGTATAATTTTTCATGAAATAGTCAATTTTAATATGTTTTTCTATATATTTCTTGAATTTTATCAGAAATATTTTCCATTTAAATCTTCAAATTTACCTGAAAATGTTTATAATTCCACTTTCAATCAACTTAGAATTATTTTTATGCCTACCATTTTATCTGCATAATTTTCCATGATAATCTTCAATTTTAATGTTTTTCTATATATTTCTTCAATTTTATCAGAAATATTTTCCACATAAATCTTCAATTCTTTCATAAAATGTTTCTACTTCCTTTTTCAATTAATTTAGCAATGTTTTTATGTCTACCATTTTACTCTTTAATTTTCCATGAAACAATTTTAATGTGTTTCTCTATATATCTCTTCTATTTTATCAGAAATATTTTCCATGTAAATCTTCAATTTTATTATAAAATGTTTTTACTTCCTTTTTTCATATAAAAGAACATGCTTTTCAAAAAAAATAAAATAAAACCAGGGACAAGAAAAGGATGTCCACTCTCCCCATATCTCTTCAATATAGTACTGGAAGTTCTAGCTAGAACAATAAGACAACAAAAGGAGGTCAAGGGGATGCAAATTGGCAAAGAAGTCAGGAATCACTATTTGCAGATGATTTGTCTGACAGTACATATAAGTGACCCCAAAAATTCTACCAGAGAATTTCTCCAGCTGATAAACAACTTCAGCAAGGTAGATGGATATAAAATTAACTAAAACAAATCAGTAGCCTTCCTTTATATAAATGATAAATGGACTGAGAAGGAAAATAGAGAAACAACACCCTTCACAATAGTCGCAAATAATACAACATATCTTGGGGTAACTTTAACCAAACAAGTGAAAGACCTGTATGACAAGAACTTCAAGTCTCTCAAGAAAGAAATAGAAGATCTCAGAAAATGGAGAGATCTCCCAGGCCCATGGTTTGGAAGGATTAACATAGTAAAAATGGCCATCCTACCAAAAGCAATCTACAGATTCAACAGAATTCCCATCAAAATTCCAACATAATTCTTCAAAGACATGGAAAGAACAATTCTTAATTTCACATGGAAAAACAAAAAACTCAGGACAGAGAAAGCAATTCTTAACAATAAAAGAACTGAGGGAATCACCATCCCTGACCTCTAGCTGTACTACAGAGCAATAGTGCTAAAATCTATATGGCATTGGTACAGAGACAGACACGTTGATCAATGGAATAGAATTGAAGACCCAGAAATAAAACCACACACTTATGGACACTTGATCTTTGACAAAGACTCCAAAAATATACAATGGAAAAAAAGAAAGCATCTTAAATAAATGGTCTAACTGGCAGTCAGTATGTAGAAAAATGAAAACAGATCCATATTTATCACCTTGCACAAAGCTCAAGTCCAAGTGGATCAAGGACCTCAACGTAAAACCAGATACACCGAATCTAATAGAAGAGAAAGTGGGACAGAGTCTTGAACTCATAGGCTTGGGGGGAAATTTTTTAAACAGAACTCTAATGGCTCAGGCTCTGAGATCAAGAATTGATAAATGGGACATCATGAAACTGGAAAGCTTCTATAAGGCAAAGGACACTGACAATGGGACAAATTGGCAACCTACAGATTGGGAAAAAAATCTTCACTAACCCCACATCTGAGAGAGGGTTAATATTCAAAATGTATAAAGAACTCAAGAAACTAACCTCCCAAAAACCAAACAACCCAATCAAAAAATTGGATACAGAACTAAACAGAGAATTCACAACAGAGGAATCTCGAATGGCTGAGAAGCACTTAAAGAAATGTTCAAAGTCCTTAGTGATCAGGGAAATGCAAGTCAAAATGACCCTGAGATTCCACCTTATACCAATCAGAATGACTAAGATCAAAAATCCAGTTGACAGCACATGTTGTCAAAAACTCAGTTGACAGCACATGTTGGCGAGGATGTGGAGAAATCCATTGCTGGTGGGATTGCAAACTGGTACAACCTCTCTGGAAATCAATCTGGAGGTTTCTCAGAAAACTGGAAATAGATCTATCTGAAGATCCAGCAATACTACTCCTGGGCATATACCCAAAAGATTCCCCACAATGCCACAGGGGCTTGTGTTCCACGATGTTTGTAGTGGCCTTATTTGTGATAGACAGAAGCTGGAAACAACACAGATGTCCCACAATGAAAGAATGGATATAGGAAATGTGGTTCATTTACACAGTGAAATACTATTCAGTTATTAAGAATGAGGACATCATGAGTTTTGCAGGCAAATGGATGGAACTACAAAATATCATCCTGAGTGAGGTATCTCAGACCCAAAAGGACATGCATAGTATGTACTCACTGATAAGTGAATAGTCACCAAAAAGTACAGAATACCCAGGATACAACCCACAGAACTCAAGAAGGTTAACAAACCAAAGGGCCCAAGTAAGGATGCTTCAATCCCACTTCGGAGGGAGAAGAAAGCAGAGGGCAGAGGAAATGGAGAACATGATCAGGTATTAGGGAGGACCAGGAGTGAAGTCCCAAGGGCCAGCAGAATTATTGGACATATACAACCTTAGGAGGTGGGAGGTGGGAGGTGGGAGGTGGGAGGTGGGGGGACCCTCTAGAATATACCAGAGACCTGGGAGGTGAGAGATGCTTAAGACTCAAAGGGAGGGACCTTAGATGAAATGCCCAACAGTAGGGAGAGGGAACTTGTAGAATGCATCTCCAGTAGAAAGACAGGGCATCACATGGAGGGATGGGGTTGCCATCCCACCGTGAAAAACTCTTGACTCAGAATTGTCCATGTTTAAAAGAACTGCAGGGACAAAAATGAAGAAGAGACTGAGGGAAAGGAGGTCCAGTGACAGGCCCAAATTGGCTCCATCTCAAGAGGAGGCTCCAAGGTCTGACACTATTACTGATGCTATAACATGCTTACAAACAGGGGCCTATCATGACTGCCCTCCAAAAGGCCCAAAAAGCAGCTCACTGGGACAGAGGCAGATAGTTACACCCAACCAATGCACAGAAGCTGGTGATCCCTGAGGTTGAATTAGGGTAAAGCTGGAAGAAATTGAGGAGGAAGGTGACCCTAGAGGAAGACCAGCAGTCCCTCAACGAGCCTGGACCCCGGAGATCTCTCAGACACTGAGCCACCAACCAGGCAACATACACCAGCTGACATGAAGGCCCCTGACACATACAGCAGAGGACTGTCTGGTCTGGCCTCAGTGAGAGAAGATGTGCCTAATCCTTAAGAGACTTGAGGCCTCAGGGACTGGGGAGACCTGGAGGGGTGTGTGTGGCGGTGTGGGGGTGGTGTGGGTGTGGAGGTGTGTGTGGAGATATCCTCTTGGAGACAGGGAAGAAAGAATGGGATGAGGAACTGTTGGAGTAATTTTAATTAAAATTAAAAATTAAAAAAATAATAACAGAGAACTTTCAAAAGCTGAACATGCTTCTGCCTTCATAATAGGCCTCTTAGGAAAGTAAACACTTACTGTAATGTGATGTCTGCTGATGAATATGTGCTTGGATCTAATTACAGAGATGTTCTGACTGGCTAGTCCTAGTCCTTTGAGTCGAGATTCAATAGCTGCTTGTTTTGGTATTGAGGCTGGCTGTAGGTATTTATTTGTTTGTTTGTTTGTTTGTTCGTTCATTCATTCATTCATTCATTCTGTGGGATGGAACTTGGGGAGGAGAAGAGTGTAAGCAATGGGCTCAGGAACTTTAGTAAATAGCTCACAGGCTTACCCAGTCCAGTCCATGAATTCCAGTCACCTAATCCCTCCATGACTGATTTTCTCATGCACAACATGAGTGTACTAGCTATTGATTTTTGTTTTAAGTTAAAGACTTTTAAATTTTTCTTGATGATCCCAAGAATCTCCATAAGGGCAAAAGATTTAGTTGATGGAGAAACTGCTAATGTTAGTCTGGGTTTGACTCTTCAGTGACTAAGTTACTCTCAGAGACAGGGGCTATCTATTCCCAGAGGCTGAGTAAAGTTGCCTTCAAAATTTGTGACTAAGTATAAAAACTACAAATTGAACAGGTACAATTAAGCCATGCAGGGACTCTGAGTCCATGACCTTACTAAATTTATTGAATAATTGTGGGCATTCATTTTATAGATTATTTTAGGATTTTCTTTCTAGATCATTGGGGTGGTTTGAAAATGCTTGGTCCATGGGAAGTGGCACTATTAGGAGGTGTGGCCTTGTGGGAGGAACTGCGTCACTGTGGGAGTGGACTTTGAGGTTCTATGGTCAAGCTCTGCCCAGTGTGGAAGAGACCCTTCTCCTGCACCATGTCTTCCTGGATGCTGCCACAAATCCCCCCATGATTCAGGTTCAGGATCCCACTGAACCTCTGAAACTGTAAGTCAGCCAAAATGAAATGTTTGCCTTCATATGAGTTGCTTTGTCCATGGTATATCTTCACAGCAATAAAACCCTAGCAAAGACAGAAGATGGTACCAGGGACATTTCCTTGATAGGCCTGACCATGTTTTTGCTTGTAACTTTGGATTGCTTTAAGTTCAACTTAATGGGCCATCCTAATAGAAATATGGAAGACATCGGTGCTGAGGGTGATTTGAACTGTGGGTGCTTGGCTCTAGATGTGTCAGAAGAGAAGAAGTTTAGTATATGGCCTAGTGGCTGTTTTTGATATTTTGGTAAAGAATATGGCTACTTTTTACCCTTGTCTGAAGAGTTTGCCTGAGTCTAAGGTTGAAGAAATTCAGATTAATTGCATCAACAAAGGAAGTCTCAAAAGAGCCCAGTATAGACTTTGTCCTCTGGTTTATTCTCACGAGGAACATTTTGGTCAAACACAGCAAGCTTAGAAAGGGAAATACAAAATGTATGGTTCAAGTATTAAAGGGCACCCGGAAGTGCAATGGAGTTAAATCCTGTGTTCAAGGATAATAGATAGAATGAAGGGAGCGGTGACCTCAGGGCAGGATCCCACCCAGCTAAGCTTACTGTTTATGCATTTGCAGTTGAACAACAGATAGTTATATCATGATAGGCATTATTAAGACTTGGTTATTGTTTTCATTTGGACGTAAAAACATATGATTGTGTGTCAAACTGAAAAGGGATGGGTTATGATGGCTATTCTAGTTTGTCAACTTGACTATCTGGAATGAACTACAATCCATAACTTATAAAGATTATGTGAAAAGGAAGTAAAGAGAAGTTTAGGTCCAGATGTGGTGGTACATGCCTTTAATCCCAGGAGCCAGAAGCAAGCAGGTCTCTGAGTTCAAGGCCAACCTGGTACAGAGCAAGTTCCAAGTAAAGAAAAAATTAGGTCTTGGTGTGCTTGTACACATCTTTAATACCAACCTTTAGGAACCTTTAGGTATGTAGATCTCTGAGTTTGAGGTCAGTTTACAGATCAAATTCGAGGCAGCCAAGCTTAGGCAGTGAAGACGTTGGAAAATAGAAAGCTGGTGATAATGTAATAGAACAAAGGGACCATTTCCAGCCCCAGCAAGCAGCAGAACTCGGCAGCTTTGGCCATGTGGCTCTGGCTTTAGAGTCAAGAATAGAAGGGGTTACTGAGATAATTGATATTGATACTGGTTAGCTGGAGCTAAGAAATTAGTGGTGATTAAGAAGAGACCAGCATCACTGAGGTAAAATCTTCTGGGAAAGGTTTTCTGAGAACACAAAGAAGCTGTGTTCCAGAGATAGCCAAGGTTGTACCCAGTGTTGCACCTAGACTTGGTAATATGTAAGAATCACCCAGGTGGTACTGGTATTGAACTCATGAAACGGACGTGGAGAGCAGTTGAGGCTTGGCTCTATGAGAGGCAAGGATAGGCCATTGGTGAAGGTGCAGCTTCAGTAGCAGATAGCACAGGACTGAATGAGGTCATTCATAGACATTGAGCCTTGGCACAATGAAGAGAGCCTATGAGAGGCTGTTGGTGAACCCTAGTTGCAGTGGAAGACCCAGCATATTGGAGATGCCAGTACTGTGGAATGACCACCAAGAACAGAAGTAACTGTGGAGTGGAGACAACCAGAGCCTAGAGTGCTACAGAGGGCAGAGCTGGAGAAATGGCCCAAGCCCTAATGAGGACCCCAAAAGAATATGTGTGATCTCAGTCACTGTAATAGGAAGGTGCCTTGGATACCCCGAGATGTTAGAGATGCCAGAGCTGTGGGATACCTGCTGAGGAAAGCTGCTAAAAGAGAGTGGAACCAGCCCAAGAAAAGAAGTGTGTTTCAGTCAACAAAGATGAAAGGAGTTGGAGATCTGAAGAGTGCTTTGACATCAATCATGGAGATGCAGTTTGGAGTTTGCTCACCTGGCTTTCTGCCTTGCTTTGGTCTAGCATTTCCTCACTATGATGTTTTGGAATGGTAATGTATAATCCTGTGATATTGGAAGTATATGATCTGCTTTTTGATTTTGATTTTATAGGGGATTAAAGTTAAGAGATTGCATAAATCTCAGGGGAGTCTTTGAACTTCTAAACATTGTTGAGATTGTGATAGACTATAGGGGCTTCTGAAGTTGTACTAAAGGTATTTTGCATTACGCTGTGGCTAGATATGGCCCCCATAGACTCATATATTTGAACAAGCTTATTGGAAATGTGGTGGCTTAAGCAAGCTTGACCCGTGGGAAGTGGCACTATTAGGAGGTGTGGCCTTGTTGGAGGAAGTGTGTCACTGTGGGGATGGGCTTTGAGGTTCTATGCTCAAGCTCTGCCCAGGGTGGAAAAGACCCTCCCCCTGGAAGCCTGGGAAAGTCTCCTCTTTGCTGCCTCAGATCAAGATGTAGAACTCACAGTTACTCCAGCATCATGTCTACCTGAATGCTGCCATATTTCCCATTATGATGATAACAGGACTGAATCTCTGAAACTGTAAGCTATTACCAATTAAATGTTTGCCTTTATATGAGTGGCCTTGTTCATGGTGTCTCTCCACAGTGATCAAACCCTAAGACAATTGTCATGTAATCCACAAGTACAGATCAACTACAGAATATCTCTGTAGTTAGAGTCAAGAACATCATATTACACATTATAAAGAGTTCTTTACAGTATGAATGAGAATTTGTTTAGGCTGTGCCACATAGAAAAGAGAAAGTGCCAAGGACTTACACATTAAACAGGGTAATCAAGGGCTGTTCAACTTGTTAGAGAAACCTACTGCAAATTCAGCAGGAAGAACTAGACCACACAGGACGCCAAGCTCCATGATCTTGCTAACTAATGAATAATCACTGACACTCACTTGGCAGATTATTTTAGGATTTTCTCTCTAGATCATCATGCAATCCACAAATTCAGATCAACATTTTCTCCCCAAGTTTACATTCAGTCATCTTTCTTCTAAAAGAAGAAAGAGTTATTTGGAACTTCTAGGACAATGCTCCACAAATTAGTAAGAGGCTATCTAGCCACAGTTCCCAGTATTGGAGGAAAGCACACAGCATTGCACATTAGATATGTTAACTGATGGGTCTGTAAAATACATCTTATGTCAGACGAATAATTCCTTTCTATTTCCAGTATGCTTGGCTCTGTGCCCACCCCTGCCCAATAAATCACTGTTGAATGTTGCTGAATGCTTTTTCTGCCATTGTCAAAGAACACAGTCTATTCTGCACTAACATTTAGGTTTTTTGGACTAATTTACTTTGGTGAATGTATGTGTGTACTTGAGAATACTGCTTTATACAATTTTTGGACAGAGTGTTTTAGATGTGTATACTATTGTTCAAATTGTCTTCTACTGATATTTTGTCTAGTTGTTATATTATACAATGAAAACACACATAAAACTTTCAACCAAGTGCATCCACCTCATATCTCTCATTTGTTTATATCTATAAATGTAAAAAAGTTTATATATAGTTTGAAACATTTTTATTAATATGTATTTTATAATTATATAAATAATTATAACTGTGGGGCCGGTATGGTGGCTCATGCCTTTAATTCCAGTACTCAGAGACAGAGGCAGGCCCTTCTCTGTGAATTTGAGGCTAGCCTGGTCTACATAGCAATTTTTAGGCCTGGCAGGGCATCACAGTGAGAAAACACAACTGTATGTATTCAAAGGATCTGTTGAGTTAACCTGCTTATATTAGGAAATGTCCCTGTGCCCCTGGAAATCCTCCTTGCCTTGACCTCCTGTAGCGTCACCAATGTCCTTACAGCTTTCTTTCATTGGTGTTTGTGTGGCACATCTTGTCCTTTACTCTTGATCCATGTTGTTATTTTAAAAGCACATATTATAAAAAGGAAGTATATTCATTTATACCGAAACAGTGACGATCCCATATGAGTACTCCAGGAAAGGTGGGAACCCTTCACAGTGCAAACTGTCATCCTGCTTAATTTCCTTTGGTAAACTCCACATTCCATTCATTCTTTCCCCCTCATCATATGGGGCGCCCTCTACACATGTTCACTGTTTACAGACTGCAATATGCCTGGAGTCATAGCTAACTTGGAATGATACGAGAATAATATTTTGGGTTTCCAAAATCTATGACAGCCAGCTTAATTTGACTTTAGTTTTTGGTAATTACTGGAGATACTCAAATTAGAGCTGCATATGCATTCTCTCCAGGAACTGCTTGAGGAACGTGAGGGGACCGCGCTGGGTAATTAAGGGAACAGTCACTTATGTCAGAGTGCATCGTTGTGCAGGAAGTATCGGGCCATACCCATAGACAACCCTTTGTAACTGGTCCTCATGAAACATTCTGTGGAAACAAACAGATGTGTGTTTGGTGGGAAAAGGTGATGTAGTTCTTGAGGAATATATACAGAGGATTTGTAAGCAAACACTCAGGTGAAGGCCCTACCCGTGACCCTCTTTTGATATGTTTGCTCTGGGCTCAAGGAGAATGTTTCTGCTTCTTGTGTCTGCAGTCCTCGGGATGGCGAACACTCTTTCCCCAGCCATACGGTGTGGGACTGTTGCATTCTCACATCCAGTGTTCATCTTGCAAAGGTGTCCTGTGCATATCCTGTTCCGTGCCTTTCTGCTTGGTGTCTGTGAGTGTGTGTGCCCTTGCCTTCCCGTGGAGCCCCAACAATGCAGCCATCTGCTGAACAATATGCACGTCTGTGACAAGAGCCATGGGCGTGTTCCAAATTGTAGTGTAACTGTCTGCTTAAGCAGAGGGGAGAACGCAGTCAGCAAGGCTGGGAGTGTGTTCAAGAGAGACTACGGCTAGAAGCTTGTTTTCAAAGGAAAAGGAAGAAAGATGACCAAAGATTAGTAGAGAGAAAGAAGGAAAAGTCTATGATGGGGCAGTGGTAAGACCAGGCACATCTAGCTCAGATCAGTCTGCGTTGGACAGAGATTTGGTGGAGACACATGCCACTCAAAGACATGTGTCACTGGGAACATATCTTTGCTGGAGTCCCAGGCTGTGAGGAAGTTCTCCTACTCTGGTGAGTTTAGTGAGAAGAAGCGGGCAGGCACAGATGTCGAGATAATTGTGTGTGAGCTTTGATTGCAAACATCAGTGACGTCCCCACCAGATGGCCTGCTCTGTAACTACGGACAGCACCCCTGACAATCACTGTCCTGTGCTGTGGGGCACTAAGTCCAAGTTGGTCCTTTTTGTACAGAAGGATCAACTTTGCTAAAGGATGTGTAGACTTGCAGATTCTTGGGTTCTACTCACAGGAAATACTAACTCAAGTCTGTGAAGTAACATGGACAATATGATTTTTAAATTTTTATTTACTTTTTTTTTGTGGACTGTTTTGAGACAAAGTCTCGTGAAATTCAAGCTGGCCTCCAAGCTGCTATTTAGCTGAGAACCTTAATTTCTGATTCCCCTGACTTCACCCCTGAAGTGCTGGGATGTCAGGGAATCTGCCAACACACACACACACACACACACACACACACACACACACACACACAAGCAAAGCACACACATGTGCATGCCCACACATGCTTGTAAGCACACCCACAAGCATGCAGACACATGAATGCATACACACATACAAAAACAGTGCATGCACATATGCACACAACACCACATGCATGCACACATGCTTGTAAGCACACACATGCATGCACATACATACACACATACACAAACAATGCATGCACTTGTGCACACTCGTGAACACACACACACACACACACACACACACACCATTGTCTAAAGCGAGGTAAGAATTGGTGGCAGGGCTTCCTCCTGGTTTTCCAGGTTGAAACCTTTGGAGCCTGTGTTCCTGGCGGACCATGAAGTCCTTGAGGCAGACGATGCCTGAGAGCTGCAGTTGTTCCAGACTCTGACTGATCAAGTCTGCCCAAAGGAAGCATCAGACACAGGAGTAAGGACAACACACAGGTGCTCCTAACTCCACCCACCACCAAAGAGCAGCCTTCCTAAACAGCCGGAGCTGAAACCAACCAGACAAACAGTTCTTGGATTATTGCTCCACATAATTAATGCCTGAGGAATTATAGTGTTATATGTTACTAAGCCTGGGGACAACATGCTAGACAGCACCCATTCTTAATATGCACAGCAGACATGAAGAATGACTTTGACCCATGACTACACAAAGTTGGAAAGTTACCTTTCACTTCGCATAGGTCGATTATAAAAAAAAAATCTCATCAGCCCTTTAATTTTAATGGACTTATATTGTATCACAACACATTGCAATAAAAATAAATGAGTAATTATCTTCTAAGAGAATTTCAACATCAAATTCTAATTATTAAATAATTATAAACAAGCTCCTAAGCCATTAGTTCTAGGGGAAAGTGTCAGATTTTATTTAATATTTTGCATGGAAGTGCTAATGCTTAGGAAAAATATTGCATAATTAAAATTAAATCACTCCCCCTTAAAAGCAAATCAGATTTGTCCCTCAGAAACAGCAAATCAAATTACGAGTCTGTTGAATCAATTCACTGTGCACAGAGGACAGCAGCTGCCTTTGGGGGTTGGTTTCCCTCTAAATCTAAGTTTAAAAAAACCATATTTATCTAGTTGAGATTTTTTTCATATATATATATATATATATATATATATATATATATATATATATGTATATATATTCCCAGTCACCCAAACTCAGAACTGAATCTATTTTTAGACTCCCTTTTAATGGCAAGCTGATGCTAAATTATAGATGCTACAAGAAATCACTAGAAAAATGAAGAAGAAATACCCAGACCATCATATACATCTGCTCTGGCAGAACTCACCTCTTTAACCTACAGTGCATGATGAATAGAGTTCACAAGGCTGTTTTGGCTCAGGGGCCACGGTCCTCCTACATACAGTTACTCATAAAGCATAAAGGATGTTGTGGTGAATGCGGACATGTGGTCAAGCTCCTGCTTAGCATGTGGGTGACACTGAGTTCAATCCCCAGAAATACAAATCCTCTGGGTATGCTGGCACAAGGCTGTAGAAATCCGGTGCTCAAGAGGGGAAGGCAAGAGGATTACTGAGAGTTCAAAGCCAGCCTGGGCTAACACAGCCAGTGGGAAGCAAGCCTTGACCACATGGCGTGACCCTGCCTCAGAATGCTTAAACAAACAAGCCTGAAGGGATACAAAGGGCTGAGCAGAGTGATTAGGATGCCTTAGGAAGAGATTCACGTCCCTTCCGTGACCTCTGCCACCACGGCCACCGCAGCACAATCTAAAGCAATGTGCTTGGCGCTGTCTATGGCGAGGCATTGGTGTTTCATCTGTGAGCGCTCCACAGCCAAACTCTGAGCACACCTCAGAGAAGGAAGCACCATGGCAACCAGTGCCTCTCCAAGCTGAGTTTCCAGTACAGAGCCGAGTTTCCGGTACAGGGACTGTCCCATTGGCTGCTTCAGTTTGCCAGTGCCTTCTGGTCGTCCTTAGAAATGCAATCCCAATGACAACTTCTATTTCTTCAGGGGTTATAGGACGGTTTAGATGGTCTATTTGATCCTGATTTAATTTTGGTACTTGATATCTGTCAAGGAAATTGTCCATTTCCTCAAGATTTTCTAGTTGTGTTGAATACAGGTTTTTGTAGTAGGATCTGATGATTTTTTGAATTTCCTCAGTTTCTGTTGTTATCTCTCCCTTTTCGTTTCTGATTTTATAACCCCTGAAGAAATAGAAGTTGTCATTGGAAGTCTTCCAACCAAAAAAAGCACAGGTCCAGATGGTTTTAGTGCAGAATTCTATCAGACCTTCAAAGAAGACCTAACACCAATACTCTTCAAACTGTTCCACAAAATAGAAACAGAAGGAACACTACCCAACTCGTTCTATGAAGCCACAATTACACTAATACCAAAAGCACACAAAGATCCGACAAAGAAAGAGAATCTCAGGCCAATCTCTCTTATGAATATCGATGCAAAAATACTCAATAAAATTCTTGCCAACCGAATCCAAGAACACATCAAAACGATCATTCACCACGATCAAGTAGGCTTCATCCCAGGGATGCAGGGATGGTTCAATATAAGGAAATCCATCAATGTAATCCACTACATAAACAATCTCAAAGAAAAAAACCACATGGTCATCTCATTAGATGCTGAGAAAGCATTTGACAAAATTCAGCATCCTTTCATGCTAAAGGTCTTGGAAAGATCAGGAATTCAAGGCCCATATCTAAACATAGTAAAAGCAATTTACAGCAAACCGGTAGCCAGCATCAATCTAAATGGAGAGAAACTTGAAGCAATCCCACTAAAATCAGGGACTAGACAAGGCTGCCCTCTCTCTCCATATCTTTTCAATATAGTACTTGAAGTTCTAGCTAGAGCAATTAGACAACAAAAAGAGGTCAAAGGGATACAAATTGGAAAGGAAGAAGTCAAACTATCACTATTTGCAGACGATATGATAGTATACTTAAGCGACCCAAAGAACTCCACCAGAGAACTCCTACAGCTGATAAACGACTTCAGCAAAGTGGCCGGATATAAAATCACTCAAGCAAGTCAGAAGCCTTCCTATACTCAAAGGATAAGTAGGCTGAGAAAGAAGTAAGAGAAATAATACCCTTCACGATAGCCACAAACCATATTAAGTATCTTGGCGTGACTCTAACCAAACAAGTGAAAGATCTGTATGACAAGAACTTCAAGTCTCTGAAGAAAGAAATTGAAGAAGACCTCAGAAGATGGAAAAATC
The DNA here is from genome assembly GCA_036184795.1 of Tokudaia tokunoshimensis. NCBI lineage: Eukaryota > Metazoa > Chordata > Mammalia > Rodentia > Muridae > Tokudaia > Tokudaia tokunoshimensis. Next base: position 7,478,766 of record BTHU01000003.1, on the reverse strand, counting down.
TGCCATGCTCATGGATTGGCAGGATTAATATAGTAAAAATGAGCATCTTACCAAAAGTAATACACAGATTCAATGCAATCCCCATCAAAATCCCAACTCAATTCTTCATAGAGTTAGAAAGAGCAATTCAAAAATTCATCTGGAATAACAGAAAACCCAGAATAGCTAAAAGTATTCTCAAGAGTAAAAGAACCTCTGGGGGAATCAGTATCCCGGACCTCAAGCTGTACTACAGAGCAATAGTGTTAAAAACTGCATGGTATTGGTACAGTAACAGACATGTAGATCAATGGAACAGAATTGAAGACCCAGAAATGAATCCACACTCCTATGGTCACTTGATCTTTGACAAAGGAGCTAAAACCATCCAGTGGAAAAAAGATAGCCTTTTCAACAAATGGTGCTGGCTCAGCTGGAGGTCAACATGCAGAAGAATGCAAATTGACCCATCCTTATCTCCTTGCACTAAGCTCAATTCTAAGTGGATCAAAGATCTCCACATAAAACCAGACACACTGAAACTAATAGAAGGGAAACTAGGGAAGAACCTTGAACATATGGGCACAGGGGAGAATTTCCTGAACAGAACTCCAATAGCTTATGCTCTAAGATCAAGAATAGACAAATGGGACCTCATTAAATTACAAAGTTTTTGCAAGGCAAAAGACACTGTCAAAAAGACAAAGCGGCAACCAACTAACTGGGAAATGATCTTTACCAACCTTACATCCGACAGAGGGCTAATATCCAAGATATACAAAGAACTCAAGAAGTTAAACTCCAGAGAGGCAAGTAACCCTATTAAAAATTGGAGTACAGAGCTACACAAAGAGTTCTCACCTGAAGAATATCTAATGGCTGAGAAGCACCTAAAGAGATGTTCATCATCCTTAGTCATTAGGGAAATGCAAATCAAAACAACCCTGAGATTCCATCTCACACCAGTCAGGATGGCTAAGATCAAAAACACAGGAGACAGCAGTTGTTGGCGAGGATGTGGAGAAAGAGGAACACTCCTCCACTGCTGGTGGAACTGCAGGCTGGTACAACCACTCTGGAAAGCAGTCTGGCGGTTCCTCAGAAAACTGGGCATGACACTCCCGGAGGATCCGGCTATACCACTCCTGGGCATATACCCAGAGACTTTACCTGCATGCAATAAGGACACATGCTCCACTATGTTCATAGCAGCCTTATTTATAATAGCCAGAAGCTGGAAAGAACCCAGATGTCCCTCAATGGAGGAATGGATTCAGAAGATGTGGTATATCTACACAATGGAATACTACTCTGCAATTAAAAACAATGAATTCACGAAATTCCTAGGCAAATGGTCAAAACTTGAAAATATCATCCTTAGTGAGGTAACCCAATCACAAGAGAACACACATGGTATGCAGTCACTGATATGGGGATATTGACCCAGAATCTCGGAATACCCTAGACACAATCCGCATATCAATAGATTTCTAAAAAGATGGAAGGAGAGACCCCTGGTCCTGGAAAGACTGGATGTAGGGGAACGCCAGGACAGAGTAACGAGAGGGGGTTGAATGGGGAAAAGAGGGAGGGAAGGGAGTTTATGGGACTTTCGGGGAGGGAGGAAACGGGAAAGGGGAAGTGATTTGGAATGTAAATTAAAAAAATAAAATAAAAAAAAATAAAAAAAAAGAAATGCAATCCCTATACTCAAAGAATAAGCAGGCTGAGAAAGAAGTAAGAGAAATGATACCCTTCACAAAAGCCACAAACAATATAAAGTATCTTGGCGTGACTCTAACCAAACAAGTGAAAGATCCGTATGACAAGAACTTCAAGTCTCTGAAGAAAGAAGTTGAAGAAGACCTCAGAAGATGGAAAAATCTGCCATGCTCATGGATTAACAGGATTAATATAGAAAAATGACCATCTTGCCAAAAGCAATATACAGATTCAATGCAATCCTCATCAAAATCCCAACTCAATTCTTCATAGAGTTAGAAAGAGCAATTCAAAAATTCATCTGGAATAACAGAAAACCCAGGATAGCTAAAACTATTCTCAAGAGTAAAAGAACTTCTGGGGGAATCAGTATTCTGGACCTCAAGCTGTACTACAGAGCAATATTGTTAAAAACTGCATGGTATTGGTACAGTGACAGGCATGTAGATCAATTGAACAGAATTGAAGACCCAGAAATGAATCCACACTCCTATGGTTACTTGATCTTTGACAAAGGAGCTAAAACCATCCAGTGCAAAAAAGATAGCCTTTTCAACAAATGGTGCTGGTTCAACTGGAGGTCAACATGCAGAAGAATGCAAATTGATCCATTCTTATCTCCTTGAACTAAGCTCAATTCCAAGTGGATCAAGGACCTCCACATAAAACCAGACACACTGAAACTAATAGAAAGGAAACTAGGGAAGAACCTTGAACATATGGGCACAGGGGAGAATTTCCTGAACAGAACTCCAATAGCTTATGCTCTAAGATCAAGAATTGACAAATGGGACCTCATAAAATTACAAAGTTTCTGTAAGGCAAAGGACACTGCCAAAAGGACAAAGCGGCAACCACAAAACTGGGAAATGATCTTTACCAACCCAAATCCGACAGAGGGCTAATATCCAATATATCCAAAGAACTCAAGAAGTTAGACTCCAGAGAGGCAAGTAACTCTATTAAAAAATGGGGTACAGAGCTAAACAAAGAGTTCTCACCTGAAGAATATCTAATGGCTGAGAAGCACCTAAGGAGATGTTCACCATCCTTAGTCATTAGGGAAATGCAAATCAAAACAACCCTGAGATTCCATCTCACACCAGTCAGAATGGCTAAAATCAAAAACACAGGAGACAGCAGTTGTTGGCAAGGATGTGGAGAAAGAGGAATGCTCCTCCACTGCTGGTGGGATTGCAAGCTGGTACAACCACTCTGGAAAGCTGTCTGGCGGTTCCTCAGAAAACTGGGCATGACACTCCCGGAGGATCCGGCTATACCACTCCTGGGCTTATACCCAGAGGCTTCCCTTGCATGCAATAAGGACACATGCTCCACTATGTTCATAGCAGCCTTATTTATAATAATCAGAAGCTGGAAAGAACCCAGATGTCCCTCAATGGAGGAATGGATTCAGAAGATGTGGTATATTTACACAATGGAATACTACTCTGCAATTAAAAACAATGAATTCCCGAAATTCCTAGGCAAATGGTCAGAAATTGAAAATATCATCCTTAGTGAGGTAACCCAATCACAAAAGAACACACATGGTATGCAGTCACTGATAAGGGGATAGTAACCCAGAATCTTGGAATACCCTAGACACAATTCGCATATCAATAGATTTCCAAGAAGATGGGAGGAGAGACCCCTGGTCCTGGAAAGACTGGATGTAGGGGAACGCCAGGACAGAGAAGCGAGAGGATGTTGAATCGGGAACAGAGGGAGGGAAGGGGGCTTATGGGACTTTCGAGGAGGGAGGAATTGGGAAAGGGAAATCATTTGGAATGTAAATAAAAAAACTTAGAAAATTAAAAAAAAAGAAGAGAAAAAAAAAAAAGAAATGCAATCCCTCAATCCCATGATCTCAAGGGGCATGCGATCTGGTGTGTGTGGGGTGTGTGTCTCAGGATGGGAAAATGAAGTTCAGGAGGGGGCATAGCTTGTTTTAAGTTTATCATTAAAGATTTCTAAACAGGAGGAATGAAAGTTTCCATAGTCTTCCACGCGGAAACCAGTGTCGCAGTCCCCAAGCTGTCTGAACGTCACCTCTCACCTACAAAGGACTCTCGTGTCTTTGTAAACTATCTTGTGGTACAATGATATCAACATGCAGCATCACTACAGAAACGAGTTACGTTTGAATCATTCCTTGAAACTTACAAAGGTTTAGCTGCTTTCTCAAACTTTCACTTGAAATTATAATCCGTTTAAAATCGGTTGGTTAATAGAAAAATAATTTTTACACTAAAACACAAACTGATGTAATTATTATTATTTCCTGTAGACCTCACTTTCTTAAATATTCTGGGTGTGTTTTATAATTTGTCTTATAATGAACAGTAGAAGCTAGTTCACACATGATTTGTAATGATGGCCTGTGTGTTCAAACGATTACAGAATAGTATCAAAGTATAATAGGAAAAAGTAAAAAGTGAGATTAGAGAGATCGCTTAGCTAATTAAACTCTTATTGCACAAGCATGAGAAGTTGAGTGCAGATCCCATTACCTACCTTAAAAGCTTGGCATGGTGACACATGCCTGCCATCTATCTGTGCTAGAGAGTTGGGGGCAGGAAGATCCCTTGGTTCACTGGCCAGCTCGCTTAGCCCATTCAGTATGCTCCAGGTCCTAGTCCGGACTCTAAAGCAAAGCGAACAAATAAACACGCCCAGGGGCAAGGTGCCTGAGAACAAGTCAGAGCCTCCCTATCCAATGCACCTACACTTACTGCACTTATGTGCACATCCATATTCTGTCTGTCTGTGTGTCTGTCTGTCTCTGTCTCTGTCTCTCTCTCTCTGTCTCTGTCTCTCTGTCTCTCTCTGTCTCTGTCTCTCTCTCTCTCTCTCTCTCTCTCTCACACACACACACACACACACACAGACACACACACACACACACACAATTGAGAAAATCTATTTTCCTCATGTACCCTGTATCTGGAAGGACAAATTATCTACACCATCCTGGGAGAGAGTAACCTGGATAAAGGTAGAAGACAGTGCCCCAGAGTTGATAATTTTACATCTTTGGGAAGTTCAACTATGGGAATGTTGGGTAATTTGGAATGTCTATTCCAAATTACAGTTTAAACTAATGAAATAGAGACAGCCAGATGACACACTAAATACTATATGTATGGGCTCTCTACACATATTTGCACTGCAAGAGCTTACGGATTCATCCATCTCTGTACTTATAAAATGAGGAGCCGCAGCCTGGAAGAAGGTTAATGAGTATTCGTTCTGCCTTTTTTTGTTTTGATGTAGTGTCTGGTTATGGCCCAGGTTACTCTCTACCTGAATCTTACTGCGTAGCTCATATTCACCTCAGACTCACAGCAATCTCCAGCCTCCCTGCCACTGGGACTACAGGCATGAGCCACCATATCAGGCAATGTCATGAGATGAAATAAAAGAGGCCCTTGTTCTCCCCAAGCTACCCATTACTCATTCCTCAGTGGATACTGGTAACCTTTCAGGTATCTGGCTCTCATTTCATTTGTTTTATCCTCTCACTAGAGTTAAATAATACCCTCCAATATGGCTGCCAGCTAAGCTTTTTGTTCTGTCATCCAGGTCTTGTTGACTGTTGTCTCGGTCACTGTTCTATTGCTGTGAAGATATCCAGACCAAAGCAACTTACAGAAGAAAGCACTTAGTTTGGCAGCTCATGGCTTCTGAGGGTTTAGAGTTCATGATCGTCACAGTGTGAAGCATGGCAGCCTGATAGCTTGGGAGCAGTCGCTGAGAGCTTGTGTGCTGATTTGCAAGTTGGAGGTAGAGAGAGGAGAGCTAACTGGGACTGGTGTTGGCTTTTGAAACCTCAAGCCCAGTGACATTCCTCCAACAAGGTCACACACCGTGTTCAGTGTGGTGTGTCTACCACTATTGCTAAGACACTATGTCCCCTTTCCCGTACCAATCAAGCAAATGGCAAACTGTCCTTCAGTTCTTCATAGATGTGCAACAGAGAGGCCAGAACTCCAGTTTCTAACAGGCTAACATTTTAGGAGAATCTAGAAAGACTAGAGGCCCTGCTGGGAGCAACCTGGTAGGAAAGGGCTATCTGCAGGGTTATCATTGTTTAGGGTATAGGTTATCTTGATAATGAAGCAACCGCATCTGGCCTTGAGGACAACATGGAGTCATGGGTCATGGAAGTGGTGAGCTGCCCTGGAGTGGGCTCTTCTGGTCACCTCACAGCCAAGACCAGGCAGGGGAGTGGGCATGTGGGAGATGAACTCCAAAACTTTTAAATGGTCAGAGTGGTGGTAGAGAGGCAGAGCTGGGCTGGGGACAGTCATGAACTGAAGAACTCCTTGTCTAACAACCAACTGTCTCCACTGAGATCCAGGAGTGTGATCTGGAGCTACCAAATCTCCAAGAAAACTGCCTTCTATTTTATAATCTTCCAATTTTAAATTTTGGCACACTGTTTTTTGAAAATGTTGTCTGCAGCCCACACTCAGCCTGGAGGCTGTCTGTTCATAATCTCTAGGGTAGGGAAAGCCAGTGGTCTTGATTCCATATTTGCACCAAGACTGGAATACCAGCTGTGTCCTTTCCTGATGGTGTCACTTGCCTCTGTTTCTCTATCTGTAGGGTGCAATGAAGATGTGTGCTCAGGGGGTGAAGTAGTCAACACACCATATACACTATACATTATATTATAATGTATAGTATATATTAAATACATTAAATGATACTATATATATATACACACATATATATACATATGCCACCAAAAGCAGAACACAAATATAGCTATGCATGGTGACACAAACCTATAGTCTAAGCACTCAGGAGGCCAAGTCAGGAGGATTAAGAGTTCAAGGCCAGCCTGGGCTATTTAGTGAGGCCATGCCTCAAGAGGGGACTAACATAACAATACTGTAGCAGTACCTAGAGGCACAGGTAAACAAAATGAGCCTTAAGCCAATACCACGGAGCTGCCTGATTTGCACAGCAGAAATTGCATGTTGAGAAATTACAATCGGATGCAAAGTATCTCACCCTAACCTACTGAGAAGTTGCAGCGCACTGTTGCATGCAGGTGGCCTTTCTGTTACAGTCATACCCGCTGTTCTCTTTGCTAAATAAATAAGTTGATAAGATATATAAATAAATTAAAAGATAAGATAAACGTGTTCTCTTTCCTACTCTGATGTAAAGGTCAAATTTGTTCACCAGCCCGTCCAAACCACAATCCCCGCCACCCCAACACCCCACCCCCACCACCAGTGGCTGGTATAGGCAATGAGGATTTCACCTCTCATCTTCCATTTATCATACTTGGGGCCCTCACTGTTGAATCCAAAAGCTTCCTGGCTCCTGCTTATTCTTGCTACCATGAAGGGTGAAGGACCGAACCTTTTCTGGGGATCTCTCTCTCTCTCTCTCTCTCTCTCTCTCTCTCTCTGCATCTCTTTCTGTGTCTCTCCCTGTGTCTCTATCTGTCTCTATTTCTCTCTGTCTGTCTCTCTATTTCTGTCTGTTTGTATGTCTCTTTCTCTCTGTGTGTCTCTGTCTCTCTCTCTCTGTCTTTCTGTGTGTGGTTCTGTCTGTCTCTCTCTTTCTCTCTCAGCCTCCCATTCCTGTGACATGACCAGCCCAAAGAGATGAGGAACCTGGCCTCTTTAAAAGGCTTTTCAGGAAACCTCTTCTCTAACAACCAAGGGCCCCCAACAGAGCTCTAACCAACTAAGGGTCTCTGACAGAGCTCTAACCAACTAAGGGCCTCTGACGGAGCTCTAACCGACCAAGGGTCTCTGAAGGAGATCTAACCAAGCAAGGGCCTCTGACCGAGTTCTAACCGACCAAGGGCCTCTGATGGAGCCCTAACCGACCAAGGGCCTCTGACAGAGCTCTAACCAACCATACAAAAAGGAGACTCTTGGCCACCTACATGGCAAAATTCAGTAAGGACATATAACTAGAGGAAAATGTTAATGAGTAGTATTTTAAAACAAAATTTTTGCATCTTTGATCACAGCTGTCATCCTAACCTGGGGAACTCGGTGTTCCTGAAGGCGTATAAGGTCCATCACCCAGAGACTCCGAAACAGCCTTGTTAGAAGGGACCTAGTGGGTCTTATCGAACACCCCAGGGGTGCTCAAGTGCCAGATCATAGTTTACCTGTTTGATATAAAACCGGTTTTTCTAGCAGTCAAGATGGAGAACACGAGAGCTGCACTGGAACAATAAACCTATCCAAGGCTTTTGCTGTTTCTTTAGAAGTGGACCCTAAGGCCCAATGCAGGTAGTTTCATCTATAAACTTGTGAGCCAAATCTGCTGTTTCTGCTCTTGGGTTTCTCCTCATGGGATATGACCTGATGACACTCTGACCCTTACTTGTGCCATCCCAGAAAAAATACCATCTTAACTCCTGCAAGATCCTTTTAATGTGCTTTATTCTTCTATCAAAGTTTGTCTGACTCTAAGTAAATTAAATAATTTCCCTTCCATTGCTCCTGGAGGGAAAAAAAACTCCACCACAGCTGGCTCTGTCACACCCAACCTCAGGCTTGAGCCAGACTCGACCAGCCCAGGCTTTGGAACACATCCTCTGACCTCTCCAGTGCACCTCAGCCCACAGAAGTCTCTGGGAAGTCAGAAAACCATAACTGTCCATATCTAAATCAGTGTCTTCACTTGATTCTCTTCTGATTCATGAAAGCTTATGAAAAAATCCAAATTCTCTCTCCTGTGGCACCACACACTCCTGACAACCACAGCCTTCTCCCTGTGACACCACATGCCCTCGCCATCCTGTGATCTTCTTCAAGAGGTAAATAAAATCCCTTCTTGCCAGGCCTGCTGGTCTATGTTTTCCTTCTCGCTGCCCATTTTCTCATCATAATTTCAATGAGTAGCCATAACTGGCTCCTCTGATCCATCTCATAGGATTCCTTATTTTCTCTACATTTTTGGTCTCTGTCAATTGCCTCTGTCAATGGCTAATCAAATCTATTCCTTCCAAAATTAAACAGATTGAACTTCAAATGGTTCTATATATTTCATGGAGAACTAGGCTGGGCCCCCACTCAAAACCTGCTCACTCAGGATCAAACATTTTTACTTTTTACTTCTCCCTCTTTGAAGCACAGCCCTGGCCCCCCTTCTCTGGATGCTGTTGGAAACAGGCTTTGTACAGTTCAGCGTCTCCCTGTGGGCCCTGCATATCTCTGCATATACGTATATATATCTCAACTGCACTAGAGCATCCTTCCCCATCCCACACTTGCTCAGAAAAGCATACCCATATATTTTCAATCCTTTTGTCAAATTTCTTTCTTCTTGGCTCTATAGTTCTGACTAGAGAGGACATTTAGACACAGCCTTCAACCCCCTCGCACCATCAGTCACACTTCCTTTATCTCCTAGACTGAGCCACGTGGACCTTCCACTAAAATTGATCCCGAGTGTGGTCCTTTCTTCATAGCACACTGCAAACCCTTCCTAGGGAGGTCAGACCAGAACATAACCTTCTTCGTTTCAAATAAACTAATAAAGAATGTCTCCCAAATCCGAATTTGTGGCTCTATCAGGGGTGAGGACAGTATTATGGGGAAGGTCAAGACAGAGAGAAACCAGAAAGTGAGCAGGTCTTTCCTGAAAACCTGGCCCGGAAGACATCTCCAGACAAAACTAGCTGTGTTCCACCCAAACACTAAAACATCAGAAGGGCGTGGCCAAGCAAAATCAGCCACAACCGAATATCGGAATTGCTCTCATTTCTGTGAGGAGAATTGCACACAAAGTGGCTTGTCCTCACTGCCCAGAACCAAACACCGATCAATTTGGAGTCTTCTTATTTTCATTGTTGGAGTAGGATGTTGGGATAGTGCATATAAAGATGATTAACTTAATGACGTGAGGATTCCTCCAAAACAGAAGCCCTCAGAGCTCACTGCTATCTATGGGTGGTTCTTCGTTATCACCCTGTCATCTGCTGTGTTCAAAATAAACTTGTCCTCCTTTTTGCATTAGTACAGTCGGTGAATTCCTTCACCGATCCACCAAATATCCCAGCACAGAGAGTATATAGAATGAAGGTATATATAAATAACGATGTTTGAGCATACCTTAAGTTTGTGGTTCTCTGCGTGCACGGCCATGTGGGTGAACTCAGACTCCTGCAGGGACTTTGTGAAAGATTATACCAAAGGGACAGTGTCTCCCCTCACCAGAAGGCCGACTGCTGTCGTGTCTCGTGTGCCTGGAGCTCAGCCCCCGCACTCTCAGGAGGAGCTCCTCCACAGCTCATTTTGCAACTCTGGGTGGTTTTCATCTCTGGGTTAGTTTCAACTGACCAATTATTACTTCTTTTTGTTTCCCCCTTCAGGAGCAGGAAGGGAGGGAGGAGGAGGATGGAACCAGATGTGCTAATTAGTGGGCTTCGAAAGGCTTCCTGCCCAGCAGTGTTGAATGTCCCTGGACTGTAGCTTCCAGAGCTCCACAGTGGTTTCCAACCATTTGTAGAAAAGCACAAGATCTTCAAACAGAAGCTTAAGGCCAAACTCAGAGGGCAAGCTCAAAGGGGCACTGTTGTGGGCAGTGTTAAGACCTCAAGGATGCCTCTGATGGTTTAATCGGTCAGCTTGAAAAATAGACTGTAGAAGGAATAGAGTCTTTGCCTTCACAGCCTCTGACAGGAGGAGGGAAGAACCGCCTTCCCTGCTATAAATCAAACTCAAACGGGGGTTGTTTTGGCCAGGCCCATTAGTAATCATCACACCCTCTGGCAAAGCATAGGAACCTACAGAGAACTACAGAGAGTGACTCTCACCACAATCCTGTGAGGTGCTGTCATCTCATTCTTCAAAGGGGAACACTGAGGTCTCAGGGGGTCTGCAGGTTAATCAGGCGTGTACAGACGAGCAAAAGCAACACCCGCTGACCAGCCCCGCTGCTTCACGGGAAGGTCTGAGAAATGATTCAAAATTACTTCCTATGTAGTTACTTAAATTATTCCTTTGTGTGATAACCAACACCCTAGTATTTCTTTTCTACTCCGAATCGTTCTTTATCTAATCGAACACTCTGAAGTAAAGGAGTGTAATGAATTGATGAGACAGGGGTGAGGGTCCGGAGAAAGGGAGAAAAAAGCAGGCCTTCAGAATGAGTGAATAAACTACACCTCAAAGAACACAGAAGAGAAGCCAGTGCCAGAGACAAACCACGAACACACAGGCATTCCATCAAGGCCAGCCAAACACTGAGAAGAAGTGGTTACTAACGGGCAATTTGTCCGTAATGCTATAAGCTGCAAAGGAACATAGCTAACCGAATGGCACAAAATTTTTATGTGGAAAACTAGAAAACTGTATTTAACAACTCAAAGCTAGGCACACAACACACAGCAACATGGCTGTGGTCATTTGTGCTGGTCAGTTCTGTCAGCCTGACCCAATCTAGAATCCCTAGGGAAGACGTTCTCATGGAAGGACTGCTTAGGTCTGTTCGGTCTGTGGGCATGCTTGTGAGGGATTTTTCTTAATTGGCTTAGTTAAAAGGGAAGGGCAGACCTGATGCGGGCAGGACCATTTCATGGGCTAGTCCTTGGTCTGTATAAAAGTGAAGAAAAACAAAAAATCTAGTCAAACGAGTAGGTATGCATGTATTTATTCTGCCCTGGCAGGTAGCTGTTCTATAACCAGCTGAGTTCCTGTCTTGACTTCTTCAAAAGGATGGACTATGACATAGAACTGTAAGCTGAAGTTGTTCTTTGTTGGGATATTTTCCTACAATAGGAAGTCATGCCATTTCTGAAAATTAGTCTACACGCCTATCTCTACAAGAACTGTATTGGAAAAAAAAACCAAGATGATGCCATCTTTATAAAGAGCTAAAGATAGAGACTAGACCATTTGGAAAAGCAGGTGACACATATTCATCGGCCACTCTAAGGGACTGCCTGACAGATGGGTAAGCATCAAGTAGAAAGGTGTAATTTGGCTCATGGTTCTAGGTGAAGTCTAAGACTGAGTGGCGGCACTGGTTTGGGCCTCTGTCTAGGGTGGCATAACCTTATGGGAGCACGATATCACAACCAGGAAGAGAGGGGACCAGCAGGGGCCCCACCATCCCTGTAAGACATTTCCTCCAAGGATATGAAGAGCTCTCTAAAGCCCCACCCCTTAAAGTTTTGTAGACCATCCCAACACCTCTGCCTGAGAGACCAGGATCTTACATCGACCTGTGGAGGACATTACCTACATTCAAACAAGAGCAAAAGTGGGGTACCCTTCCATGATCAGGATATAATTTAGATTTTTTTTCTAAGAAAACCACAATGTTGGAAGTGTATCACCAAACAAAATAACTAAATAGCAAAAGCATGAGCAGACCTATGTCTACACATCAATAAAGACCCATGTCTACACATCAATAAAGAATAAAGGCCCATATTTACACATCCACAATGACCCATGTCTACACATCAATAAAGGCCCATGTCTACACATCCATAATGATCCATGTCTACACATCAATAAAGGCCCATGTCTACACATCAATAAAGGCCCATGTTCACACATCCGTAATGATCCATGTCTACACATCAATCAAGACCCACATCTACACATCAATAAAGGCCCATGTCTACACATCAATCAAGACCCATGTCTACACATCAATCAAGACCCATGTCTCTCTCTCTCTGTCTCTGTGTGTGTGTGTGTGTATTTCCACTAAAATGAACAGAAGTAAATAAATAATTTTAAAGATCCTAAAGAAAAACATGATGTGTGGCTTAATAAAAACTTACAGTCTTTGTTCCTGACACAGAGCCACTGGACTCTCTTGAGTGATGGGCATGTCTTTGACTCTTCCTAAGAACCCCTCAGAAGGCAATGTGTCTGTACTGACGAGGTGACCATGAAAAAGGCCTCAGGTAGACTCAGGACAGAGAGTGGTGGCAACTTTCAGCCCTATCCCATGATGCCCAGGGAGGGAAGGGAGGTTGGAGATGAGGCTATTAAAAACTTTTCTGGAGTCTCTGGTACTTGTAGATTTGATGCACACACTGGGAAGCTCTGTCGTCTCCTGACAGTTCTTGCCCCATGCCTCTCTGTTCCTACATTGTGTCCTTTATAATACACCAGTATATGTAAGCCACATACTTTCCTGGGTTTTCAGTCTTTCTAGTAACTTATAAAACTAATGAAGGGCAGCATGGGGACCCCCCCATATTTTAGTCATCCACTCTTAAGTACAGGGAGTTGCTGGGATTTGGGCTGGCATGTTAGATGGGAGCAGTCCCTGAGGGCTCCACTAATTTTGGATGCTTAAAGATCAAGCAGAATTATATTCCTGAATGCCTAGTTGGTGATGTAGAACTGATGTGGAAACCCTCGCACATGTGACGTCAGAGGTGGAAAATGAGAAAGATACACTGCAGTAGCCTCCACCCACACATCATAAGGAGGGCGGGGTCGGACCAACCCTGATATTTTACATAAACCTTTCTGCTTTGTTTGCCTCTGCATCCACTGAGCTCCTGTAGCATCCGTTGCAGCATCACCTTCAGATACCATGGCACAGCTAACATGGCTGAGAAACTACGATGCTAAGATGTAAGCTTAGGAAGACAGTGGATTTTATCCAGTGTGTCGGGGAACAAGAAGCGACAGTAGGCTGTGCTCTAAGGATCTGCTTGCTCGGGTCTCAAGCCAGCACTGGGACTCTGAGCCCAGCCCAAGTGTGACTGAGGAGGAGACTGAGGCCTCCAGACTCTGAGCCCATCCCAAGTGTGGTTGAGGAGGGACTAAGGCCTCCAGACTCTGAGCCCAGCCCAAGTGTGGCTGAGGAGGGACTGAGGCCCCCAGGAGAGCTGTGTGTTACTCTGGTGTATGGGAGGAGCCATGTCTACATGTCCTTCTTCCCCTCCCTCAGCCATGTCTGCGTGTCCTTCTTCCCCTCCCTCAGCCATGTCTGTGTGTCCTTCTTCCCCTCCCTCAGCCATGGATGCATGTCCTTCTTCCCTTCCATCAGCTCTCCTCAAAATGCGTATCCCAGAAGAATGGTTCCAGGATTCTGAGCAATGAAAATACCACTCTGGCTTATGAGTCTTTTCAAAGATCAATAGACACAGTAGTTCATTTTTTGTGTTCATTTAGGATGGATACCATAGATGCTAAGAAAGCGTAATTTACTCCATTTGAGTACACTTTGGGAGCTGAACAGAATCTTAACATAAGAAGCCCAGCATTTCTTGACCAGTGGAGAGGTCATTTTCATCGAACAAGGATGGTGATGTAGGGTGATCCCAGGCTCATCCCTGGACATTACTGACTGAGACTTATTTTAAAGAAATTAAACATAAAAAGGCATCTTAGAGCAAGTGTTTGAAATAAAGTTTATAAAGAACTACACTTTTAAATAAAATTAATAAATTCTATTAATATTTATGTTTCTTTTTGGCAGATATTATCTTCAATTTTTAAATGTTTGCCAAGGGGGGGGAACCTTTTGCCAACACACACTGATGGATTTGCCTATTTCATACCAGAAATTAGAAATTCTGCCAAGAAATCATTGTTTGTCTTCGTTGTTGTTGTTTAATCCCAAAAATGTAAGTAAAAAGTGAGACATTATTTTTTAATTAGTTAATAAGGCTAGGCTATCCCTCAGGGGTAGAAAGCTTGCCTAACATATGCAGAGTTCTTATTCTGTACACACGCACACACAGATACACACACACACACACACACACACACACATACATACACACATAGATGATAGATAGGAAGATAGATAGATAGATAGATAGATAGATAGATAGATAGATAGATAGATAGATAGATGCTATGTAGATAATAGGTTGATAGATGATAGTAGATAGATAGATAGATAGATAGATAGATAGATAGATAGATAGATAAGTAGATTTTAGATGTTATATAGATTATAGATTGATAGATGATTAGATATTGTAGTGGCTATTCCTGGTTGTCAACTTGATTAAATCTGGAATGAACTAATCAAGAATTGGAAGGCTCACCTGTGATCCTAATCTGGAGGCTCAGAGATACAAGTTTCTGACCTGGATCTTGGCATGGAGATCTTGAAACATAGTGGCTATGAATTCCAGAAGATTAAGACAAGGAGATCTCCAAATTCAAGGTCATCTGGGATTAATGGCATGGTGGCACAGGCCTTTAACCTGGACCACACCCTCTGCTGGAGACCTACATAAGGACATTGGAAGAAGACTCACTCTTCCTGGTCTGCTTGCCTCGTGGGACTGAGCAACTGCTAGATCCTTGGACTTCCATCCACAGCTGCTGCTGACCATTGTTGAGGAGATGGACTACAGACTGTAAGTCATTGACAAATTTCCTAATTATATAGAGACTACCCATACATTCTGCGACTCTAGAAAACCCTGACTAATACAGATAGATAGGTAGATAGATGATAGATAGATGTCATATAGATTATATATTGGTAGATGATTAGATAGATAGGTAAATAGATGATAGATAGATGTTATGTAGATTATAGGTTGATAGATGACAGATAGATAGATGATAGATAGATAGATAGATAGATAGATAGATAGATAGATAGATAGATAGATGATAAAAGAGAGCAGATAGCAGAGAGAAGCTAAAAATATGCTAGGAGGTATTCTTACCTGGTCTTCAAAAGACAGAGCCTGGGCAACATCTCTTGGGAATCCATCAATAACAATGCCTTCTTCGTCAGGTATTTGCATCAATTTTTGTTTTATCTCCGTAATTGTTGTCTCCTTTAATACAAAGATGAAAATCTACAGTGTACTCCAGGCAGGAGCAATTATTTTTTTGCACGAGAGAAGGCAATCATGCAATAGTACCTGTGGGGCCAGCTCCCCGTTGGTGATTATCTTGGCAATTAGACTCCATTTTCTGTTGCTGCTGGCACTGTGGATTTTCTTCCTCAATAATTCTCCCACTGAGATGTACTGGAATCCATACCGCTCTGCAATTTTCAAACTCTGAGTACCTTTTCCACTTCCCGGACCACCTAGCATTCAAAATAGGCAAACCCATGACCTTAGAGGAAGAGACATTTGTCCGTGACAGCTACTATTCTTCTGGAAGATGACAACCTGGGGCAAAGACTGCTGCTTACCCAGAGGTCTTCCTATGATTTCATAGATTTTTGAGAAAGTTAGAATTTGCAAGTAATCAACATATACACTTTGTGTGGCTATGGAGATGACTGAGTCAGCCAAGTGCCCTCTTTGCAGGGTCTGAGTCCCAGACCCCACGTAAAAATCTGGGCACAGTGACACATTGTCGCAGGGCTATGTGGAGACAGCAAGATCTCTGGGGATCACTCTCCAGCCAGCCTAGCCTATCTGGTAAGTTCTGAGCCAGTGAGAGACTCTGTCTCACAAAGCAAGGGGCAGCCTCTGGGGAAGGACACCTGAGATTGTCTCTGTCCTCTACACACACGTACACTCATCTGTGTTCACACACATGCTTCCATACACAGCACACACACACACAGATACCACACAAACACATGCACACTCATCTGTGTACACACATACATGCACACTTATCTGTGTACACACATACTTCCATACACAGCACACATGCAAACTCATCTGTGTACACACACACACACACACACACACACACACACACATGCAAACTCATCTGTTTGCACACACACATGCACCCTCTCTGTGTACACACATATTTCCATACACAGCACACACACACACACACAGATACCATACAAACACACATACACAGTCATCTGTGTACACTCACACACTCACATACACAGCACAAACACATGCCAAACTACACACACACACACACACACACACACACACACACAATCATCTGTACACATACCACATGCTCCCACACACAGCACACACACACTTAAAAATAAACTTTCCTTGCCTAAACTATTTAAAACATGTTTAGTATCTGTTCTTGTGAGACGGACTTGGGCTTATGTTTTCATATTCAACACAAGATTCACGGTGCTTTTATCTTTGCTTTTTGCAGAATGATCACAAGTTCTTGGTGGTGTAAAGCACCATTCTCTTACACCTGCTTGTTAATAACACAGAAACATTCTTCACTATAGTCACTACTTTGCACTCATATGAATATTTCCAACACATTCTTATTTATTTTCCTTCTGTGGTTACTAGGGAATACATTTTTTATTTGCCAATTAAAGAGAATATAATCTTCATTTTAAGAGAAAACATCTAGTTGGCTGACTATCTGCATTAATGTTTAAATGAGGAAAGCAGTAGATTCATAACATCTTGGAGAGATTGTTTGCAATTCATTATAGAGAAGTACTGTGATGTTCTAATGGGAATTTAAGAATACGAAATAAGTGTTAAATAGAATTCTAGTTCTGCTTTATTGAAAAGTGTTCTCAACTCTTTCTATTTGCCATCCCTTAAAGTTTCTGCTGGTCTGTTATTATCCAACTCGATATCAGCAGATACGCCATCTAGTTATTGTTTCTGAACCATAAACTTCAAGCAATGTTAGCGATGGTGGAGACCCACAATGCCCGCTGTCATACCTATGACAAGAACGATTTTGGGCCGAGGTCTAGCCGGGTCAAAAACCTCATACTCTTCTATCAGCTCTGCAGTCTCTGACAGGTCCGTGTCACTCTCTATGGAAAACTGGTGGATTGGAGGGAGCCGGTCATACCGCCGATATGGAAAGTTTGAATTTTCAGGCATGACTGCAGAAGAGTAGGATAATTTTGAAAAGGAGAGGAAAAAAAAAGGCAGAGCAAAGCACTTTTCACAGTTGATTGATTAGTTCAGAAATGATACAAACTAGCCAATCTCTGAAAGAAGGCTTCCTTAGTGGTCAGTAACTCAGACTTTTAGAGCCACACCATCTCATCATCAATATCAACACCTACAGTAGCACAGATATGGTCATTCTCAATACATAAGCGAATGAGGGACCAGTGTTCTAATAAAACTTTATTGATACAGATGGATGGCCAGACTGGGCCACCTGCATTGAAAAGGAGTGACTTTCTCCAGCACGGCCTCTTCAATGCTATTCTGGAATTTGAGAACACAATCTCACCTAGCTAGCTGCCTAGGGATTCCAATGACTATGTGGAATGTACTCTATTTTCTCTACAAACAGAAATGTGCCCTTACTCTGAGGGTCCAATAAAGTGTTTAGTGGCATAAATATCAAATATCTAACTTGTAGTACCTTTTGACATTATATTCTAAACTCTCAACATTTAGTTCTGTGGCGGTTTGAATGAGAATGGCCCTCATAGGCTCATATATTTGTATACTTAGTTCCCAGTTGATGAACTCTTTGGGAAGGATTAGAAAGTGTGGTTTTGTTGGAGGAGTGCATCACAGACTTGAGCTCTGAGGTTGCAAAAGCCCATGTCACATCCAGGGTTTCGTTCTCTCCTTTCCTGCTGCCTGAGAACCAGGATGTAAAGCCCTCAGCTACTTCTTCAACACCAGGCTTGCCTGTCTGCAGTCACATTCCCTGACATAACAATGGACCAATCCTCTGAAATCATAAGCAAGCCCCTCAGGTAAATGATTACATGCTTTCTTTCATGAAAATTGCCTTGGCTGTGGAGTCTCGTGCCAGCAATAGAACAGTAACTAAGATGAGTATCTTAGACTTTGTTGACTTACAATGTCAACGTGAAGAGTTCACCTTACATCTATACTGGCAACAAGCATTGACCTTTACTTCCAGGTGTGTCTGTATGTAAGTGTGTGGGAGTGTGTGATTTTAGTAGGAGGCTAAGCTGTCGCTGTCTCCTTGGTTCTAGTCATTCTAGAAGATATGTGTTTTAATCTGACAGCCATATGCCCACCAGGCAGAAAGGCTATGGTTCACGTCTCTCTTGGTAAACCATGCAGGATATCAAGGATATCTAGGAGATAAATATATTTAGGCTGGTGTCTTAAAAATGAATTTGCAAAAGAGGAAGATTCAGAAGTTAGAACAAACACAGGTGATGGAACATAGGCAGTGGATCCCAGTTGGCACTCGCAACATTAAACTGAAGAGTGGAAAGAGGAACCCCACACACCCAGTGTCCGGAAGACAGAGCTGGCAAGCCACAGACAGACAGACAGACAGACAAACAGACAGACAGACAGACGGTATCTGCCATTGTCAGTTTATAGTTTATGGTTTCTTTTCTCATCACAGGTATTGTTATGTTACCCAGGAAGCAGAGAACCTTAACTTGCAAACAACCTGCGCAGGAGGGAGACAGGCAGCTACCTAGCCTTCCATGAGGGCTCTCAATAGTTGACAAAGCCTCTAAGTATGGTTTCATCTCCCAAGGTGCTCATCAGTTGGGACTCCCCATTCTCTATTGATATAACACATGGGATCATTTGACCTGTGGTTTACTAGACTCTGATTGCAGTAAAGGAGTCTTCATATGGTAGGTAGCAGGCAGTCTTTAGAAAATGTGGGGAAAGGCTATCTCACGAAAGGCACCGACTATAGTAAACTGCTTTGCCTTAAAAATGCGATAATGTAAAGATCTGTCTGCTAATGGTTTGCTTTTGCTTAATGGTATTTTCATTTAAGCGATTCACTTAGATGATGAAATATTTTGTATCACAGAATAATTTGTCAAGATAACTGTATGTTAGTATACCATTGTCAATATGTTTGCAAAATATTAGAAATCATTCTATTTCTAGAAATCTTTAAGTTCATGGGGGCAGTTAGAAATGTTCTTGAATGTAACAATCTATCCCACCAAGTATAGTTTACATCTAGGAAGGGGTGGCTACAGCTCAGTTGTTAGAGTGGTTTTCTTTCTGGCATGAGGTCCTGAGTCCAAATCCCCAGCATTTTAAAACAAAACAAAACAAAAAACAGACAAAAAAATACAAAGGATAAAAGTACAAATCACTTGATAAAATTAAAATTTGTAATTACAAAATAAACAAATTTGGAAAAATATATTGTATCTTTCTAGCATATATTCCAGGTACAGGACAGCAAAGTGTAATGGTTTCTTGTGCACAGTCCATAGAAAGGCTTGTCTAATGATTAACGATAATATAATTAGCAGCATAATCACTCCTGTGTGGACAGGGAAAGATACTTCTCTCTCTGGAGATATCTTTGAGGGGATGATATTTCTATTTTCCTCTTCTTGAGCTTCTTAAAAATTAGCTCACCATGATGTTTTCCCACACCACATTCAAATAAAATCTAACTGGGCCATGACTGATGTGGTCTCACATACTAAGAGTTGTTTCCTCCTTTTATTACTGCAAAGAAAGTTTGTTTCGACCTCTTGGTGTGGCTGAAACTTTTGTGAGACAGTATTTTTAAATTTTATTTTATTATTTCTTTATGTGTGTATGTTTGTGTAGGGTATGCCCATGTGCGTGCAGGTGCCTGTGGAGACCAGAAGAGGGCAGTAAGAGGGCAGTAAAGACCCTGGAGCTGGAGATCTAGGCACTTATGTGCAGCCTGTCTTGAGTGCTGGGAGCTGAAGCTAGGTCCTCTGGAAGAGTAGGCAGAAGTCTCAATCACTGAGCCATGTTTTCCAACCACTCCGTAGAACAATTTTTGAACATAGTTTAAATTTTGAAAATATAATTGTCTTGGCCATTGGAAAAGAATTAGATTAGCCTCCCCTAATTGGAACTAATTCTGCATTTACAGACAACTTCATTCCACGGAGAAGGCTGAGGGGCCCATGTTCTTGACAAAACCACACTTGAAAATGAGATTGCAAAACTGTGGATCTGCTACACATACCTCAGCTTCCAGTTCTCAAATGTTCCTGACACAGTCAACGAGTTTATTTCTGTGTCTTTGACTCAAATGACAAATCTACTATATTCAATGGTCACTTAGTGAATCTTTATTAAATTAACCCTGATAAACCATCCATGCACTTATGAAAACACACTAATAGGTACTCTGTACTTGGAAGCAATATTAGCAAGCCAAGACTCTGACTAATATAAAAATGTTGAGCTGTTACATAATAACTACTAATTTTATCTGCATTCAACTTGTGTATTTGAAAACAGCCTATTTGCAATGTTAAAAATAAAACCATCATTCTTAAATGTAATTTATGTTGCAAAGTAATGAGTTTAGTAATATAAACTTTCATTACATTTACAGAAAATCACCAGACAATGGTGGGTTGCTTTCTTCCTCTTATCGCAGGAGATTAGACTTAGTAGCAGAAAAAGATAAATCCTCCCCACTTATAAATCCAATCATTAAAAGCACTCTCTCCAGTCTGCATGGTGTATTTTAAAGAGATCTGCTCTCCTGCGAGATGCCCAGCATTCTGCACACACATTACCATTTCGGAGGAAGGATCTCCGCGATTGTCCTCCATTTAGCGGCGGTAATGTCTTCTTTTCCTGGCTGACAAATGTGTCCCACTTCACCTTGTCACAGCCTCCTAGTTCCTTGACTTTCTGTAAACAAGTTTCCAAGTACTCTACGGGGTCTTCTGGCTTGGAACACATCAAGCCATTCAGCAGGCTCTGAAATATATATGTAAAAAAGTAAAAATAAAATCTATTTTGACACCATGTCCTAGTTTGCTTTCTATGGCTGTGATAAAATTCAAGACCAAATGCATGGGGAGGAAAGGGTTTCTTTGGCTTATAGTCCCACTGGCGTAGGGACATGGGGCAGGCACTGGAGCAGGCGCCCAGCGGCAGAGGCTGGAGCAGGGGCCGGAAGCAGGCACTCGAGAAGCCATCAAAGACTTCCACGCCCGTTTGCCCTCATGGCTAGTTCATCCTGCTTCCTAACGCAATGTGAGATCACCTGCTCAGGGGTGGCACCAGCCACTGTGAGCTGAGCCCTCCCACATCTATTATTAATTTAGACAATGCCTCACAGATTTCTCTTCCCAGATGGCCCTAGCTTGCACCAAGCTGACACGCCCACCAGCACCCAGGATCTTTGTTACAGTGCTGTTATGTCTTTTCTCTAAATTCACTCCATTCAGTTGTCTTCTTCTCTTTATACAGAACAATAGGCCTTGTAATGGCGTTTCCCATTGTGCTCTGCTCATGTTCATGCCCGTAACCCACTCTTGTTCCCTCCCCTACTGGTCCCTCCTACCCCAAAATGGTCCCTACTCCACTTCCATGCCATATATATTCCTATGTATAGTTAAGTCTAGATTCCATCCACAAGACGAGATAAGCAATACGGGTTGCTTCCCGGTGCCCTCTCCCCTGTAGCCTCCTTCCTCCCCACAACTGCGCCCTTCCCCACAACCGGCGCCCTTCTCCACAACTGGTGCCCTTCCCCACAACCGGCATCCTTCCCCACAACCGTCGCTCTTCTGTTTTGATGCCATTTATTTGTCTAAATCTAGATTTTTACATGAGAGAAAGCCTGTGATATTTGTCTTTTTGGGCTGGCTCATTTCGTTTAACACGATATCCAGTTCCAATCGCATCTTCTAATGTCCCTGAAAGTGGCAGAATTTTGTTCTTCTGAATAACTGGCTAAAACTCCATTGTGTATAAGTACCACATTTTTCAAATCCATTCATCTGTTGATCAATGTAAGTCCTAGATGTCATTAGCTGTCAGTTTGACACAGTCCAGAGTCATCTGAGTGAGTCCCAGTTGGAGGAATACCTAGATCAGATTGTCCTGAGGCCACATTAGTGGGATTGTGAGTGGGATTTCTCAAGAGATGATTGATATTGGAGATCATCCCACTGTGGGCAGAACCATCCCTAGGCAGGTAAGCCTGGGATGTATAAGAAGGCTTGGTGAGTAGAAACCAGAGAGCGTGAGGCAGGAGGCAGCATTTGTCCGTGGCATTTGCTTTATCATCTAGGCTGAGTATATATCTTGGCTGTAGTGAATAGTGCCACAATAAACGTGGGTGTGTGGGCATTTGTATGGTAGGCTTAGATTCCTTTGAGTACCCAGGAGTCGTTTGGAGTCATATGGTAGCTAGATTTTAAATATTTTAAAAATATTAAAATATTTGAGACAGGGTCCCACACAATCTAATGTGGCTTTGAACTTGCCACACAGTCGAGGATGATCTTGAACATCTAATTCTCAAGACTCTGCCTCCTTTGTGATGGATTCCATGTGTGCATCACTATATCTGGTTTATGCAGTGTCTGGCTTTAACCTAGGGTCTCCTGCATTTGGGGCAGGAGCTAGATCTTCAACCCGCTTTGAGCCAACTCCATACTGATTTCATTAGTGCCTCCATCGCCGCAGAAGCACATAAGGAAATTCCCCCCAGTCTCCCCGCATCTTCTCTAGCATTTGCTCCATTTCTTTCGCAACAGCTTTTCTGACCAGGGGAAGTGGAATCTCAGTGGTTAAGGTTTGCTCTGCCCTGGTGACTAACTGAGTTGACCACTTTTTTCTTTATTTTTTTTTCCAATGGGATTTATTTTGTGAACTGTATACTTGATTTCTTCTGTCCATGTATTGATGGAATGATTTGCTTTGGTGGTGCTTAATTTTAGATCCTTCATATGTCACACATGTTGACCCTTTATCAGGTAGATAGCTGGTACATTTTTTCTCCCTTCTGTATGCTGTGTTTTCCTGCTGTTATTTCCTTTGTCTTCTGAACACTTCTGAAGTCCAGCTCTTGCTCATATTTCTGAAACTACTGGGGTTTGGGGTTTTTGTTTGTTTGTTTGTTTTTGGTTGTTGTTGTTTGTTTTCTCAGAAAGCCTTTGCTTATGCCTAGATCCTGATGGATCTTGCCTGTTCTCCTCTAGTTGGTCCAGAGTTTCAGGTCTATATTATAGAAGGACTTTGATCTACTTTGAATCTTTTTTTTTTAACAAGGTGAGAGATACAGATTTAGTTTCATTCTGCACGTGAATACCCAGTGCCACTTGTTAAGGAGGCTGTCTATCTGTTCTCTAATGTTTGTCTTAGCATCTTCGTCAAAAGTTGGGAGTCTGTAGCTTCGTGAGTTTTTTCCAGACCCTCCATTCCTTTCCCCTGGTCTACACATTTGGCTCTACGCCTTTATCAAGCTGGTTTTGTTGCTGTGCTTGTATAGTATAATTTTAATCAACCAGGCATAGTGATTCCCCAGCAATCCTCCTTCTGTTCTTGCATTTCATTTCATGAACAGGTTGGAACTGTGACTTGATTGAGGATTTAAGATAATCCCTTAACTTTATGACCAGTTAATTTTCTTTAGGTTTTGTTTGTTTGTTTTGTTTTCTTTTGTTTTTGAGGCAGGGTCTTGCTATGTATCCTTAGCTAGCCTAGAACTCATTATGTAGACCAGACTGGTCTCAAACCTATAGAGATCCATCTGTCTCTGCCTCCTGAGTACTGAGACTGAAGGCTCCAGCCATCAACCTGAGCACAAGTGAGAATTCAGCTCAGTATTCTCTGCCTTTCAAAAGCAAAGCAGATGTGCATTTTAATAGAGAAGAGTACCATCAAAGCAAGACCAAGGGCACTGTGGAAAACATCCTTACCATTATTTATTTATGTCCCTAAAGTCTTATCCTGTGTTTATTAAAGTCAATAAGGCTTTCCCTCTGCTGTGAAGTGGGTTTTGTTTTTTAAAGAATTTCTTAAAAATGTATTTATATATTGCTTAAGTGTTTCATGTGTAACACATGCATGCCCAACAAATGTTGGCTTTGCTTCCTATTATGGTAATTATCACAAAGCCTTTTCTGAAAACCTAGGCTGGCCAGTGGACCCTTTCTCTCGTGTTCCTATGGGACTCAGGGTGACCACCTGATTATCAGGAAGAAACACCACACTTGTTATTTATACTGGAATGTTGATTATGTGCCAATCTCCCAAACCTTAAGATTCCATCAAAACAAAGTGGGTCCGTTCACTCTCTAGTCTCCAGCACCTGATACTCTTCTCCCTGGTGTGTAGTTTGGAGTTTTATGATTAGGACTAAAAGATGATTGCAAACTCATGTTTAAGTGAAACTTAAAATTGAAGTCAGGGACTGGAAAGATGGTTCAGTGCTTAAGATGTTTCTGTTGCTCTTGTAGGGGATCTGAGCTTGACTCCCAGCACCCACATCAGGCAGCTTATAACCGCTTATTCCAGCTCCAGGACATCTGACACCTTTGACCTCTGCAGGCACTGCACAAGCACACACACACACACACACACACACACACACACACACACACACACACTTAAAAATACTAAACACAAATCTAAAATTTTGATGTCAGATTTTAAAACGCTGATTGATGTGCAATAAATCTCTACAGTATTTCTAAGATTATAGAGGGAAAAGTATGGTCTGACATGTTTTTAATTTATGATGCCCTGTGGAGGGCAAGAATTTTATGTGTTCACAGATAATAAGCACTAGAGAAACCGGAACTGTTAACCACACAGGTTTTGTTCTTCAGTGGAAGAAACTGATCAGAAGGTTCACCAGAGGTTGGAGCGGATGCTGTTGGATAATCCAGTGATCTTTTGCTAGTCTTTGGTGCTAACCTGCACCAGAATCTCCTAGAATCCTGTGCATTGTTTCTCATTCAATAGAACCTATCCTTATGCTCATAAACCCCTCCTCCTTAGGTCTGAGTACTGTTTATCAGTCAATAGAATGCATCCTATATGTAAAGGTCACAGGTACTTTGCTAAGGAGATGTACTTTGTAAAGGAGTTTGTGTGTAGCCATGCCTAAAGGTTTGCTGTGATAACTGTCATGAGGAAACTTTTCTCCAAGCTTTATTGTGTGTTAATGTGTAAAAAAATAAACCACTTGGCATCGGGCTCCAGAAGTTTGAATCAACACTGGCTAAGTTGTGCTGAACCAGAGTTTCCCTAGTCTTACTTCCTTCGGCCCATGTCCCTGCCAGTCACAGTATTTGCAGGGACCCCTCAAGATCCTGGTGTGTGTAACCAATGGGGACAAACACATGCTAATTCCCACAAATTCTACATCTTTGAAAATGTTCACTCCGGGAACTTGGTCTGAAGGGCAAAAATATTTTCCTTTAGAATGTTTCATAGAAAAAGCATACATTATTTTCACCTATACGTTGCTAATCATCTATAAAGCACACACCCTTTGGAAGGTTGGCAAACCCTAACACAGCTTTTAATTTTTAAATCAGCATTGTTCCACTTTCCTCCAATGGCAGGCAGCTCCTACCAGGTGCCTTTGTTTTCTGAAAGCCTGAATGGAGTGGGTTTGGGAGTGCAGCTGATCAGATGAGTTCAACTGCTGAGTGGGCAAAGTGTTGTCCTCCGACTTCTGCCGGGCAGGTTAGCTTCCCACACTCCTGCTATTCCGTGGGCCTGACCAACTGCATCAACACACGAGGTCTTGTGTCTCACGTGAACTCTTGTGTGTGTGCTCAAGGGCAGGCTCAACCCTGGGGGTAGCACTACCTCTTTTGGGGTGGGTCAGCAAATCATGTTTCAGAGATATCAGTGGATTTCTCAAGTGGACTGACTCAGAGGATCTAAGGCTCAAGACGCCAGGCTTCTCATATAATCTTCCTTGTACATTTTATCAAAACGTGGAATGGGGTAAACGAAAATACCAGATCCTCTGAACCCCATATATAATCCAACCACACTATTAATACTTAAAATCCACGTCTGTTAATTTCGTCCTTTCCTAAAGCTTAAGTTGGGTGGGTATATGCAATGCAAGTTTTCCGACTGGGAGACAGACGTTTCAAGTTTCCCTAAAAGAAACTAGTTCCTCAAAAGATATTGATTTTTAAATCAACGATAATGAGCTTCACTCTTTCATTGATATTTTAAGTCCTTTTCCCTAAAAGCCAGCAGCACCCCAGGACTGAACATAAGTAGTAGATGTTATTTCTTAGTCTCTGAGTTAATCCTCTGAAAACGTAAATAATCTAATTAGACTTTTGATAGCATTCAACTAATTGCGAGTCTTCGCTCAAATGTCTGAGACCAGCAGTCGTATCATAAAGCTGGAGCGAACTAGGAACTCGGCAGAACCGGCTGTTTGTTTTTTAATTTTATTTTTAAAGTGGGGTACTTTTCAACCACACACCTAGCAGATACTCTATACCACCCAAAGAAATCTGAGACGTTCCATTATATGCACAGGTTTTGGTGACACATAGAATCAGTCGTCTGCTACCGTGATCTGTAATAGTATGTGCCTTCTATCTGTAACTGTCTGGGGTTTTGGCAGGCACTTTGTTAAACTTTATGTACTTAGAACAGTATGGATGCTGGCACAGAAAATCCATTTTAGAAACCTGAGGTGTTTGATTTTTGTGGTCTCTACTCGTCATATGGACAATCAGGTCCTGCTTCCCACTGAGCCGTACACAGCAGATCGGGTCTCACTGTTCTAATGGAACCTAGAAGTCTCCAGTCCTCTCCAACTCTTTGCTGTCCTGAACCGAGTCTCAGGACACAGCATTAGTGCCTCTCAGGTCGGCAAGCTGACTTCCTTTTGAGTGCGTGCGCTATTTCAAGACATCCCATTCATACGCAGAAACGCCCATGAAAAGCCTAAGCAGCTACCTACCACAGCTCTTAGCACACACCACAGAGGTCTGTGATCCAACCACCCTGGCTCTCTGTAAGTTACCGGGCACCAAGGAAGAGAAACAGTTCCCACGTTTTGCTGTCAGGAGGCTCTGCCAGGGATGTATCTATCATTCTTTTAGAAGCATGGAAATAAAATTGGTTTCAGTCTTAACATTTATAATTTTTTAAAAAAAACTTTCAGTTCCCTGTTTCCACATTCACAAAATCAGCAAAAAGCTCTCGAAGCACTGTAATTACGGCATCCTGGGTTAAATAAACACAGTTTGGGGGTATTGCAAAAAATGATTGTCTTGAGCGCTGCACTTTCCTTTCAACAGACCGAATCCCCTAAACAGGAAAAAGAACAAAGTGTGGCCTTCAGTTATTATATTACTCCACCATTTCCTTTGGAATGAGAGGCCGGGTTCTTCAGTGCTCAGCCTAGGAAGCATGTATTGGTGCTGTTCTTTTTAAAATTTTATTCTGTTTCCTAACCTAAGCAAAAGCACTTCGGATTTAGGGTGTTTTAAGATGGAATGTGGCGAGAGTAATCGGAAGCAGGACTTCTCTCTGGGAAGGCGGCTGTGGCTTGAGCAAGGTGCCTTTAGCTCATTCCTCAGCCCCTTTTCTCACATTCTTTGAGAGTTACCGCATCCCCTGTCCCCTGTGCGGATGCTGCTGCTACGCCCAGCAGAGGCCAGCAACAGGAGTCACGCCTGTCTGGCCGCTCCCAGTCGAACCCAGTCTGTGTAGGTGGGCGGGAGAGCTGCGGCCAGGAGGAGAGCCTGGAGAACCTTTCCGGCAAGCAGCAAACGCGCTGGGGAGTTCATTGACTGGCCGCGCAGAGCTTCAGCGACCCAGGAGATAGCACTGCACTGCCCTTGATCGGCTGGGCTGTGTGTGTGTGTGTGTGTGTGTGTGTGTTTCTCCCTCTCCCTCTTCATCCCTCTCCTCAAGCCGTCCCCGGGAGAGTCGCTTCGTCCAGGCTTTCCCTCCCCTGCAAGGGGTCCCAATGCTTGGCGCCTGGAATGTTTAGGGCTCTGAACCTTCAGTTTTCTGTCCTGGCTCCGTGTGGGCGACACTGCTCTCACCTGGGTTGACCCTCAGCCCCAGAGAGTGCCGCCAGGCCACGGTCTGCTGTCCACTCTGGGTGTCCATCTCGGAGGGATGTTCTGGGAGCCGCCTGCATCCAGAACCAAGCTTGAAGAGGGAAACTTGATCCTAAGATACTGGTTTCGAAGCTTGCATTTGAAAGGGACCCTAGCGACCCGTGCGAAAGGCGACTTGTTTGAGGCGAGGGTACAGCGAGCTTCTGGGAGCGCCTTCATTAGGTACCCAGCACCGGAAGGTGCGGCCGGGCGCTGGCCCTCCGTGCCCTGAGGACGGTCGCTGGGGACCCTTCGCCCCCCCCCCCCAGCCTCTTACCTCGAAAAGCTGAGGAATGTCCCTCCGGGCCAGGTACTCCTTGGCGTCGTTGGTGTTCATGGCTGTACCGGGCGCGTGCAGTGGGGAGCAGGAGGGGAGGCTCCCGAGGTTGGGACTGGCGGGCGCAGCTCTCACTTGGATGCGCTCAGGCCGGGGTCCCCTCGGCGACTCCTGGGCAGCTGCGCCGTCCGCGCCGGTCCCCGTGCCAGCCAGCAGCGAGCAGCGGCGGCTTCCCGGGCGCAGGCAGCGCGAGCGCCAGGGGAGGGGCGCGGAGGAGGACCACGCGGCCGACGCCACCAGCCGCCGCCTCCTGGCTCTGCGCGCTCGGCCCGCGCCGAGCTCGCTGCGGCGGCCGCCAGTCACGCTGCGCGGGCGGGTGCCGGGCGCGGGGGTGGGGACGAGCGGGCTGCAGTCACTCCCCAGCCCGCAACGCAGCCAGGGCACCCGGGAGCCAAGGACCGGGCGATTGGAACTGGATACAGTTCACTTCCATACACACACCCGGGGACACACACACACACACGCATGCACGCGCTACACAGACACACCATACACCCAAATACACACACACCACAGACAGACACTCCCCTCCAGAAATATACCACAAACAGACAGGACCCCCGCACACACACACACACACACACACACACACACACACACACACACCACAGACCTACCAACAGACAGACAGATGGACGGACACACACACACACCACTTTCCATGAGCTCCCTCGGGAGCTCTTCCAGGGGGACAAAACCCTAGTCAGAGAATTCATATATTCTTAAAGTTAATGGCCTTTCAGTGATAGGGAGTTCGGAGTGGGGAAGGAGGAAGGATTCTATTGGGTCGGTTTACATTTGAGAACCCAGTCCTTAAGGAAAGTTGGGCCAACTGGTTTCACATTTCCTTAAACATTTGAGTAGAAGGCCTGAAATGGTTAGCACAAGATTTAGTGAGCAGTCAAAGAATCATTTCTACCGGGAGGAGCTGAAGGAGGAAGAGAGGATTGAGTGGTGGCGAACTGGGGTCTGCTTTAAACTGGGAAGCACTGGGTGGGTTCAGTGCCTGGACCTCAGATTAGAGGATGAGGCAGTCCTTGGACTAAAGGCCCTCAGAACCCCTAACAGGAGATGGCTGGTGAGGTGAATGGGTGCCTACTCAGGTGCAGATCACTACCAAGGTGCCCGCACCCTCCACACAGCTACCAAGATGACTCATTTCCTACATAAGATGTCTTTTCACTACCTCTTTGAGAGATGCTCTGGGCCTCCTGGGAATGTGATCTCTTACTGCTTGCAAGAGCCCACTCCAGAGAGGATATATGGCAGAAAGGAAGTGAAAGGTACAGACTCCTGGCATCTGGGGTCTGGTGGAAAGCAACACTTTAAATACTTCAAATTAAAAACTCACCATCTGAATGTCTGTTTCAAGCTCTTCTCTTGGGACTGGTTCTTAGTCCACATAAGCCACTGTTGCTCCAGCCTGAGGATGACTACAGCTTTATTTGACCAGAGGTAGGGAGCTCAAATTCTAATTAGGTCAATTTTGAGAATTAAATAAGATTTGTGAACATTTGTGAAGCCACGTGCCCTAACAATGTATCCTCTGGGAACCTTGGTGGAGGCAGTTTTGTTGTGGTTTGTTTTGTTTTGAGGTGATCCATGATTCTTAGTGTCTTTAGTAAAACCAGCAAGTGACAGCAATACTCAGTAAAGAAGGGTCAGAAAACACACTGTAGCCAGCTTGTAAACAGATGTGGCAAGTTTTCATTAGCCTTAGAGAGTGACAGCTGATGTTCTCTGGTGTATCCCAGAGTAGAGAAGCAGGAAGGGCAAGGCGCTCATCACTGTTATTGCAGCCTGGGGCTACATAGGGACAGAACATATGCAGAAAGTACAGGCTTAAAAGCTGGGCTGAAGATAGCACAAGTCCATCCTTGTCAAATCTATGCTGTCTTATCAGCTCTGTGATGATCCTAAGGCTGGGTATAGAAAGAGCTTGAAGCCCCTCGTACTGCAGAGACACATTCCTACAAGCTCCAACAAACTGATGTTCTCCACCTCTGTGTATTTGGTAACAACACATCATGACATTTTCCTACCCTATATTCAGATAACTGGGTCATGACCAAATAAGTTTAATCAAACAAAGATTTCATTTTTTTGGCTCTATATTTAATACAAATGAAATTGTCTCCATCCTCTTCAAAATCTTTTGGTATGGTCTTAATTTTTACAGTTTTTGAGAATGGTTAACACTTTGAAGGTATAAGGAGTTGGGACATCTGAGAAAAATTAATAAAATTGTCTCTCGTGGTCACATCTTGGGAGACTATGGTAAGTTTCTGTGCTATGGCAGTAACTAAGACATACACCATCTCTTGCTGTCAAGGAGACTAGTTTCCATAGGAGAATGTGTGTAATAAGTGTGATGGGACCAGTAAGATAGCTCAGTGTGGGCAAGTCTGATGCCCTGACCTGTTTGTTCCCCAGGACCCACATGCTTGGGCAGAGAGAACTGACTCCCAAAATCTGTCCTCTGACCTCTACACATGTGCTCTGGTGCTGTGGCACAGATGTCAGAACCTGTCACCTACACAAGCACAGGCAGACAGACTGATAGACAGAAAGACAGACAGACAGAAAGACACACACACACACACCAAACAAACAAACAAACAAATGAATAAAATGTAGTAAGTAGTTTTAAACAGTACTGTGAGGGAAAGGCAAAGAAAATGTTCAAACAATGTCAGAATGCGATAAGCAAAAATCAGATAAAGTACAGAGATAGCGGAAAATCAGACACAAGCAAGAACATATCAGATAGTGGCCAGAGCAGTGGGAAAAATCAAAGCTGACTCTATTGATTTGAAGCAAGGGGATCAGTCCAGACCTGTCCTGAGGAAGGGGCAGAGGAAGTGGAACTGTAGATAATCACAAGACGACGATGAGGACTTTCAAAGGGCCAGGGATGTTGGAGGAGGAAGGAGCTTTGGAGGGGATAGCTCTCTGAGTCATCCATCCATAAGGAGCCGGTTCCTGCTGACACACAGACCTTGTCTCAGCAAAGGGCTAAGCCTGCCGGGCTTGTTCTTCAAGTGGTTAAGATGGAGGACCACTCGCCCATCCACACAAAGAAGGCTTGAGGACTTTGCTAGACTCTAGACCAATGGTTCTCAACCTTCCTGATGCTGCCACCCTTTAATACAGTTCCTCATTTTATGGTGACCTCCAACCATAACATTATTTTTGCTCCTATCTCACAACCGTAATTTTGCTATTGTTACACATTATAATGTGAATATCTGTGTTTTCTGATGATCTTAGGCAACCCCTGTGTAAAGGTTTTTTGACTTTAAAGGGGTCATGACCCATAGGTTGAGAACACTAGCCTAGATAGCTAATACATGCCTACACTCAGCCCCCTCAGTGACCCATGACAGGCATGTCTGTTATCCATCATCTAACTATGGCCAGTTTAGCATGGAAGACTTTAGTAATTATGCAGAAAATATCATCACAGAAGAAAAGGTGTGCTAGAGGAGGAGGGGGAAGAGGTAGAGGGGGGTATTATAGGGCAATGGAGGTTATGATCACTGTAAAAGAAGAGAAAATCTCTATTGATAACACTTGAAGGAATAAAAAGGAAACATGTCTCATGCTGAAGTTGTCCCTCTCCTAGTTGATGGAACTTATATAATGATAACTTTCGACCATATGTGCAACAATGTATTGTTTGTTATGTGTCTACATGTGCTAAGAACCTCACAAAGTATACAGCGTTACATATGTGTCTATATGTCACAGTGATTTTTAAAACAACCAGTAAGGTATACATTTTTCCATCATGTTAATGAACTCACCAAAAATCAAAGCGCCTAATTCCAAGGTTATGCCACAGCAAGCATCAGTTTAGTTACAGACTGGTGCCTTACAACCTTTCCCTTACACACCAGCAGCACAGTGCTTTGCAAGTTGACATAGGTCTGCAACAATTTCCTTTTTCATCTACCACTGCCTTCCTCTTTCCTCCCCACCACCCCACCCACGTGTGTGTGTGTGTGTGTGTGTGTGTGTACTTGTGTATATACACATATTTAGGTGGAGGCTAGAAGTTGACTTTGGGTCTCTTCCTTGATCATTACTTACCTTATTTTCTGAGACAGCATTGCTCACCAAACCTAGAGCTCATTGTCTGGTTAGACAGGTAGCCCAGACATCCTTGGGACTCTCCTGTTTCTGCCCCTCCAGTCCTGGAATTGCAGGCATAGACCACCCTTCATGGCCAGCATTTCCCCGCCCCACCCTCCATAAGCACTGGGGATTGAATTCTGAGCCTCATGCTTGTACAGCAAGCATTTCCCCTAAGCTCTCTCCCCACCCCACTATGACTGTTCTCTAAGGGACTTTCCATCACTCACTTCTGTTTTTCAACAGGTATTATTTTGCATTGGGAGTAAAGTGTCACTTAAATCACAAGCACTGTAGTAGCAAACTTACACCGTGGGTTTTCCAGCTGTTGAGTGCTCATTTCTGCTTGAAAGATATGTGGTTCCAGAGGTTGTGTAGGAAGGATACATTTCTAATCATTAAATATCAGAGTGCTGAATTTCTCATGTGTAGCACAGAAAATATCTGTTTTCTAATTTTTCTGTTTCCTTCACTGACTTATAACCCATTGGATCATTTAAGTCTGTGAGAAGTTTGGGAGCTTTTTATCCCCTAGAAAAAGTACTAAACATGTAAGAATTACTTGCACACTTTTGCATACACCGTTTTGATAAGTAAGCCTCTGGTTTACAAGCAGTCTCTCTTTAGGCTTTCTTTTTTACTTTTGTGGTCATTGAGATGTATGTATCCATCTCTTAAATCTGGGACAAACGAAGGACTACGTAATAATGTGTGACACAAATCTTCAGCCAAAGAGGAATTTCGCTATATTCCCTTTCTTTGCTACACAGGCTGGACACTTACATTCTAGATCTCAAAGATCACCCAGGAATTCTCGGGTTTAGGATTTAAAAGACTGAAACTTCTCATGGCGTCTGGAAGAATTAAGAAAAATTCCAGGTTGATTAATTGTAATCTGGCACCAAAAAAAAGCTATGGTTCTGGGGACCTTACCTAACGACTTCATCAACAGACCGTGGAAGTGCAGCGCATTCCTTGACCTAACGTTTATGAATAACTATGTTTCCAACCCATATTTGGAGATAGAAATACAAAGGTCAAGACCCAAGGAACTCAGTGTCTGGTGGGAAGAGAGAAACGTGTATCAATCAGATTTAGACAAATGATACATTTCAGTGATGGGGTCTACATGTGGGGGATTTCACAGAAGGGGCAACAAATGTTAAGCATCACATAACTTACATGTGACGCACAGAACAGAAACCCCCAATAGACTGTGCTTCCTCTTTTCACCGTTCTCAAAAACCACTTTGTGTTTTACCTGCTGTCCCCTCCAGCATCTCTTCACAGACATCATCATGGCCATTCTTTTTTTTTTTTTTTTAAGATTTTTTTTTTTTTTTTTTGGTTTTTCGAGACAGGGTTTCTCTGTGTAGCCCTGGCTGTCCTGGAACTCACTTTGTAGACCAGGCTGGCCTCGAACTCAGAAATCCTCCTGCCTCTGCCTCCCAAGTGCTGGGATTAAAGGCGTGTGCCACCACCGCCCGGCATCATGGCCATTCTTACATGTTCACGCTGTCACATCATTTCTGATGGCTTTGCAGTCACTGAGAGGCTTGAGGCGATGCCCCCATCTTTTCTCAAGGATGCACACTTTGGTTGCTTCTACTACTATGCTACACTAAGCAATTCTGGAACAAACTCCATGCATATTTTTTCACATTTTAAATTATTCCTTAGTATAAACTTCCCTGAAGTGGGATTGCTAGATGAAATGGAAAAATCATTTTGTGATTGTTACTTAAGTTTCCAGAAGGGTCTGATCTATTTATAGCACCATAAGTCATGTTTGGAGTAGATGAGAGATCTAGTTTTATTGCGCTTTCTCTAATAAGGACTTCTATTTTCATCATTCATTTTAACCAAAATGGATAAAGATTGCACATTAAGGCAGTTGCACCAGAGCGTTGTTCCCTTCTTCTCTGCTGGGATGTTTGCATCTCCCTCTTCTTCCACTATCTGCTTTGCAGTGCTCTCTTGTGATGAAACCTCCATTTATGACTTGATTATAGTATTTATTATATTCTGCATTACAGGACAATTAATTCACAAATTGTGTTTTTAATTGGCTACATCATTTGGAAGGAAGATATCTTCGTGTGGGCCACAACGCAGTGTAGCATCTTACACATAAACCAAGCAGTACCCCTAGAGCTCCCAGGGACTAAACCACCAACCAAAGAGTACACATGAAGGAACCCATGGCCCCAGCCGCATATGTAGCAGAGGATAGCTTTGTGGGGCATCAATGAGAGGAGAGGCCCTTGGTCCTGTGAAGGCTCGATGCCCCAGTGTAGAGGAATGTCAGGACAGGGAAGCAGGAGTGGGTGGGTTAGTGAGTGGGGTAGAGGGGATGGGATAGGGGGTTTCCAAAGGAGAAATGAGGAAAAGGGACAACATTTGAAATAAAGAAAATATGTAATATAAAAACAGATATTGGTGAGCAAAGCACTGAGCACATTGTCTCCTTTATTGGCACATAACTTAAACAGGCACTGTTTCTCCTTTTGGGACAAGAAGAAAATGAATCTGAGTCTCAGATCGCATGAGTATAGAGAGGTTAAACACCATAACAACTGTGCTTCCGATCTAATTGTAAACAGTAAAGGCACATAGATTCTAGAAGAACTTGGAGGAGAAAAGGTCTGTTACTGAGATGTAGATTAAAGGTTTTAAGCAGGTTGTTGACATTGTTAGAAATAGAAAGAAAATAGTGGGAGTAACTGGGGCAAGAACTGTTCATTGAACGATACAATGAAGAGAGTGAAGATGCACCTGACCCAGTGGGAGGTGTGCTGTCAACAAGCAAAGACACACCAGACAGAGAAAGAGGTATAGTATCAACAAACGATACAATAACAACACACCTGACTGACCCAGAGGGAGATAACCAGAGTAACAGGGAGCAACAAGGACAAGAACTTCTGTTCATCAAAAGATACAATGAAGAAATTGAAGTCACACCAGCCTGAGAGAGAAGTGCCCTGTCAACAAACGATACAATGAAGAAAGTGAAGGCAGGTTGGACCGAGAGGGAGGTGCACTGTTAATACAGCCAAAAAAGGAGTCAAATGCATAAATGACTTCTACAAATCAATAAAGAAAAAGTCAATCCATTGTAAAACTGGTCAAAACACTTCACACATAAGACACCAAAGATCACTTTATTAATATAGAAAAAACATGATGGCTAGCTTTAATTGCTAAATTGATAGAACCAAGAAACACCTTTGCAAAGTCTCAGGGAATGATTGTCCTCATTGGTCAGCCTCTGGGTGTATCTGTGAAAGGATTGTATTATTTAAGGTAATCAATGTGGGGGGATCCAGTTAGCTGTGGGTGGCACCATTACAAGCCACTGTTTAACATCAAGAAATTGAGAAAAGCACAAACAAGCGAGTATGTCTTCATTCAATGCTTTCTGCTCTGAATGACGACTGTGAGGTCACTACTCTTTCAAGTTCCTGCCTTGACTTCCCCAGAATGATGGACTGTAAGCTGGAATTGGGACTTGACATAAACAGCTTTCTTTCCTGCATTACTTTTTTGTCAGGGTGTTTTATCACAGCCACTGAAAGTGGGACAAAATGCAAACTAATATCACAAGATGATACCAGTGGATACCCACTGGAGCGCTTATATTGGAACAAAATAAAAGATGGCAATTATCAGTTAGTGGGCCTGTGGAGCTGTGAGAATCTACTGTGCTTTGGGGAGAAGGTAAATTCGTGCAACCACTCATTATATAGTAGGTCCTTTATAGAAACATTGTCTGAAACAGCCCCAAGCTGGAAACTATAGCAGCAGTCCCCAATAGAACACACCACGCATCACTCACAAAATGCAGTCCCCCCAAGCACTGAGAATCACCACTCTCCAAGTACTCATCGAAATGGATGAAGCTCACAAATACGTTGAGCAAGTGTCAGGCAAAAATACATTCACTCTGTAATTCTATTTATATGAAGTACAAAACTAATCACAAGAAAACTAGTCACCTTAGACACCGCAACAGTGGTTGCCCGCAGGAGACTCAAGTGGCCGGGAGCTTGAACAGAGTCTTGGTACTCTGTTCCCAGATTTGGGAGCAGGCTTGCACGGGTGTGCTCATTGCATGGACGCCCATTCGGCTGCATGGAAGGACAAGTGTTTCTTTGCATGTGAGCCACATTTCTACAGAGACTTATTCAGTAAAAGCAAAAGGTGATAGAGCATGAGATTCGAACCCAAGACTCTACTGTTCTTAACTCCCGGCCTTCACAACCGCACCACAGGATTTTGTCATGGAAGGATCAGATCTCAAGAGAAATCTGAAACCCACCGCCATTTGCTCTGGTCTTCATTGTGTCATTTGGAGTCAACATCGTATTGCACATACATTATATTGTAGGCCATAACCCGTTTCCAGTTTCTTCTCTCACTGGTTCTGGACTCCTCACATGCAGGGACCATGTCCTAGAATTCTTCATATTTCTGGGTTTTGGACAATGACTATCCCCAAATAGGCACACATGAATGGAGGAATGAAATACCTATCTCTGTAGCTATTATATCTGTCGCTATACTACAATGAGATGCATAAGAGTCAGTCCAAGGAATTTATAAGGGAAAATGTAAACATTCTAATATCCTTTAAATGAAACATATTGACGCTGCCATTTCAAATCACAGCGTGACAGCTTGAATTAACCCCTTATATGAATTCTAAATTTACCTCACAGGACTATCTTTTAGGTGCTAAGAAAATTTAGCTCTAACAGTGGCTTTATAATATCCAGAAGTGCAATAGTTTATAAGTACACAGCTACTCACACCACAGTAAAATTAACACAGGATAATTCCTTCAGTCAGCAGCTGTCTCATAAGGACCTACTGCATACCAGACACCAATGTCAGGAGCCAAGCGAGTAGGATGCACATCTGGACCAGCTGGGTGGCTCAGCCTGACGGGTGACCCAAGTGCTGTCTGACCTGCATGATGCGCCCCCTACAGTCTAAAAGAAGTTGTACAGAATGCAAATGACACATTAAGTTTCTGTTCTTTTTATCATTATTGGTAAATTGCTTGGAGGCCTGAAGTGCTCTGCCACACCCCTGCATCAGAATCAATATACCCTTCCCAGTGTTGGCACTGCCTTATTTTTGTGTCTTTACCTTGTGGCCCATGAACAATGCATTAGTAATGCATACATTAATCACCAGGGATGAATAAGACAGACCCTTAGCATCCAAGGACTAGAATGCGATGTTTCTCAGCAGTCACAAGTCAGTCACGTTGGTGTGCTAGAATTTTTTTTAAAAAATTACCAGAAATCTACCATCTGCTCCTGTTTTTATCTAATCTTCCCAGCCACGTTTCTTCTGTTAATTGTCATTCTGCAGTATAATTAATTAATTTCCATGCTGCTTCTAACTGGGTGAAATTACAAGACTAAGGGTGGATCGCATCTCTGCAAGCAGCGCCATCTTGCTCAAGGATCTCTGTGCTTAAGGAGAACTCTTCCCAGGTAAGTCAGCTCTGATGCAGAGACCAGAAGACAGTGTCGGGTCCCCTGGAGTTGGAACTGTGGGTGACCGTGAACCGCCTCTGACTCCTGTGGGTCATGGGGTCTGAACTCTAGCCCTCTAGGAAGGCAGCAGGAGCTGTTAAGTGCTGAGTCATCTCTTAGGTCCCTTGTGTAAAAGTCTGAGTGCCATCATGTGCATGTCCCCATGGTACCCATTGTCTCCCTGTATTTAGATACAATATAGTTAAATGCAGCTAAATTTAAATCCAATCAGAACTCTAGTTTCTTTATTTAATGGGCCACACTGCACATACTCAATAGCCACATGTGCCCAGCGGCTCCCACATTGTATAGAGCACACCGTTACCGTACTAAGACCTAGTGGATCTGTATAGAGAACGAATGGCCAATATCATACCATTGAGCTCTAGGCACCCCACGGTTGCGTCCCAGCTTACTCCGTACAGATATCTTCCACTGTTGCTCACACGTGAGCTAGCTGTGTGCCCTGAATTTCTTTGTGTGTTTCTGAGACTCAAGTTGATTCCCTCAGTTAAAATTCAATCCCCTTCTTTTCCATTTAGTGAAATATTGCTGAACCATGGAGGCCCCATTTAAAGAAAGTGTCCGTAAAAGCCACCGAGCCTTAATGGGCTTAAGTACTTTCTCCTTCAGTCCCATCTCTTGCCTTGTACCTTTTGACCATCTACCCAGGCCTTCAAATGTGTCTCTGTGGTTGTATCCCTTTGCAGCTTGTCACAGTGCTGTGTGTATAACAAATACTCTAAAACGACTTTAGGGATTTCAAAAATGAGGTCTATCTTATGACTATCTATAGACCCATTGCTTAGTGTGCACTGGATATTAAAATTTGCTTGGCCCATTGACTTCTAGGATTATTATTGCTGTTGTTTTGAAACAGGGTCTCACCGTGTATAGCCCTGGATAGTCTGGACCTTGCTATGGGGACCAAGTTGGCCTTGAAATCACAGAGATCAACCCGCTTCTGCTTCCCGAGTGCTGGAATCGCGGTGTGTGCCACACTGCCTTACTTCTAGTATTGTAATTGTCAAATCTCATCCGCCCTGGCTGTGGGCAGTTGGGTCAACTAATGACATTGTGCTACAGGAGCGAGTTTCTCTTTGGCTGACTGGAGTTGAGGCTAGAGCACTGGAGTTACCTTTGCTAAGCTCTCTAATGCCAGCAAATGAGATGCCATTTATATTTTTGTTGTGAGCCCAGCCTTTAATGGCTGAGCCATCTCTCCAGCCCATGAGATGCAATTTAAACCAATCAAGTACATGAAAAATGTCTATAATCTCTGACAAATGGTGCTAGGTGCTAAGTGTTAGGTACTAGGTACTAGGTACTAGGTGCTAGACATTCTTCCCTCCCAGCTGTGTCTGCTCACTGGTTTTACAGAATACAACCAACAAGGTAGGGAAGAGTTGTTAAACACATGTGTACACTCTCCTAAGACACTTACCCCTCACAACATTTCTATTATTTAGAACCAAAGGAAGTTTGATATGAATTAATCTGATTTCAAATACTAAGTTGCAAATAGATGAGCGGAGATCCTCCACGCTCTCATCCTGAGAGACTCGATACAGGATGCCGTGTGCTCCTTCTAAGGGTATTTGGAATTGCATTCCTCTTCTACAGCATTCTTATTCATAACTTTCAGTAATTGGCATGACTATCTGTGAAAATCATTTCACACTAACAAAGTGTTGGATGTCCTAATGATGGCATTACCATCATGAAGATGAAGTGTTTGTGTATTTCTGCTACCCTGAACAGACACTGTCAAGAGAAGATGTTCCCTAATATGGCCCTGGTGGCTTCTTGTCAATCATCCTGATGCCCTGGTCACTGTCATTCAATAAGAATGAGCAATGAAACCACCCAGTGCTCATATGGGAGTTCTAGCATTCAACAAATCCCTTTAAAATCCATTTGGAAGACCTTCCCACCCATCTATCCGGTAACCACACCACTGACCCTTCTGCTTGTGGCTTGACTGGATATCTTCATCTGTGGCTGTCTCCTCTCCCCAGTTATCCCAGGGCAGGGGAGTGGCCCGTTCATTCTCGCACTCATCTCACACTTATTGATCATTGGTTGTATGCTGAGGATGTGCTATGCTTTGATACACACACTTGTGTATAAAATGTGGCAAATTTTTCATGGTCTTCACAGAAGAAAAAGAGTCCCAGACCAAGACATCCCTACACCACAGCTCGATGTAGTGGAATAGAAGGAGCAGAACTATGGAGTTGTCCAACCTTCTTGTCTCTCTTAACTCAGATATTGATGCATACAAGTCATTAGCTAAACTTTGGCCTTCTTATTTCTCCTGCAATTACAGTCCTTGAGCTATAGGGGAAGGAGTAGCAAAAGCTCAAGGTCACCCTTGGTTTCTTAGTGAGTCTGGTTACATGAGACCCTGCCTGAAAAACTCAAACCAAACCAATAAAAAATAAGATGGTAAGGACATAGTCGCCTCTGCCTCGCTGAGTTCTTGTGAGGGCGTGAGCTGATGCGTGCAGAGTTGACATTGTGCTTTTAATTTGTAAAATTTAACTTTTCTGGTTTTATCAAGACAGAGTCTCAGAGTGTAGTTCTGGCTGTCCTGGAATTCACTATATAGACCAGGCTGGCCTTAAACTCACAGAGATAACCTGCCTCTGTCTCACAAGTGCTGGGATTCAAAGGTGTGTGCCGCCGCTCCTGGCGGCAGAGTTAAAATTTAATACAGCTCTCTACCTCAAAATTATCATTGCTTTCCAAATCCCTCATTCTAAACATTGATAAGATCCTGATTCTAACAGCCCCTGCTCCCTCCCCCACATGATAAGCTCAAATTAGGTAGATTTGTTTCCATGGACACGGGGACCTGATGCTTCCTTTTCTCTGCTGAGTGGATCCTTCCTGCCTAGATCACATCCTCCACCACGCACAGCTAAATTCTTCCCACATCAACAACTTTGATGAGCACAGTCTCCACACTACTATTTCCTTGTTTTCTGCACCATGAAATAACTGTCTTCCGTGAAGCCCCCAACATCTCATCCAAAGTTGTAAAAATCATTGTGGTTTTTCTGTGAGGCATGATATGTTGAGTCCAGAATGAGAATAATTAATAATATTAATTATTAATAATTAATTAATAATTAATAATGTGCATTGAGAACTTAAACTGTGGCAACAGTTTGCACTTTGAACTTGATGAAACTAAGATGAAAAGAAGCTTGTGGTGTATGAAGAAGGGACAGTTAGCTTTCATGTCACGGTAACAAAAAGCCCAAGAGGAACAACTTCTGGAAGAAAAGATTCAACATGCCTCAAGAGTTGCAGAGGGTTGTCTGGCCCTGGTTGTGAAGGCAGAACATCATGGCAGCCTGAGGAAGAGGTTGTCCACTTCCTGACAGGTGGAAAGCAGAGAGAGGAGATGCAGGAATGGCCAGGGCGTGGCCCAGTTCAAGACACAACATAAGTATTTCTAGGGGCTGGAGAGATGGCTCAGTGGTTAAGAGCACTGACTGCTCTTTCAAAGGTCATGAGTTCAATTCCCAGCAACCACATAGTAGCTCACAACCATCTGTAATAGAATCTGATGCCCTCTTCTGGTGTGTCAGTGACAGGATGCTCATATACATTAAATAAATAAATCTTTTTAAAAAAGTATTTCTAGTGTTCACCCTTTGTTCTCTCTCAGGAAGTCGTGTGTGTGTGTGTGTGTGTGTGTGTGTGTGTGTGTGTGTGTGTGTTTTAAAAGCCAATTAAAGCATTAACAATTTACTAGTCATGAAAACTTTGTGCTCTGAGACCTTGTGAATAATTTGAAAGTGGCCATTTTCAATCTGTAGTTGTATCCTGGTTCTTGCTGAGCATGGTTTTGTTTACTTCTTTTTAAACCAACATTCAGAACAGAGCACTTGCAAAGAAATGTATCTTTAGAGCTTCAGAATGTTTTAATTATTGAAGAAAGAATGGACTTCATGGTAACGTCATTTGATTCCTATGCCATTAGGCCTCCAAAGCAATAAAAATGTTAAGGATTCATAAATGAGGGTTACTTTCTGAGTCAGCAGTTCAGTCCCATTGTAAGGTTTGCTTCTGGGGAATCTGATGCATAATGAATTAAATTATTCATTACCAAACAATAGAACTTCATGTTTCTGTTTGTGTAAATTTGGTGCAGTGTTCTGAGCTCTGAAAATGTCCACCTTCTCCGAGTGTTAAGTATGACGTGGTGGTAAACCCTTCCCACTTTCGTGGTCAAGCAGGGCTTAGAAGGTGCTGGGACAAAGGCAGAGGACAGCTATTTATAGTCTTACATTTTGCTCACACCACCCGTTTAACTCCTTTTGCAGAAGTGGCCTTTGTCTCTGTGTCCCCATTAGTGTGCACAAGAAATGAAATAAAATGAGTGTATGTCTCCCAGCCCCCTGACAAGCCTGCCCTTTGTCCCTGTGCCCTTTGCTCTTTGAACCTGATTCACATCATGCTTTCACGTCCCGCGGTGGGGGGCTGGGG
The DNA here is from genome assembly GCA_036184795.1 of Tokudaia tokunoshimensis. Lineage (NCBI taxonomy): Eukaryota > Metazoa > Chordata > Mammalia > Rodentia > Muridae > Tokudaia > Tokudaia tokunoshimensis. Next base: position 7,435,881 of record BTHU01000003.1, on the reverse strand, counting down.
CCAGAATACACTCTCTCTGTTTGTGTTTACATAATGTTCCTGCACCCAGACGCTTGCCTTCTAACCACTGCTGCCTTATCTGCCTTGCAGAGTCAGTGAGATAGGAGCCTAGGCAGCAGAGAGGTGAAAGGAGTCCAATCCAAAGGACACAGTGTAACACTGTATTAGTCAGGGTTCTCTAGAGTCACGGAACGTATGGGTAGTCTCTATACAATTAAGGAATTTGTCAATAATTTACAGCTTGTGGTCCAACTCCCCAACAATGGTCAGCAGCAGCTGTGGATGGAAGTCCAAGGATCTAGCAATTGCTCAGTACCACAAGGTAAGCAGGCCAGAAAGAGTCAGAGTAAATCTTCCTTCTTCCAATGTCCTTATATAGGTCTCCAGCAGAGGGTGTGGCCCAGATTAAAGGCGTGTGCCACTGCGCCATCAATCCCAGATGACCTTGAACTCTGAGATCTCCTTGTCTTAATCTTCTGGAATTCATAGCCACTATGCTTCAAGATCTCCATGCCAAGATCCAAATCAGAAACTTGTATCTCTGGGCCTCCAGATTAGACTCATAGGTAAGCCTTCCAATTCTTGATTAGTTCATTCCAGATATAGTCAAGTTGACAACCAGGAATAGCCACGACAGCAGGCATCTTGACCTGAGAACACCCAGTTCCACAAGGTACCACCAAGGATGGCGAGGAGGTTTGAGACTCGAGTCCTTGCTTCATCATAGGGATCCCTGATGCACCCCATTCTGAGACAGTAGATCGGAAGCCAGGGTATGGTAATAACCATAGAACTTGTGACATTCTGCCACGATATTTGTAAAGGGAAGAACAGCTACTCTGATGAGTGATGGAGCCTTTTGGGCAACTTGGGCCAGCCAGAGCAAGAAACACTTGTCGCTTTCCCGAGATGAAACTAAGTTATAGGAAATATCTGATCTCGGCAGTTACAGTGAGCTCTAGTGCATGAACTTCCCTCACAGTGGAGCCCAAAGTCCAGAGGAAGCAGCCAAGGAAGGGACAGAGGAAGCAGAGGATGACTGAGGACCTCAGCTCTCCCTGTTGTCTCCCCAAGACATACAATACCTTCAGCACATGGACACCATCTATCGAGAGAGGAGCAAGAAGGTCTATCTGAGATGCTGTTCTATGGTAAATATATATTTTCACCATTAAAACTGAAAGCAAATTCACACGCTAATGAGATGGGCATGCTTATTTATTTTATATAAATAATTTAATCTTGGCTGAATATGTGATAGTAGAGGACATAGATCATCTATAATGTTTTTCTGAGTTGATTGATAGTTTTGATTTATAATCAATGCTAAGAATTCTGCTGTGCACAAGTACATAATACAAAATGGCAGAAGTGTGTGGACAGTCATCTTAGAAACCTCAGAGCTTCTGTGCTAATCCCAAGACAAAATTCATTGATTTTTCTTAATATCATCCAAGTCAGCCATCCAAATACCAATATAAAATCAGACATTTTAAGATAATAATATCAAAAACACGTTTATTTGGCACTTAGATGCTGAGCAATGACTGTGGGACAATATTGTCATTTTCCACAATAAATTGATTAGGTTGCTCTAAGGGCAGAAAACTTGGCACACACAGTAAAAGGCCTGAGGTTCATATGTTGGCATCTGTAGGATACCAGCACACACACACACACACACACACACACACACACACACACACACACACACTGTTTATTCAGAACCAAGACAGTGGTAAAATCATTGGATGCAACCCAGACAATTGCTGCCAGCAACACCTTAGATGCATTTGATTTCCATCCATTTTGTTGACGTTATTGTGTGTTTAGAAACCTTTCACTACTGTCCAGATTTTTCTGACCCCATATGCAGCTGCATGGAGTCATGGCCCAGGGTTTAAGCACCTAGGATCTAAGAGAATAGAGATAGAGACCTAAGATAGGTATTTAAATGATTGTGTGATGCTGAAGTTTAAGACATATGGACTGAACTATTTCTGTTCCTTTTCACCTGGGAATGAGAGGCTGGTTTCCTTTGTGTTTCTAGGTTTTCAGATCTGGATTTCTGACTTCTAAATACACTGTTATGGGGATGAACAAGTTATTGCATGACAACCTCGTCGACTTCCTCAGCAATCCTGGCACGCAGACGGTGCTAAACATTGGCAGACACCACTAGTGTGACTACTACGTGCCTTGGGCTTATTTCAAGTGGCTATTATTTTACTTAGTATAGTACCCAAAGGACAAGTGTAGTGATACTGGCATTTGGATATGCCAAAGAGAAGCTGTGATGGGATTTTCTTAATGAAGAAAGAAAAATACTACGTGCTGGTGTTGCTGAAAGTGAGAGAAGATTATCACTTTTACCTCCTGGTGCTTCTAACTTGTAAACTGAGCTTTATCACAGAAAGGCACCTGCTGAGGTCCTGACATATATCTCAATGGAAGACATAATATTATTAACTTATTGTTATCTTATTGTTTGAACCATGTTTATGGGGTTTTACCTTATAGTTCATCTCATCATGATTAATTATGCTTTGCAACTGTGATTTCAGTATTGCCTAGTTGTTCCATTCTTTGTGGCTGCAATAACCCTTACTTTCATGTTACTACTGCACTAGTCACACTCCTGGCTGTCCTGAGACTCCTCCAAATTCGAATATTCCATCATTGCTTCATCCTTACACACTAAATAAGTACCAAATACTTTTTACTTGCAGGCTATGTTTCACACTGTCTTTTGGATGAAGAATTTATGAATCCTTATAAGAAGATGAGGTAGTAAATTCAAATGGAACTCAACATCAATTTCTGGTTCACATTATCAATATGGGAATCATAAAGAAGACTAGTGTCGCCCAGACAGTATTGGCATGTGCCTCTAATCCTAGCACTCAGGAGGTGTGAGAACCCTGTCAGAAACAGCAGGCCACCTCCCCACGACCAAGGATGGGGGCTCACTGCCAGACTGAAACTTTCCATTCCCACCAAGGACTGCCTGGGGAAGAACAGATAAGGAAATGGCCTAAACAGAGAATTACCCTGCCTAGAGTGAGGACAGAGAGGGAAGTGACTGACAAAAAAAGACAATGCCAGGAAATACCATGAATACCACAAGGTGGGCAGGGCAGGGTCCGAATGGCAGAGACAACCTCCCCTTTCGAGTTGACCAATAATTTTAAATGTTGCTCAGGTTAACCAATCACAGTCGTCCAACTCAGGCGACTGCTGAACTCCCCGCCAAAATGTTTATAAAAAGGGTATGATTTGTGAGCTCGGGGTCTCCTCTTGCCTGCGTGCTGGGGGACCCCAAAGTACATTGGAACATTAAACCTCTTGTGGATGGCAGCAATTCCGGTCTCTGTGGCCTTATTAAGTGTGGGGTCTTCTGACGGACTCTAACAGAGGCAGAGGCAGGGGGATCCCTGAGCTTCAAGCCAGTCTGGTCTACAGAGAAAGTTCAAAAACAACCAGGATTAAACAGAGAAATCTTGTTTTGAAGGGGAACAAAATCCAATATTTGATTTAGCTACAAACTGATCAACTGCTAGGAGACAAGCCACGCCTCTCAGCAAGCCACGCCTCTCAGCAAGCCACGCCTCTCAGCAAGCCACGCCTCTCAGCAAGCCACGCCTCTCAGCTCTCCTTTGGTCTATTGACCGTGTTTTGTTACCTTTGTTGGTTCCTTCTCTAGTACTAATTGTGATGATAACTATGTAAGGTACTTGCTTTGCGACCCTATCCAGTCTCCTGGTTTTATATACCATTTGTATACTCTCAGTATTTCCAAATATAAACTCTTGGCCTATACGTTGATTCTCATAAACTCTTGTATACAATACTTACTTGATAATTCCACTTCAAAGTATGCTAACACTTCAATTTTAGTATTCTGAAACCAAGTTTCTGATCGTGCCCTGCACTCCTACCCTTGAGAAGTCTGCTCTATTGCTGTGGTTAGAGCATGGCTTTCCCTCCAAACCACACAACAGTGCTTAATCCCCACTGGGTGGGTTGAAATTTCACACAGCTGTGGGGTTCAGACCTGGGACCTTTGGGAGGTGATTAAGGTTAGAGGCAGACATCAGGATAGAACACTTGTGGTTGACCACTGGTGGTTTTGTGGGAATAGACATTAAAGACTATGAATACACTCGTACGTTTGTGCACCCCCCCTGGACTCCCTGTCTTTTGGTATGTAGTCTCTTGCTTAACATAGGAAACAAAAAAAGATTATTCTTAAAGATTTTGTTTTATTTTTATATGTGTATAAAAATATGAGTGTATGCCACGTTTGTTCAGGAGCCTGCAGAGACCAGAAGAGGACCTCAGATTCCTTGAAGCTGGGGTACAGGTGGTTGTGAGTCGCCCATCATGGGTACTGAGAACTGAACTCAGGACCTCTGCTGAAGCAGCAAGGACTCTTAACTTCTGAGCTGTCTCTCCAGCCTCTCAATAACTTGCTTTCCAAAATGCCGTCAAGATATTTGAAGTTGAGTTTAGCAATTTCCTTAAGATAAATTTTTGTATTGAAAATGTGTTTTTTTCGTACAATGTATTCTGATTACAGTTTCTCTGCCCCCAGCTCCTCTCAGATCCTCCTCACTACTCCACCCACCTAAATTCACACCTTTTGTTTCTCTCTCTCTCCCTCTCTCTCTCTCTCTCTCTCATTAGAATACAAACAGCCATCTTAAAAAAAATACATTTTATCTCTCCACATCTTGCCGCTAACTCAAAGTTGTCGGTGTTACTAATGAGGTCATATTCTGTGTCATTTAGGGAATGCTTTTTAGTTTTTCTGTCCAAAACCAAAAAATAGCGTTTGAGCCAATGAAATTATTAGCTCTATATATCACGCTTGTTATCCAGTGAAGATATTTTTATGTCACATTAGGAAAAAGACCAAGAATTTCTAGTGTCAACTTCACATTTTCTCACCCCTTGTCTGGTGCCCTCGCCTCCCTGTTCTAGTCTCCAGCCCCTGCCTGGCTCCAGCCCCTGACGCTGCATTGCACAGTGTTTTGAGATTGTTCCCCAGAGATCTGTCTAAAGAATCAGTGAATTTACTGCTTGTTTGCTTTGCTTTATTGACATAGAAACTATTCTAGGCTTGAACTCTGTGCCCAAAGGCAGGCCTGTGAATGGATACTAAGGAAGAAGATAGGGAGGAGCTCAAATCAGACAAACCTTAATGCTGGAATATTTAGTAAAGTTCTCACAGGTTTCTGAACATTGTGGGGGTTTCAATGGCACTGGGTTACCACCGTCTAACTGTAAGCTTCTGAAAGAGACCGGATCTACTAAAAGGACTGTTGGCTTACAGGCAATTCTGCTAGGCTCTGCCCAACAGCTACCTAGCAACAGCTTACATCATCACCTGCCGCCAGGTGGGAACAAGGCCTGACTGCTCTGATCTCCCTCTCTCCATCTTCTTTCTCTCTGTGTTCCTGGCGGCCCACCTCCATCCCCCCATCCCCCGCAGAGTCCCCCCCCAACTGCCCCCTCCCGCCTCTTCCTGGCCTCTAAGCCCCCCCTTTCTCTACCCCTTTTCCAGGTCCCCTTCCCCCAATAAACTTCCTTTATCCTAGACCTGAAGCAAAGTGTGGATTGTTCAGGGGGTGTCTCAGCATGGGCCTTCTGACTTACTTCCTGCCCGCCACCCCCCCCCCCCGTCGTCCCCTCCTCGCCCCTCCTTGCCGCAATGTATTATACTGCGTTGCAAAACTTAACAAAGACATGTTGAAGGAGTCTTTTAAATTCCTGTTTAAGCCAACAGCCCCAATATTAGTATACTTTCTAGATATAGCCAATGTACGGGTCTCCCTAAAATAAAAATAGCCACTAGTAATAAAAGTAGAAAGGTTAAAAAGCATTAAAGAAAAAAATAGCGTGCATTTCCATACGCTAAAACTCCTGATAAACTCCTCTGGGGGCATTGATGAGACAACAGATGGTCCTCTCTTGGTGAACTTACCCAGGCTAAAGCTACATCAGTGTGGCAAGTGCGTTATGGTGCCTCTGCGGCCTGTGGGATGGAGCGCTGGGGGCTTGGGGGCCTGGGGGCCTGGGAGCCTGGGGGCCCGGGACCCGGGGAGATGCTATTCCTTCTTTCATGGTGGCCCCCTGGATCTTGCCCTTCCTGCAGGCCTGGAGTTTTGGAATCAACAGCCCAGAGTTAAGCACAGGCCATGTTCGTGTTTGTTCTATTTACTGTGAGAGCCTTCTGAGGTTTTGTTTGTCTCATGTTATATAAGTCAGTCACGTGCAAACTGCAAGAACTTATCATCTTTTGTTAAAATTATCATCTCCTGTCTAAAGCTCCTCCACGGAGCAGGACTCTTGTTTTGCAGAAGGAAGCTTTCCACCGATGGCCTTTGGGACGGGCCCAGCACTGACAGCAAAGATGCCGACATGGCTAGCTTCCCCTCCTTCATCTCTGCTCCTCAGCCAGCTCCCTGCTCACCCCCAGATATTGTTTTTCAGGCGACTGCTATATTTATCCTGTCTGTAGGCAAAGTGAGATCTGTTTTTATTAAAGTTTCTGACAATTCAAAATTCGCTGTACATATTGCTTGTAACCAATACGTAATAAAAACCACCCTGCTAAAATCTTACTTTCAGAAACTCACAATGGACTAGATTAAAATTTACTTCATTTTTTTATTCATATAATTCTTTTTTTCATGTTTTGATGAAAAGAGACAGCGTAACTTAGCAGCTAAGAGCGCAAAAAGTCACCGAGACTCCCAGTGCCTCGATTTCCTCATCTGAGTGACAGGAGTGAAATGGTATCACCTCAGAGGGCTCAGTGCTGAATTAGCCTGTGTGAAGCAGTTTCCACGGCTCCATGTAAGCCCATGTACCTGGAAAGTGCAGCCGTCGGATGCCATGTGACAGAAACAAAGACACAGCATTTACTCCAAGATGAAAACTGTTTCTTCCTTAAACTCTTTTCAGAAAATTAAGAATGAATAGAAGCTTACTTCCTAAATGATAGAAAGCAGCGGACTCAGGCAAGGAAATGCATGCTGGGAAGAGAAACACGGCTGTGTCATCGAGAGGAAGCACAGAGTCTGTTTGTGCATTTAATGGGTGAAGTAAGTCGCTGTCAGCAAAGTCTGTTTCATCCACCCCTGTGTCTACCACTCTCTGGGCATCTGCTAGTGCAAATCCAGCTGTGTGTTGGACTTGTGTAGGGCGTGGACACTCCCAGTCAGGTTGAAGAGGGTACTGTCTCAGCAGACGCACCTAGAAGGTGTACTACCCCCATGTGGACACTCCCAGTCAGGTTGAAGAGGGTACTGTCTCAGCAGACACACGTAGAAGGTGTATTATCTCCATGTGGACAGTCCCAGTCAGGTTGAAGAGGGCACTGTCTCAGCAGACGCACCTAGAAGGTGTACTACCCCCATGTGGACAATCCCAGTCAGGTTGAAGAGGGCACTGTCTCAGCAGACGAGCCTAGAAGATGTACCACCTCCATGAAACAGCAAATGACCTTTAACTCTAGTTCTGGTCCAAAGATGTCAGCGTGTGACACAGCATAGGACAGAAACGAGCATCTCCTCCCCCCAGTCAGAAGGAGGAATGACAAAGAAGTTCAGATCGGGGTCCCACATGCAGTAGCATGGGATCTCAGATCACTAATGTCATTGTTCATCGGGAACTCTGTTAAACACTGAGGACTTTCCTCTCTTTCTCTGCACCTCCTCCCAAGAGCGCTTGCTTTCCTCTCATCCATTTCGATAGGCCTGCCTACGAAACGTTGGTTGTTGATACACTTGGAATTGCCTTTCTACTGGATGCCGGCTGTGTTTTGGTTGAGGCCAGAGATCATTTACTTACATTAGCTGTTCTGTTAAGTTTTTGAAAGAAAAACTGACAAGAAAGAACAGTGATTCAAAGGTTAAAACGCTCGAAAGGTGCAAAGTTAAAAGGACAATTAAACTTTTTCTTCCTCCATTATCCAGTTGCCCAAGATGACTTATTAAGTGTTGGACTTTTCCTTCCTGGAAGTAGTTATTTGTAGATACAGATACACACATAGTCTTATTTTGTAATTACTGACATTTTTGTTTTCAGGACTGCAGGCTTGGGGGGCAAATACTCTATAGCTAAGCAACCTCTCTGGACACTTACCAGTCTTATTTTATGCAAATAAAAATGAAGTTGTATTTGTCAACTTTGCTCCTGTACCATACAAGGTCACCTTGGTGAACAGTGTCCACTTAGGATGGTTTGACCCAAAGTACGGACTACACAGTAGAGATAAAATTCACTTTGTAGAGCCCCAGTAAATATTGCAGAGAATCAGGTTGCTATCGTCTAGAGCAGTGGTTCTCAACCTTCCTAATGCTGTGGCCCTTTAATCCAGTTCTTCATGCTGTGGTGACCCACAATCAGAAAATTATTTTATTGCCTCTTCATAACTGTAATTTTGCTACTATTATGAAATGCAATGTGATATCTTATATGCAGGATATCTGATATGTGAACCCCAAATGGGTTGCAGCCGACAGGTTGAGAATCACTGGTCTGAAGCAACTGGTAATGAAGTGTGGGAAGCTTGACTTTCACTGCCTTCAAGAAAAGAACTGGCCCTCAGGGTTTCAGACATGACTCCCAACTGGACATGCCTGGGGTTGGTACTGTACATTATAGGAGCTGATGTCTGGCAAAAGTCTGTTTTGGGGGAGTTTTTTTTTCCAGTTTCCTTTGAGATAAGTATTGGTGGGGTTTGCTTTTCCAATGTACATTAATGTCAAATTGCTCTGGGAAGTTCAATAATTCCATGTAGATTCTTCTTCCCATTCCAATTTACAAAACTGTATGAATGTTTATTCTGATCCAGCCACTGTGCTAAGTGATTAGTTTATAAAAATAAACAACACATGTTCTCAAATTCACAGAAGCCAGTTCAAACTAAGACAAATCAAATTCCCCAAGTGGCTCAGAGAGGCTACTAGATGTCAACTTTGAGTCTAAAATTCTTCATTTTGCAGGGAGAAGAACATAAAATAACATATCCTTTGTTGTTACAGATCCATTAGTTAATTTCCCCTTTATTCATCACGAACATTCATTCAATTAACAAACACAAACATCTCTCCTATGAGTAAGTGGTACAGCAGCTGATTCTACCAACCATCTATGGAAAATTTTTTGGTAAAAAGTTTTTAAGGACATGTGTGGTCTTTTTCCCTGCAGATGCTCCCTAAGTAATGCGTAGTTATAACTCTTTGTAGCTCTTACATCGGTTCAAGAACTATATGTAATCTGAATCCCAAGGGAGGATGTGTACTGGATGGTTTTGTGTCAAATTACACAAACTGATATTGTTACATAGAAAGGAACCTCCCATGAGGACATGCCTCTATGAGATCCAGCTGTGGGGCATTTTCTCAATTAATGATCAAGGGGGGAGGGCCCATTGTGGGTGGTGCCATCCCTGGGCTGGTATTCTTAGATTCTATAAGAAAGCAAGCTGAGCAAGCCAGGGGAAGCAAGCCAGTAAGCAACATCCCTCCACGGCCTCTGCATCTGCTCCTGCTTCCTGATCTACTTGAGTTCCAGTCCTGACTTCCTTTAGTGATGAACAACAATGTAGAAATGTAAGCAGAATAAACCCTTTCCTCCCCAACTTGTTTCTCGGTCATGATGTTTGTTACAGGAATAGAAACCCTGACTAAGACAGATGTATGTAGGATATATGCAAATATCACAGCTTTTTATATAAGATACTTGAACATCTGCAGATTTTGTATCCTCAAAAGATTTTAACGCCAATTCCCCCATGCATACCCAAGGACCATAATACGATTCGGGCCAAATAATTGTTGGCAGGCTTTTGTTATTCACTGTGAGGACTTGACCTTTTACCCAGGGGCAGTAGAAGTGACTTCTGTGTTTGAGCAAAACTGTTATATACTGTCTCACTGTTAACAAGTTTACAATGACTACAACATTGTAGTATGGAGAATGGAGATAGTATTAATCAATTCTATCCTGGCTATATTCTGAGACAGGTTTGCTGATGAATCCGATGCAGGAGTTGTTACAGATGGATTCAATGGGGATTGTGTTTTAGTCAAACATGTGTACTACATCTCAGATAAAGCAACAGACAAGAATCTAAGATGATGTGAGGGAAAGAGAAAGCAGTGGAAGAAATGGACTGATGGATATTTGTTTCAGGGCTTGTGCTGGGAGACAGTGTTATAATAAAAATAGATGGGGAAGTTTGAATGCTAGAAACTTAGAGTGCAAAAATATTTGCCATTTTTGGTCACAACAAGATCTAAGACTTTACATAGAAATGAGTGGCTGGCATAAGGCAATGGCCACATTCATGGAGGAAAGTAGGCATAGGACTTAGAAGTTAGAGGACAGGGCAGGTCACTACAGAGATAGGAGAGAACCAAGAGTTAAGTTAGCAGTAGTATTGAAGAGAATAGGTCTGAGTCAGACTGAAACCTGTGGATAACTGCAAGAAGAAAAGGAAATGGTTTATTCTAGTCAAAAGAATTCATATTCAAAGTCAGTCTCGGGGAGGAGGAGAGGAAAATAGCCTGTCTGAAGGAAGGGGATAACCCTCATATTCTGTTCCACTTATAGGTCCAGCAGTTCAGGGAGTGGAAGAACAGTGTACTCACTGGTTTTGTATGTCAACTTGACACAGGCTAGAGTTATCACAGAGAAAAGAACTACAGTTGAGGAAATGCCTCCATGAGATCCAGCTGTAAGGAATTTTCTCAATTAGTGATCAAGAGGGGAGGGCCCATTGCAGGCGGTGCCATCCCTGGGCTGGTGGTCTTGGGTTCTATAACAAAACAAGCTGGAGGAGTTAGAGAAAGGACTGAAGGAGCTGAAGGGGTTTGCAACCTCATAGGAAGAACAGCAATATCAACCAACCAGACCCCCAGAGCTCCCAGGGACCAAGCCATCAACCAAAGAGTACACATGGCTCCAGCTGCATATATAGAGGAGGATTGCCTTGTCAGGCATCAACGGGAGGAAAGGTCCTTGGTCCTATGAAGGCTCGATAGATACTCCATTGTAGGGGAATCAAGGGCGAGGAGGTGGGAGTGGGGTGGGTGGAGGAACACCCTCATAGAAGCAGGGCGAGGGAGCATGGGAGAGGGGATTTCTGGGAAGGGGGAAACTGGGAAAGCAGATAACATTTCAAATATAAATAAAGAAAATATCCAATAAAAAATAGAACAAGGCAAAAACAAAAATGAAAGAAAGAAAGAAAAGAAAAGAAAAGAAAGAAAGAAAGAGAAAGAAAACTGAGAAAGCCAGGGGAAGCAAGTCAGTAAGTAGCATCCCCCTGCATCAGCTCCTGCTTCCTGACCTGCCTGAGTTCCAGTCCTGACTTCCTTTGGTGATGAACAGCAGTGTGGAAAGTATATGCTGAATAAACCCTTTCCTCCCCAACTTGCTTCTTGGTCATGATGTTTGTGCAGGAATAGAAACCCTGACTAAGACAAATTGGTACCAGCATAGTGGGGTATTCCTGTGACAACCTGACCATGTTTTGGGGAGGACTGTCGAAGGACTTTGGAACTTTGGGCTAGAAGATTCATTCCATGTTAAGAGCTCTGTGGGATGTTCTGTAAGAGCTTGGAAGATGATGTTGAGAACAGTGCAGAAGATGGAAGCCTGGCTTGTGAAATTTCAGAGGGAAGATTAAAGACTTATCAGGGCCATTGCTATTTTGATTGTGAAGATTCTGTAGTTTGGGTTAGCTGGGGCTGAAGAATCAGCTGCTATTAACAAGATACCAGAACTACTAAAGCAAAAACTTTGCATTACTGGGACTACTGATGCTGGTTAGCTGGAGCTAAGAAATTGGTGGTGATTAAGAAGAGACCAGCATCATTGAGATGAAATCTTCTGGGAAGGGTTTTCTGAGAGCACAGAGGCTGTGTTCCAGAGATAGCCACAGTTGTACTTTGTGCTGTGGCTGAACTTGGTACTGTGTAAGAGTCACCCAGGTGGTACTGGTTTTGAAGGCATGAAGGGGTCATGAAGAGCAGCTGAGGCTCAACACTGAGAGAGTCTGTGGAAGGCCATTGGTGAAGGTGCAACCTTAGTTGCAATTGATGACCCAGGACTGAAGGGGTCATGCATAGGAGCTGAGGCTTAGCAGCATGAAGCAAGCCTATGAGAGGCTATTGGTAAAGCCTACTTACAGTGGAAGACAGCAGTGTTTTGGAGATGCCAATGCCATGAGATGACCATCAAAAACAGCAGCAGCAGTGGAGTACAGGCAGAGCCTAGAAGACAAGGTGTGTGCTACAAAGGGCAGGGCTGGAGAAGTGACCCAAACCCTTGGAGGAACCCAGAAGATCATCAGTGGATCGCAGACATTGGACGGTTGGACTTTGATTTTGCTTTTGATTGTGACTGTGCGCTGATATTTTTCCCTGCAGCAGTGTAGGGGACAGAGAAGCGGGAGGGGGTTGACTGGGGAACAGGGGGAGGGAAAAGGGCTTATGGAACTTTTGGGGAGTGGGGAACCGGGAAAGGGGAAATCATTGGGAATGTAAATAAAAAATATAGAAAATAAAAATAAACTGTTTAATTAAATGAACTAATAAATAACTTCACACATACACACACACACACACACACACACACACACAGAAATAAGAAGTTGGGGTTGGGGATTTAGCTCAGTGGTAGAGTGCTTGCCTAGTAAGTGCAAGGCCCTGGGTTTGGTCCTCAGCTCTGGAAAAAAAAAAAAAAGAAACAAGAAGTTATTTTAGTGGAGACCCCACTTAAGAGACTTTTAATTGTAAAAAGACTTTGGATTTTAAAGAGATTGGCTATTTTAAAGGGATTGAAATTTTAATATGCAAGAATTTGCAAAGACTGTGGGACTTTTAAAGTTATTTAGATCATGGGGATGAATAAGAAAGTAAGGGTTGAGGCTTAATAGTGGTGTGTTTGTGTGTCAAGTTGACAAGGGGTCAATTGTATTGGTTGGTTTTGTGTGTCAACTTGACACAGGCTGGAGTTATCACAGAGAAAAGAGCTTCAATTGAGGAAATGCTTCCATGAGATCCAGCTGTTAGGCACTTTTTCCATTAGTGATCAAGAGGGAAGTCCTATTGTAGGTGGTGCCATCCCTGGACTGGTAGTCTTGGGTTCTATAAGAAAACAAGCTGAGCAAGCCAGGGGAAGCAAGCCAGTAAGCAACATCCCTCCATGGCCTCTGCATCAGCTCCTGATTCCTGACCTGCTTGAGTTCCAGTCCTGACTTCCTTTGGTGATCAACAACAACGTGGAAGTGTAAGCTGAATAAACCCTTTCCTCCCCCAACTTGCTTCTTGGTCATGATGTTTGCAGGAATAGAAACCCTGACTAAGACAAACAGGCACCATATAAAGGACCATAAAGGAGAGCTAGGCTTATAGTAGAGCAAGAAGGGGGAGAAGAGACTATGGAAATAAGAGTTCACTGACCACGTAGACCAAGATGGCCCATGACCTCTAGGGAGCAGTACCTCCTTCCTCACCCCTGCCTTTGGCTGAATAGAGGCCATCATAGTTAGGGTTTCTATTACTCTGATGAAACACTATTAGTTTCATCATAGTTAGGGTTTCTATTACTATGATGAAACCATAGTAACTCTTATTAAAAACAAAACAAACAAATGAACAAACAAAAATTTAATTGAAGTGGCCTTAAAGTTTTGGAGGTTGAGTCCATTATCATCATGTCAGGGAGCATGGCGGCACCCAGGCAGACATGATGCTGGAGAAGGAGCTGAGAGTTCTACATCTGGATCTGCAGGCAGCTCTGAGAGAGACTGGGGCTGGCACAGGCTTTTGAAACCTCTAAGCCCTCCTCCTACTTACAGTGTAATACTGTAAGTAGTACAATTAATATAATTGTAATTAATACTGTAAGTAATAAGTGTAGTAGACTGAGGGCAAGGCAATCTTATTCCGCAATCCCTCTCAGTGGGCTTACATGTTCCAAGCTTCATGGACCTGAATTAGCAGATTTTTCTAAAATGCCTTTGCATGTTAAGGCTAATATGCTTTGTCTACTATAGGAAGACAAATTCCTGCTATACTAATTCCCATATGTGTGATAGGCCCTCTGTAATGAAGGGGAGGGCCTAATCAAAAACAGACACGAGACCCATTTAGATGGATGAGGACACTCATTAATTAGCACTATTTAGCAAAGAGTTGAAGACAGAGCCCTATCCCCAGACTCTCACCATAAGTCCCAGTTTGTAAAGGAATTAATGCTGAGTTACATGGATGGGTGTATAGGTTCTTGGAACATTTTGCAATGCAATGCTGGTGAGTTTCAGCCATTCTGCAGAGTGTAAGGTCCAGAGTGAGGTGTAAATTTCTGGTTTCTTTGGAAACTCAGCTGTGTCATGTGATGTTTTTCTGGAAACTGTCTTACAAGAGGAGGTTTTTCCTGAACTGACTCGTGGTGTTTTTCTGGAAGCTGCCTAGAAAAAGAGCATGTGATGTTTTTGCTTGAGCAGATCCTTGGGAGAACTCATGATGTTTGGAAAGGATATAAATATAACCCAACGGATAGTGGACCATACTGGATGGTACTGGTTCACTTGTCAATCTTTGCTGGTCATCGTTTGTTGTGACTTCATGGAACAGAAACTAGAAAACTTCCGGTGGTACTCTGCAGATTTGGGCCATTTGGCAGAATCTCGCAGTTTCTTCTGGATCCACCTGCTGTTGCTGATTCATGAATGGTGTTTGGGAGTGGATCAAGCTGCCGCTGCCACTGATTCTGGTAACTGAATTGCTGATATCCTGACAATGCAGACTGGATTCGCCCCAAAGAACTGTTTCTAAACAGGTCCACATCCTCCTTTGTTCTATCAACCTTTCCTTTCCACTACCTCTGGTGGGTGGAAGGGAGGTTAAAGCACTTAAGAATCCTTATTAGAAAGTAGGTTTTGAAAAAAATCCAAGGTAAAGATTTTTTTTTTTCACCTAGTTTCTGCTATTCTCACCTCCAAGTACCTGTTTTCTGGCCAGGGTGCTGAGAAAACAAGGGTTGATACATCAGTTTGCAGTTCTTGGCACACAAGGACCACATCAGTCTCAGTCATTCTCTCTCTCTCTCTCTCTCTCTCTCTCTCTCTCTCTCTCTCTGTCTCTCTCTGTCTCTCTCTGTCTCTCTCTGTCTCTCTCTCTCTGAATAGCTATTCTATAGCACTAATTCAGAGCGGCAAATGGAGTTAGACTTCTTCATAATGATTTTTAAAATATTAGACTAAATCATCACTGCGCATCACTTAACCTTCCTCAGCTGGAATAATGGAATGGACTTTTAAAATCATTTTCTTCCTTGATGTTATATTTTGGGGGTAAAACTGATCTCCTGTCCAAGCAATTTCAAAAGCCTTTTATTGACTCGTTTCAGGAAGATTTCATTTTTATGTTCTTAGAATAGAAATAAATGATATCAGACTCACTTAAGCAGTATAGATTATATTTATTATCTTTCGTAGCCGTTACCAGGAAAGCAATAATGAAAATCAATTATATGCATCTGTTCTTTTCTTCTGGCATCTCTAACCTGTGAGGCCATTGCATGTTATTTAGGCACAATTTTATCTCCAGTTTTTAAAGCACTTTTGGTGCTTTTATTGGTCTGTTTCAAAAAGAAAAACATAATGACTGTCCGAGAATCAAAACTCTTGTGGGCAGGGGCAGGGTCAGGTGAGAGGGAGGGGGAGGGGCAGGGGCTGCAGTAGGCTAGGGCTGAGCACAGTTTGCCCCGGATTCCATCCCCAGAACACAGAATCTGGTGTGGTGGCACGCACCTGTAATCAGCACGTAGGAGGTAGACACAGGAGGGGGAGAAATTTAAGGTGATCCTTAAATACATAATGAATTTGAGGCTAGCCTGAACTACGTGAGACTGAATGCAAACAAAAATGCATACTCACACACAGTGACAATCCTCCTTTTCCCCACAATTAATTATATCTCTGGCTCACCTTGGGCAGAGAGCTCTGTCTTTTTGCTTGAGGTAAAGCCAGGAAAAAGCAGTCACATCTCTGTGATGGGAGACACCCTGAACTCAGTGGCGCTACTTCCTCCCCTCTCCCCAGAACAGACCGGTCATGTTGGGCTGAAGGAGCCACCCAAGGCATGGTGGCATTGGATGGAGAGAGCTGGGGGCTGACATTCCTTGAGGTGGCTGATAGCCGCGCATGCTCAGACCCACCAAGTCCACACTGGCATTGGGTTTGGAGGTTGATGCTGTTGAGAGATGGTCTCCCTGAGGAGCCAGCAGACCTTGGACTCCGGGTGCTTCCTTTGGGTAAGCTAATCACTAGAGCAAGTGTGGGGAGGGGCCGGCCTTTGACCCTTATCTTCCTTGTCTTTAAGGAGCTCTTAAGTTTCTACGGGACTCTACATGTCTCCCTGGCAGAGAGGCACAAGGAACGTCTTTGAGGTTACACCTGCTTTATTTTCAGATCTCCAGAGTGGAATAGACACAAATCTCCTCTATAGGGCCCACTACAGTTTGCATGGTAGTCGTCTGAGACTCCCTGAGAGACCAGCTCCGAGACAGCAAAGTATCTCTTAAGGTCCCGCTTCATCTTTAAAGTCTCAGAAGGCAGCAAGTAGGTAAGAAGACTTGGAAGGAGACTCGGGTCTCCACTCATCTAAAGCGCAGCCTTTTAAAATTCAAAAGCCTACTGGTTTCAAGAATCTACCACTGAATCTAAAATACACTGACTACTCCTCTTTTTAACCTTTATGTGTATATATGACTACCTCCTAGTCTGCAAGTCTGCCACTTGTGTGTGATGCTCATGGACACTTGAAGAATGTATCAGGTCCCCTGGAGCTGGAGTTACAGGTAGGCGTGACCTGCCCAGTTCAGTGGTAGGAACTGAACGCTGGTCTTCTGCAAGTGTTTAGCTTCCGTTTAACTATTTCTTTTTATAGCCTGCTACCCCTGGAGTCAAGAGGTGCCTTGACCAAGCAGAGGAGTCTGGAATGGGGAAGTGAGAAGGAATGAGCCAAGGAGGAGTCAGAAGAGAGGAGGGGAAGAACCTGGTCGAGCCTGAGCCTTTATCCACAGCCTCTGCTCTGAGCACTCTTTAGTCCTCTGGGAGTTCTGTGATAAAGCCTGTTGTGATTTTCTTCTGACTTCTTCCACCCTCTGCCTCAACTCTTCTCTTTCCTCTGCTTCCACCCCACTTTTCTCACTGGCCTCTGCTCCTCTGAAATTCCAAGTCATTTCTACCTTTGCCTGGCATATCTGTAGACAATGACTGCTCTGATTTTCCCTACTGCCGTCGTACATCAATGCTGGATACATTTCTGCTCAGACCAAGCATCATTTCAGTGTAAGACACCAATGAAGACTCCATCTTTTATCCACATTTTAAAACTTGCCTCACTTCTCTCTTCTTCTCTGTGGAAGGTAGCCCGCCATTTTCCTCGTCACTGTGCTCAATGACCTTCACTGTTTTGACTTCTTGCTCTGTCTGAACCCTGTGCTTTAACACCTTGGAAATAGCTCATATTCAATTCTACCTGTCCCTGATGCCTGCCTTGGACAGCGTTAGCCTGTTTTAGAGTGTGCTCCCTTTGATGTGAGCATTTCCTTAGCTTCCTCTTGACCTTCTCTGTCCATCCCCTTTGATCTCTAGCTTATATCTTTCCTGATTTAGCTTCACACTCTCCCTCTCAGATTCCATCCTGTTTCTCGGGTGAATAGATTCTGGAGGTTATGGTCTCCCTCTGACTCTGAGTGTCCTTTGGAATTCTGCTGTTTATCCTGTAATCAGGTCATGAAAATTCTGCTTGCCCAGGGTCCCATCTAACTTTGTGGAATGGGGGAAGGGGCCCGATCAAGTTGCCTCGCTGCTTTTGAGCTTGTGCACACTATCTTGATGTTAATGATAATTTTATTCTGCTTATTTCTCACTTTCTGGTCTGCATTGGTTTTCAGTGTCTACAAGGGAAGATTTAAATACCTTGGTCTTATTTAAGCCTAACTGCATTCTGTGATCCCAGCAGTCTGGCTGTATGGCTAATGACAGCCCTAAAAGAATTATGGCATAAGGAAGTGGCTTAATTGGGAATATGCTTGCTCTGGGATTGTATATGGTAGCATGCATCTGTAATCTCAGTGCTGGGGAAGCAGGGGGTGGGGACACTAGGGCTTCCTGTCCACTTAGTCTAGCCATATCAGTGAACTCCAGGTTCAGTGAGAGAACTTGTATTCAAAATTAAGGTGGACAGAGATAGAAGAAGACACCTGATGTCTACCTCTAGCCTGCCCCATGAACACATGTGGACACACACACACACACACACACACACACACACACACACACATACACACTGAGGAACGCTCAGTCACTCCACTAAAACGTTCAGATTATTATCTCTTCAGCATTTCTTGCTTTTGGATAGATCTTCTGAGACATATGAAATAGCCTCCACCTGCTTGCATATCCACTCTTGGAAACATCCCTTGTTCCAATTTGAGCTTAAATTACTTTCTGAAGATTTCTCATGGGCAAATCAATTCTCTTTCACTGGAAACAACAAAGCAATGATCGGAAGTAAAATAACGTCTTATCATAACTGTAGAAACAGGAGCATGAAGAATTATGACATCCATATATACTGGTTGCCTATAAGTCACTTTACTATTTGGCATAGAAATCAGTTTGCTAAGGTTCTGAGAGGTTTCCCATGGAGAAATAAATGATGTTTTTCAATTGTATGACAAAGATACTAATGATCTCTGAATCCCTGGATCTGTTCTCTTTCCCTGGGTTTCCCTTTTCTCAGGTCTGTTGCTAGTCTGTTTTCCCCCTGACATACTATGAACCTTACAATTCTTTGCTTAGTGACTTCAGTAGCCCTCTCTTGGGTCTTTCCGCACTGCATACTCCCCTAAGCCTGGCTTTCTAGTTTTCTCATCCTAAACCTGGCATACAGTTGCTCCCCAAGTGATTTTAAGTGACTTCAAAACTCCGCTTTTGATTCACGATGTTGCTTTCTACTTATAATTCTTCTGCTAGCTAGCTCTTTTGCAAGCATGTACAACTCAAGGCCTATGGGCTTCATGCAGCCAAGGATATTATGAATGCAACCCAGCAGCAACTTAAAACATTATGATGGTTTTAAACATTTTGACTGAACTTTCCAGTTCTTTAGAACCATTTACAGATGACACTGTTTCGTAACGTTCAATGGTTGACCACGCCTGATCAACATATGTTTGCAACTTGGAGACTCTGTAGGTGACTTAGACTTCAAATGT
Source organism: Tokudaia tokunoshimensis (assembly GCA_036184795.1). NCBI lineage: Eukaryota > Metazoa > Chordata > Mammalia > Rodentia > Muridae > Tokudaia > Tokudaia tokunoshimensis. The sequence goes on along the minus strand of BTHU01000003.1, from coordinate 7,416,570 downwards.
CCCAAAGTGAATTCACTGTGAGTCCTCCTGGGCCAGTATTTTCCTCTCCTGTGTTCAGCACTTGCAATGGAAGCCTCATCTTCGGAGCCATCCGTTCTGAGATAATCTTCAGCTCCTCCTTGGCTCCTCCATTCTCCCAACACCCATTCCCCCCCCCAACCCCCTGCAGCCACCCAATACACTTGCATGCCTGATTACACTCAGAGAGATCTCAAAAAATTTTACCATGCTATTGAAAGTCCTGCAAGCTGCTAGGACAGGAGTCTTCCCTTCCAGCCACCATCTGCAGTAGGGAACCAGGCAGCTCCAAAGTCTTCTGTGCACAGACCGCCAGGAGAGAGTGATCTCCCAGCAGCAATTTCACTTCTGAGTGTGGAGGTGAGATCTCCACCTTCTCTCTGGAGGGGTACAGCTAGGAGTGCACAGGGCATACGATCAGTGGAGCAGCTGGGACAGGAGTCTTCCCTTCCAGCCGCCATTTGCAGCAGGGAACCGAGCAGCTCCACTGCCTTCTGTGCACAGACCCTGCCAGAAGAGAGTTGGTCTCCCAGGAGTACAGACACAGGCTTACAGGCCCATAGGAGGGGCAAGCTCCAGTCAGAGACAAGACCAACTAACACCAGAGATAACTAGATGGTGAAAGGCAAGCTCAAGAACCCTACTAACAGAAACCAAGGCTACTTGGCAACATCAGAGCCCAGTTCTCCCACCACAGCAAATCCTGGATGCCCCAGCACACCGGAAAAGCAAGAGTTGAATTTAAAGTCTCATCTCATGATGCTGTTAGTGAACATCAAGAAGGACATAAATAACTCCCTTAAAGAAATACAGGAGAATATGGGTCAAAAGGTAAAAACCCTTAAAGAGAAAACACAAAAATCCCTTAAAGAAATACAGGAGAGCATGGGTGAACAGGTAGAGGCCCTTAAAGAGGAAACACAAAAATCCCTTCAAGAATTATGGGAGAACACAAACAAACAAGTGAAGGAACTGAACAAAACCATCCAGGATCTAAAAGTGGAAGTAGAAACAATAAAGAAATCACAAAGTGAGACATCTCTGGAGACAGAAAATCTTGGAAAGAATTCAGGAGTCAACAACAAAATACAGGAGAAGAAAGAATCTCAGGTGCTGAAGATATGATAGAAAACAGTCAAAGAAAATGCAAAATGCAAAAAGCTCCTGAGCCTAAACATTCAGGAAATCCAGGACACAATGAGAAGACCAAACCTAAGGATTATAGGTATAGAAGAGAGCGAAGATTTCCAACTTAAAGGGCCAATAAATATCTTCAACAAAATTATAGAAGAAAACTTCCCTAACCTAAAGAAAGAGATGTCCGTGAACATACAAGAAGCCTACAGAACTCCAAACAGACTGGACCAAACCAGAAAGTCCTCCCGGCACATAATAATCAAAACACCAAATGCACTAAACAAAGAATATTAAAAGCAGTAAAGGAAAAAGGTCAAGTAACCTATAAAGGCAGGCCTATCAGAATTACACCAGACTTCTCACCTGAGACGATGAAAGCCAGAAGATCCTGGGCAGATCTCATACAGACCCTAAGAGAACACAAATGCCAGCCCAAACTACTATTCCCAGCAAAACTGTCAATTACCATAGATGGAGAAACCAAGATATTCCATGATAAAACCAAATTTACACAATATCTTTCCACAAATCCAGCCCTACAAAGGATAATAGATGGAAAACGCCAACATAAGGAGGGAAACTACACCCTAGAAAAAGCAAGAAAGTAATCTTTTTCCAACCAACCCAAAAGAAAGTAACCACACAAACATAAAAAGAACATCAAAAATAATAGGAAGCAACAATCACTATTCCTTAATATAACATCAATGGACTCAAATCCCCCCAAAAAACATAGTCTAACAGAAATATTTTTCATGTAAATCTTCAATTTTATCAGAAAATGTTTGTGATTCCTCTTTCAATTTATTAATGGTTTTTATGTCTACCATTTTATCAGTATTATTTTCCATGATTATCTTTAATTTTAACATTTTTCTATATATTTCTTCAATTTTATCAGGAATATTTTCCATGAAAATCTTCAGTTTTGTCAGAAAATATTTATAATTCCACTTTCAATCAATTTAGGAATATTTCTATGCCTACCATTTTATCGGTATAATTTTCCATGAAATAGTCAATCTTAACGTGTTTTTCTATCTATTCCTTGAATTTTATCAGAAATATTTTCCTTGTAGATCTTCAATTTTATCAGAAAATGTTTATAATTCCACTTTCAATCAATTTAGGAATATTTTTATTCCTACCATTTTATCTGTATAATTTTCCATGAAATAGTCAATTTTAATGTGTTTTTCTATTTCTTGAATTTTATCAGAAATATTTTCCTTGTAGATCTTCAATTTTATTAGAAAATGTTTATAATTCCACTTTCAATCAACTTAGAAATATTTTTATGCCTACCATTTTATCTGTAATTTTCCATTATAATCTTCAATTTTAATGTTATTTTATAGTTTTCTACAATGTTATTAGAAATATTTCCCATGTAAATCTTCAATTCTATCATAAAATGTTTCTACTTCCTTTTTCAATTAATTTAGCAATTTTTTATGTCTACCATTTTATTCTTTAATTTTCCATGAAAATTGTATATCTTAATGTGTTTTTCTATATGCTCCTTCAATTTTTGTCAGAAACATTTTCCATGTAAATCTTTAATTTTATCATAAAATGTTTTTACATCCTTTTTCAATAAAAAATAAAATAAAAAATGCAAGCAAACAAAAAAAGAAAGTCCTGCAAACTGACCTCTCCTTGATCTCCAGTCTTGTTAATGCCCCCAATCTCTTCTACATTTCTCAACTCGTATAACTCAATCTTTCAGACCATAAATTGTTAGATTTATTGGGATTATTCACAGGAGGGCTTAAAGATGACTCATCAAATTCACAATTTACCCAATTATGTTACCTACCCATGGGTTATTTTCTAATGTTTGCCACAGTCTCGTTCTTTCTTACTTCGTTCTATTGCAGAGTATGCCATTTTGGAATGAGTGTGACTGAACCACTTGGAAAAGTAGCTATGTATAAAGATTCTCTGACTTATCCTTGTCTCTTTTGGAAGGCCAGCAATAATTTCCCCTGTGGATCATACTTTTCCTATACTGGAAGGGAAGTGACGATCTTAACTTCTTAAAAAAATTAACTCATTAGTTAATTAGATATGTGTTTTGTCCAGCACATGTGTGGAGGTCAGAGAACAACTTGGAGATGTCAGTTTTCTCTTTCTACACGTGGGTACTGGGAAGCAAACTTAGGTGGTCAGGCTTGGCAGAAAGCACCCTCCGTGCTGAGCTATCTCCAATCTGGAAAAGGATGGGCAGTTTGGTAGTTGATTTTGACCACCAGCTGATGGAATTTAGAATTTCCCAGGTGCTCGAGAGGATGTTTCCAGAATGTGGCTGGATCCCTGGACTGAACGGAAAGTGTTAGGGATTGATTCCAATGCTTTGAATTAATCTGGCCCCCAAAATCTGGAATCAGTGTGCCCAAACGCTAAAGGTCCTTGACTCCAATTTGTTTATTGATTGATCAATAAAGAGACAATGGCCAATGGCTGGGCAGGTAGACTGAGGCGGGACCTTTAGATTTGCGTGGGCTAGGAATTGAGAGAAAGGAAGAAGGAGAATCACCATGACTCAGGGGAGAAGGATGAGACATTAAGAGTTGCAGGAGAGAAAGCCAACCAGCCATGTAAGAACTCCAGTAAATGGCTGCTGGCCACGCCCTCGATTGGGCCTGGGATTGCAGGGGAAGGTTTAGGAGTCTTAGAAGTACAGGGGTGGGGTCAGGTTTAAGAGTGCCCAACCTTTGAGCTAGTCATGGAATGTCAAAAATTAACTTGTGTGTGTGTGTGTCTTTCATTTGAGGATCCGGATAGCTCCTGAGTGGGTGTAGGTATGCGACCCACTAGGAGCGAACGCAGTTTAGCTAAACTTACCGCTACAAAAAAAGACAAATGAAGATGAGCAGTGGCGCTCTCTCTCTCTCTCTCTCTCTCTCTCTCTCTCTCTCTCTCTCTCTCTCTCTCTCTCTCTCGGCTTTTGCTAACTGTGGGTAACACGACGGGTAACGTGACGTCATCTCACGCACGCTCTGTGGCTAGAACAAACTCCTTCTTGCTTAAGTTGCTTTTGTTGCGAATGCCACGGGCAAGTAGTGGAGTAATTACCTCAGGATTTGTTCTGAGAAGTGAGGCTGTGTGTCCTAGTTAGGGTTTCATTGCTGTGAAGCCACACCACGACAAAGGCAACTCTTATCAAGGAAAACATTTAATTTTCCTGGCTGGCTTACAGGTTCTGATGTTCAGTCCATTATCACCATGGTGAGAAGCATGGCAGGCATTGTGCTGTAGGAGTTCTACATCTTTTTACAAAGGTAGCAGAAAGACAACATAATGGTCCTCTACATATCTTCCCTGGATAGACCCTTCTTTATTTAAACCAGCTTGCCTCCCACCCCCATTGGCAAAAACACCTGAAAAAAAATAGCATTTTTTTTATTATCAACACTGACAGATAAATTTGGAAATTTTATTAAAAAAATGTAGCATTGTGAAAAATTTTAGTTTGTTTTCTTGCCAGAATATGCTTCTAAAGAGAAAGATGTCAGGCAGGGGAAATTATAACAACTCCATTTTCCTATTTCCACAGATAGAAATATTATAACATTAATTTGAATTTTAGATTTTCTTACCATTATTGGGGAAAATAAGAACAATGAAAATAGATCCTCTGTGAGTTAAATAAAACCCAGAGCAGGGAAGTATATTTGATGGTACAGTAGTTATTTCTAGATCACTGTGGTGAGTTTTGTGCCCTTCAGCTTCCAGCATGGTCTCTACGTGGCAGTGACCACGTGAGGCTGGGTGAGAAAAAGGAAGACTGAGACAAATGAGAGTAACACACAGACCTAGTCCACAATCAACACCAACTGAGCATTTGTATATCAGGTCTCGATCATTTCCTTTAAACTCACAACAGCTCCAAGGAACCAGCATTTCTGGTATCTCCATTTCCTGTCAAGAAAACCAGAGCTTGAAAGGATTTGCCCATGGCCTCTTAGGTAGTAATGCCCACACTGAGAATAAAACCCATGCATGCTTGCCCGCAGGCTTGCAGATCTCAACACCATGCCATAAATGACTGGAGACCCACCTATAAGGCTCTGGTAGATCTATATTTAACATTAACTACAAATAATGAGAAACTTATGGTGGTCCACAGATAGAAACTTATGATGACAGCACACAGCCATTAGGCTTAACTTAACACATTCAACAAAGTGGAAATCAAGGAAAACATTTCTGACCACAGTTGGTCTTTGAAGGGCTATGCTCTTTAGACAAATAAAGGTAAGAACACAAATGTGCCCAGGTCAAGATGTAAATGAAAAGCCATGAAATATTTGGCCCAACACAGGAAGCTGTAATGCTAAGATTGTAGAGAAGGTAGAATCTTTGCAATCGTGTCAAGCTCGTCAGAAAGGGTAGTTTCCAGTTTCCATGACAACATCATGGTCATGAAAGTTTCCAATGTTTAACCTAAACCTATCCAATTTCCCTAATTATAAATGACTCGTACATGTTCTAGACAACGTTCAGTGTAACACTCACTGCAGGGAACTGGTGACATTTGGGTAATTAATTAATTAGACTAATTAGTGGCAAATTCTATAGGCTATAGCAGTTCATGAATCTTCCAAGTGTTAAGGAAAAGCCAACCCCAAAGGTCTGGCCTAGATTTTGCATTTGGGATTCTCTGTGCCTTTTAACTCTCTCTTCCATGCAACTGTTTTGCTTCTTTGCAACTATTTGCTAATCAATGAGATCACAAATATTAGTTAGGCATTAAAGTGGAACTTTGTTGTTGTGTCACCATGCTCCAACATAGTGCTATATTTGTTCTAATTGACAAACATACAAAACCAAATCATGACATCATACTTCCTGTCAGGTTTTTGTATTCATTACTTTCCTGTTCCTGTGACAAAAATAAAATACCATGGGCAAAGTCAACTTAAGGGAAGAGAATCTATTCTGGCTTACAGTTCTAGAGGGCTACAGTCATCTAAACCACCAAGTTCTTCCCCTTGGTTTAAATAATAATCTCTTGGCCACATCCTGATGCAAAATGCATTTAGTTCAACCTCAAAAGTCCCCACAGCCTTTAATAATCTCGATACTGTTTCTAAGTCCAAAGTATCTTTGGCAATCACTTAATTGTTACTCCCTGTGAAATTAAAAACAAAACAAAAAACAAATTACATATTTTCAACATGTAGATATTTGTTACCATTCCAAAAAGGAGCGACACAGGTGTAGTGATAAAACCCAGGACCAAAGCAAGATCAAAATGGCACAGAACAATCGTCAAGACCGTGGCACCCTGAGCCTCTCTGGCGCTTTAGTTGGGTATCTCCCTAAGTTCTCCCTGCTCCCCGCTAACCTGTTAGTTGCCGCCAGAGTTCTGCTTTTTCCAGAATTTCACACAGTTGGAATCGCACAGTACGTAGCCTTGCAGTTCGACTCCCTTCATGTAGCAATATGTGTTAAGACTAAGGACATTCTAATAGGCGTGAAAAGGGTTTTCTCAGCTTCTGCAATGACAGATGACGACACGGAACCACAGACCGTCTTTCTACGTGCTTGCTCACTGTCAGTCATTGCTGACTTCTGAATCAATCCTCCTGTAGGTAGGCTGGTGTTCTGAAGCTTGTTTCCTAGCAGGTGGCCATAGCTGGGGAGCCTGTGGAACCTGCAGGAGGCGGAGTCCAACTGGTGTGGACCAGTAGGGGGCAGATCTTAGAAGGCTGTACCCACTGCTGTTTCTGTTTCCTTGTTTCTGCTGTGCAGGAGTTGAGGCTTCATGCTTTAGCAACAGGGAGCTGCTCTGCTGTGTTTGTCCTGCTAAGATGGGTAGGGACCCTCTGAACTGATGAGCGAAAACCAACCAACCAACCAACCAACCCACCAACCAACCAACCCACCAACCAACCAACCAATCCACCAACCCACCAACCAATGTACCAACCAACCCACTAACCAACCCACCAACCCACCAACCAACCCACCAACCAACCAACCAACCCACCAACCAACCAACCTACCCACCAACCAACCCACTAACCAACCCACCAACCCACCAACCAACCAACCAACCCACCAACCAACCAACCAACCCACCACCCAACTCACCAACCCACCCACCAACCAACCCACCAACCAACCAACCAACCCACCAACCAACCAACCCACCAACCAACCAACCTACCCACCAACCAACCAACCAACCCACCAACCAACCAACCAATCCACCAACCCACCAACCAACCTACCAACCAACCAACCCACCCACCAATCAACCAACCAACCCACCACCCAACCCACCAATCACCAACCAACCAACCCACCAACCAACCCACCAACCCACCCACCAACCAACCAACCCACCCACCAACCAACCCACCAACCCACCAACCAACCAACCAACCAACCTACCAACCAACCTACCAACCCTTCCTGCCTTTAGCTGTTTCTGTTGGGTATTTTAATCACAAAGATGCAAAGGTGACGAATACACTGGGCTTATGTCTCCATTAGTGGATTTTCCTGTTTAACTCTCTTGGTTTATTTGTTTATTAAAATGTATTTTAGTTTACATTTATGAGTGCTTTGTCTGCATGAATTTCAGTGTACCGCATGCATGCAATGAATATAAGAACCAGAAGAGGGAAGTGGATTCCCTGGGACAGGAATTACAGATGGTTTTGAGCCACCATGTGGTTGCTGGGAATTGAATCTGTGTTCTCTAAAAGATCAGACAGTGCTCTTGACCACTGTGTCAGTCAGCTCTCCAGTAACATTTATTGATTGATTGATTGATTTATGGCAGTGTTGGGATTTAAACCCATTTTTGTATTTGCTAGCATTGTGTCCAAACAGTATGGTAATTTGATTATGAATGACCCCCATAGGCTCATTATATTTGAATGCATACTTGCCGGGAAGCAGAATTATTTGGAAACTTGAATGGATTATACGGATTAGGAAATATGGCTTTGTTGGAGAAGGTGTGTCACTGTAGTGGGCTTTGAGGCTTCAAAGTTCATGGCCTCTCTCTCTCTCTCTCTCTCTCTCTCTCTCTCTCTAGATAAGGATATAGATTTCAGCTACTGCCCCAGCACCATGCACGTTGCCATGCTCCCTGCTATGATGATGGTGTACTAAGCCTCAGAAAGTATAAGCCATCCCCAATGAAGTGCTTTCTTTCCCAAGAGTTGCTTTGATCATGGTGCCTTTTCATAGCAGTAGAACAGGGACTGAGACAACCAGTGAGCTTCTTGACTAAAAAGAAGGGCTGGTGAGATGTTTCTGTGGTTAAATTGCTTGGCAATTACTGTGTTCAATCCCTGGAATGTACATGGTGGAAACCGACTCCTGCCAGTTGTCCTTTGACCTCCACATGCAGGCCACGGCCCCCATCCACATAAATAAATGCAATAAATAATAAAAGACGTTTAAAAATAAAATAATTGAAATACTCTAAAGAGAGAAAAGCCAGAAAATTGTGCATAGAATAATGTCTTTAAAATTAGAAATCAGCTTTGTAAATGTGTCCTTTTCTGTTTGCACGGAGAGTGTAGGTATTTTATTCTCACATTCACACAGGTGATTCATTAATCATCCCCTCTGGGCAAAGAATGTTTGGGAGCCAAGAACACAGGGAGAAACAGATAGACTCCCTGCCCTCACGGAACGTCTATGTATAGCAGGGAAGGCAGCTATTAAGCAGACAATTGCACAAGTTATTAATTAATTATGCAATGACAGATTGAGTAAAGGATGGAGCGAGGTGACATCGCCATGCACTAGGGCAGGCTAACCTAGCTCACAGCTGGAGGGCCAAGGCAGGAAGGAAAACCTCTACAGAGAGCATAGATCGTTTCCATCCGAAAATGGCATTTTGAACTTTTAAAAGAGAAATAACTAATCTCTCTCTCTCTCTCTCTCTCTCTCTCTCTCTCTCTCTCTCTCTCTCTCTCTCCCTCCCTCCCTCCCTCCCTCCCTCTCTCTCTCCCTCCCTCCCTTTGTTCCTGAAACCCACAGCAGCACAGCGCCAGACATTTGACATTTGTACTCGCTGCTTGATTTGGGGAAAATCTAGTTTGATGATGAGATATTTTCTCTCACGTTCTAGTACATCAACTGAAGGAGATGGAGATTGTTGAGATAATAAATTCAGACTGCAGGACAAAAAACTGTAAAATAAAATGATGGTTAAAGAGCCTCCCTGCTTACGTTAGGGAGCAGATTTGTGGCCTTTGATAATCCATTCGCCAAAAAGTTTCTGAGATAGTCTTGCTGGTGACCTTGGGGGGAGTAAGAGTCGGCGTCTACGCAGGCCAAGGTTCTGTTTTTATAGGTTCGAAATTAAGGACCACGAGAAATGAACGGACAAGAACCACTTTGAAATCCGCACAACATACATCAGTAATGGAATTTTTCTCAAATTTCATGAACAAAACAGCGGTTGCTAGATACTAAAGAGCAATGTCTCTAAATACCTTTCCCCTTATAGTCCCCTGTTATAATTCTCAGGAGATCAGTATTTTATCTCTTTGAAACACATTCACGACTAAGTGATCCAACACGTGTTTGTATCCAGCATTTTTCTGGGCATTAGGAATACAAGGTGAACAAGATGATTGATGCCCTTGGCCTCAAGGCCTTCAGCCTTACCACCCGAGGCATTATGATAGAAATAAGTGTAGGATGTGATGGGTGTGAAAGAGTGTGCAACCTCGCGGGGACTGCACCTTCGGTGAGGATAGAAGAGAAACCACCTCCACATTAAATGTGCAGCAATGATTCATTTTTTAAAAATTATTTATTAATATTACTATTGTTGATGATGATGGTGGTGGTGGTGGTAGGGGTAGCATGCATGTGTGCACAGATGTGAGAGTGTGTGTGTATGTGCCTGTGCCTGTGCATGTGTGTGCATGTTTGTGTGTGTGCACATGTGAGAGTGTATATGTGTTCATGTGTGTTCTCGTACACACCTGCCGTGATGTGCATGTGGAAGTTAGATGACAGCTTTCAGGACTCTATTCTCTCCTTTCACTGTGAGTTCCATGGAGTGACATCATCAGGTTTGCTTGACAAACACTTTTACCCACAAATTCACTTCTGCAGCCACATTCATGATTCTCACTATTACTATTCTGACTATCATCTCTAGGAACACAAAAAATAAAAACAAAACAAAACAAAGAGATAGCTAGGCTATTAACACCCATTAACCATGCCATGAAAAAAAAATCACTAAGCAGTCAGGGTGTGATGCCAGGTGGCCTAAAACAAACGCCCTGTTTTACAGCTCTGCAGGTAAAAGTCCAAATTAGATGGGGGCAGCTGCCCTACTTCTGGAGGCTTTGGGAGAATCCACTTCCTTCTTCCAGACTTTCTCTCAACCCTTGGCTCTTGGTCCTTCATGCTGGCCACTGCTTCTGTCTTTGCATCTTTTCTGTAGCCCATTGCCTCGTCTTTAAAGACTCCTACGATCTGAATTCTCTCACTAATTCAGTAGAATCTCTTTCTCAATATGCCAAATTTAATCACATCTTAAAATTTTTTTTCATGCAAAGTAACACATTCTCAGGTTTATAGGATCAGTTCATACATATCTTTGTGGAGCCATTGTTCTACTTGCTATGACATTCTTGCAGTAAATGTCTACCAAGAATATTCATTCCTCTGTCTCTTCTCCCCAGTGCCCTCCTATGGCTGGGCTGTCACTTTTCACTGCTGTTATAAAAACACTGTTACCAAGGTGACTTATAGAAAGAAGATGGCTTATGCTTCCAGAGGAGAGTCTGTAATGTCAGAAAGGCATGGCTGTAGTCAGGTAGAACCACACACAAAAGCAGACAGGACCCACAAGTGGGACAAGACCATAAACTCCCAAAGCTCTCCCCACCAAGGGATGTGATTCCTCCAAGGCTGAACCTCCTCAAACACCACCACCAAGTGGAGACCAAGCGTTCAAATACCTGAGCTTTATGGGGGACATTTCTCATTTGAACCCCCTCAGAAGAGTCATTCAGGATGTCTTACAGTTTACAGGACACGGTGTAATTAAAATAACTATTGAATGTTCCCAAGATCTCTGAGACTTGCAAAGGATATTTAATAAATAAAAATTGTGCAATTAAATAAAAAAAATTAAGAAAAATACATTGCACGTGTAGGGAATTCTCAATTCATGGAGAACTGAATTTTCCATCAATCAGCTTTGTGTCAAGAGAACTAGAGGCTTCTTGATTGGCATGGGAGGATTTTTAACAACCTTCCAATTGCTAAAGAGTTTGACATGACTTTCTATCCAGGTCATGTTGGCATTTTAATAGCAGCACAAGGTTTTCAAACAGGAGACATTGAAGGGCAGTTGCTCTCCTTTGGCACTAGAGGTCAGTCTGCAGCTAATTAGAAGGTTATAGGTGGAAGCCGACTTGTGGTTAGAAGGTTATAGGTGGAAGCCGACAATGAAAACATTGTTATCAGTTCATTGAAAAGATGGAAGAAAAGCATTTCAAGTCAAGCCAAAATGGAACTGAAGGTGATTCAGTATCAAAAATTAGACTGAAACTGGTGCAGATACACTGGAACCCAGGTCTGCTTTAATTATCTTTTTCTGTTTGTATCTTATTCTATACATATAATTTCCTTTTAGTAAATTTAACTCTGATCAAAGAAATATTTTGGCTGTTAGCTATGACTCCGTTTAGTCAAATACGTTGGATTCCGATTGTTATAGCAAATAGATTTTCCTGTGGTAATTAAACTATAGGGTGAAAAGCATATCGGGGGATCTCAGAGATTGTGATTGGTCCTGATTAAATTCATCCTTTCCACACACATTATTTTGTAACGTTTATGTAGTAGTCACAAAAGTACTTTTAATAGATGTATGTGTATTTGTCTTCTGAATTGCTTTACCCACTCTACCTCATGTGGTCTCAGTGCTGGAAAGAATAATAGTATGATGTATTCATTTGGATAGACCAGATATCCAAAAGGTATTTGGTCTTCTCTTGATCTGAGTTTAGTCCCCAGAACCTACATAAAAAAGCCAGGTGTGGTGGCATGCTTGCAATCCTAGAGTGTGGGTGTGGCAAGTTGCTGGGGCTCCCCAGTCAGCCTCGTGAAATCATTGAGCTTCAAGCCAATGAGAGACCCCGTCTCACAAAGCAAGGTGGCTCCTAAGGAATGACACCTGAGGTTGTCTTCTGGTCTCCATATGCATGTGCATACATGTGCACATATACTTCTTGAACACATACACAATTGCATACATACAAATGGTTGTGTACATGTGTGCCCTTCTAGAAGTGGTCTGTCTCTTGTTCCAAGATATAAGTCATCACTGTGTTCTTTTGGTTGCTACTTACTTCCAAGTCCCTCTTGCTTCTTGTTATTTTTCATTACCTAAACTCTTTTTTTTGTTATTATTAGATACTTGCTTTATTTACATTTCAAATGTAATCCCCTTTCCTAGTTACCCCTCTGAAAACCCCCATCCCATCCCCCCTTCCCCTGATTACCACCCCCCCACCCACTTTCCTGACCTGGCATTCCCCTACACATCGAACCTTCACAGGACCAATGGCCTCTCCTCTTATTGATGTCTGAAAAGGCCATCCTCTGCTCTAAGCTATGATTGTCTGGACTGTAGTAGCAGTTTTCCAAATTCAAGCCATTCTTCTGGTTGGGACTGGTATGATCAGCCCCACTCTGAAGCTTTTCAGGCCCATAAGATACACATCAAAATTCATCCCGAACCCTCAAAGCCCCAAGGACAGGGGCCACCTACTTACCAAGGCAGCCTCCTTAGTAACAGCCTGTATTCTGTTCTCTGAGCTGCAAGTCCAATGTAACCCTCACCATTCCTCTGCTAATCTAAATTGCTCTGGAGGGCACACAGGTTACTGTGCTTGTCCTGACAGCTTCTCTGTTTCTTCTCTGCTTCATTGTGGCTTTCTCTTCCCCTTGGAGGTTGTTGGCCACTGGCGCTGGAGGACAAAGGGAGCAGAAGTGGGGGGCCAGGGTTCAGAAGGCCAAGAATACTGACAGATTAACTTCTGGGATCAGCTTCAGTGAGACAACTCAACTTTATTCACGATGAACAAGGGCTATACAGATCTTGGAGAGCGGGTGGGGATTTCCAAGGTAGGTGAACCTTATTGGTGAGGGTGGAGGCCTGGGAATGATTCGTTTACATGAAGAGGAATTTCAAGAACCTGCTGGGTAGGTTTTATGTGACTTTTCCTCAGAGATTTTGGGGGGCGGTTACGGGCAGGAAGGGCTAATTGGTCTTAACATAGTACCTAATTATCATATAGTGTGAGGGGCTGAGAGGGACTTAGGTGCTGAATCATGCCTCTCTTGCAGGAAGCTCTAGTGCAGGGTCATCCTTCAGATAAGGTCAGGCACCTGTGGTTAAAGACATTCTCCAGAGAAGGTGAATGGAGAAGGGGAAACCCCACTGAGAAAGGGAGTCCTCCATTTTGTGCCGAGATTGGAGCTGTCTGGACATGGTGGACTGTGACCTGAACAGCAGGGACTTTCAGCTCTTAGTTAACATATTAATTTCAGTCTAATACTTTCCCACTGGGAAACCTACTTTGGCTTTTCTTAAGTGATAAGACCTTCCTCTAGAAACTCTCCTGTTAGTCTTTCACACGTGGCTAAAAGCCTCTGTTGTCAGTGTCCAGCTCCTCTAAGTAGTGAGGTCAGAAACTTCCTCTGTTTATCTTTTTTCTTATGTTTCCCATGTCTGGAACAATGTGTAGTAAGTAGCTGATGTCAACTAAATATCTGTTGATGGAAAGAATATTTTAGCTATTTTCATTATATACATACATATCCATCCATCCATCCATCCATCCATCCATCCATCCATCCATCACCCTATCTATCTATCTATCTATCTATCTATCTATCTATCTATCTATCTATCTATCTATCTATCCACCTCTCTCTCTCTCTATCTATCCATCTCTATCTATCTATCTATCTATCTATCTATCTATCTATCTATCTATCCATCTCTCTCTCTCTATCTATCCATCTCTATCTATCTATCTATCTATCTATCTATCTATCTATCCATCCATCCATCCATCCATCTATTTATCTATCTATCTTTCTATCCATCCATCTATCCATTCATCCATCCACTCACCCACCCACCCACATACCTATCTGGTGTATGTATGTATGTATGTATGGTATATCCATGTATTGTACATGCTTGTGTATATGTGTGCACACTGGGGAGGCCAGAGGAAGACATTACAAGCCTTCTACCACTCTCCACCTTATTCCATTGAGACAGGGTCTTTCACTGAATTTGAAACTCACATTTTTGGGTTAGGCCTATGAATCCCTGAGATCCTCTTTCCCCACCTCTTCCCCAACTGCTGGGGTTACAGTTGCACAGGGCCATGCCTAGCTTTCTACCTGGATGCAGAGGTTCCCCCCCCCCCAACTCAGGTCCTTGTGCATACACAGTAAGTGCTCTTACCCACAGAGCCTTCTCCCCAATCCCACAGTCAAGGTCTTGATGCCTAAAGAGACTAAACAGAACCAGAGAAGAAAACAGGATATGGAATGAGGGTCAGTGAGAAGGGAGGCAGGATGCACTGACCCAGTCAAGTAACTTCTGAGTCTGTGAGGTCAGTCTTTATTGTCATTGTATTGAAGGTCAGCAAAACAGCATAGAAAGACGTGGTGTAATTTACCTTGGTGTGTGTGTGTGTGTGTGTAATTTTGATCAGTCAAATGTTTGTTTCTCTTTCCACTGCTAGCTTAAGCTTCAATGAATTGATTTACTAACCAAGTAAGTTAATGAAATGAATGACAAATTATAAACCATGCTCTCTCACATGTTCATAGATAAAATGGAATGATTTTTCAATACTGCATGGTGTTTAAAACTGCTCCTATGTCCTTTTGGATGGAAACTGGCTATAGTATAGCCTGTACTTGGAAAGTAGAGGTTTTTGATGAAAACAACAATAAAAAATATGGAGACTTACTTCTTTAACACGATAATGGATATTCTAATACAAGAACTACTGTTGGATTTGGTGGAAAGTGTGAAAACCACTAATTTTCAAACAAATACAAAATAGGAATTGCTACTTCCTGCCAATATTAGTAATTAATATTGACATACATAAAGCATGAAAGAGAAATGGAAAAAATATACTGTAGAATCAGAAAGGCAATTCACAGAATTTTATTAGGAGTAAAAAATAAAAACAAGCCAGGCAGCGGTGGTGTATGCCTTTAATTACAGCACTCAGGGGGCAGATATCTGGACCTGAGGCTAGCCTGGGCTACATAGTGAGTTCCAGGACAGCCAGGGTTACACTGAGAAGCTGTGTAACAAAACAAAAAAGTAAAAGATTTAATAACTTTTATTGTCAGGATAATGAGGCAATCTTTATTATTAAAATAATGAAATAATATTGGGCACAAAAAATAACCTGCATTTTTGCATCCAAATGCAAAATGAATATTCTAGATGATGTGCATATATATTTTTACATAATGAAAACTAATATCTAATAAGGATTTTAACAGATGTTGAAAATACCTTCAGATAATTATGTATCTACATTTTTCTGATAGTTTTGACATTTTTATTAAAATATTGACAACTGATTAGAAAATACAAATAATAAGAGTTTCATATGGAAGAATGTATTTTAAAAGATACCAATTTTTATCAAACTAATTGATTTTAATAACACCAGTAGAACTCCAGTTAGCGTTTTGTTCCTGACAGCCTAAAAAAAAGTTACAAGATTTGATGGGAAAAGCATTAATTATAAAGGTTTTTGTGAGGAGTGAAGAGATATCTCAGTGGTTAAGCCTACTGACTGCTCTTGCAAAGGACCTGGGTTTAGTTTCCAGAAACCATGTGGTGGCTCACAACCGTCTCTGGTTCCAGGGTATCTGATGTCCACTCCTGACCTCTGCAGGCAATGCACACACATTGTGCTTATGCATATATGTAGGAAAGCCATTCATACATGTAAAATAAATTAAATCTAAAAACTAAAGGCTTTTTTGCGGAAAAAAAAAAAGGACACGAGACACTTTCAAGTAAAACTGGCCATGGTGGCACATGCCTTTAATGTCAGCACGTGGAAGACAGAGGTAGGCAGGTCTCTGTGAGTTAAAGGTAGCTTTAGGTTAGGCAGGGTTTCATAATGAGACCTTGTCGAGGGAGAGAGAGAGAGAGAGAGAGAGAGAGAGAGAGAGAGAGAGAGAGAGAGAGAGAGAGGGAGGGAGGGAGAGAGAGAGAGGGAGAGAGAGAGAGAGAACAAAGAATAAAAAATGGAATAAAATGGAAGAGTAATAATGTTACAAGCATGAATTTTTTTTTTTAAAATAGAGAACAGAATGACCAGAAATACTGTAAATTTTTTTCCCATCTGTATGGTGTCTGTGTGTACGTGTGTGTGTCTGTGTACACGTGTGTGTGTGTGTGTGTGTGTGTGTGTGTTTTATGGAAGCCAAGAGGCTGGGTGCCATCTACCCCTTTCTGTCTTAATCTCTTGAAGCCGCATCCCTCACTGAACCCAAGTTTTTTTTTCTTGTAGGCTGATTGTCATTGTCAACAAACCCCAGTGATCACATTTCCACTTTGTCGTCCTTTAATAGAAAGCTGGGTCCACATAGTCAACGAAGTGACAGCACCACACAAAAGGGAAACAGCAAATATCGTGGATCCCGAATTATCTTTTAAAAACTTTCTCCTTAAATATTGTGTCTATTTTCAAAACAAACCTAGAAACACAGCTGAGTAAATAATTCTCCAGTTAGGTTGCCCCAGCCACACCGGAACCGGAATGGAGGAAGGTGTATGCGGCGGCAAACAAAACAAAACAACAAAACAAAAACTACAACAACTCACGGCCACCACCGTGAGAAAAACACGCCACCCAAGGAAACCCGTGCACGACAGCGGCAGCGCGCTGCTTTACGGCACTCGCCCCGCCCCTTTGCTCTTCGGGGCTGTGCGAAGCCGGCAAACATGGCGGCCCCCTACATCCTCACCCTGGCCGCCTTGGCGCTCTTTTCTCTCGGCAGCTCCGCCGCTAGTCACGTCGAGGTAGGCATCGGTGTCGGTTGAGGACCGACCCCCGGGCGGACCGTGTGTCGTGGCTGTGAGCTCCTCAGATGTGGGACGCACGGCCCTGAGGGAGGCCGCCGGCAGCATCTTCCCTCCCGGGCTGTGCGGTGCACAGTGACCTGACCCAGCCTTTTAGACTGCCCTGTTTAGAGTGTGAAGCCGTCGGTGACGGAGGAGGACCCGGCCCTCTGCTCCTGGGACAGGCAGGCAGGGCGTGCGTAAGGACTGTCATGACTTTGGTGTTTTGCCCCTCGGCCCCGACCTACCTCTTCTTGATGCTGCAGGACGTCTGGCTTCTTTGAGATGCTCTGACCAGTGATTCCTCCAGCGAAGCGATTTGGATTCCTAGCATTATTTTTAGACCTGCTTGCCCTGCCTGCTCAGGAACCCGGGGCGTCAGCAGGCATTTTAAAAACACCGTGCCAAAGTTTCATCTCTCACCTAGACTGCAGTAGTTTCCTGACTATGCCTGGAATAGTTGTGGTTCTTAGTCTGTTCTCTAAGCTGTGGCAGGAGTCACCTTTAAAATGCTGACCCGATCGTGCCACGCAAGCTCCCTTCTTGAAATCTCTTGCTCCCCTCTTTAGATGTCTAGATTTGTTAAACTTTCAGTTTCTCAAACCACTGGGACCCCTTCTGCCATTTGCCCAAATTTTCTTTGTCTGGAACTGTCTTTTCATCTTTCGGATATTCGCCCAAAATGTCACTTCTGTAGGGAAACCTTCCCTGACAAAGTGACTTTCCCCTGTTGCAATTACAGACCACATTTGGTGCTTTTATATATTGTGTGGTGAGTTCTTTGCTAATGTGTGCCTTTTTAACTAGACAGTAATCTCTAATGGAGGCACCACTGTCATTCGCTATCATACCCGCCAGGATAGATGTCTATGCATACAGTGAATTAATAAATGTAAATAGTAGCACAGTGCATTTACATGTCCACCTGTATTAAACTCTGATGTTCTTCAGAGAAAATTGCATGCCTTTTGGTGATTTTCCTATCACTGTATATCCCATGGTGCTTGGTGCGTAGAAGGTGCTCCGCTAACTAAATGTTGAGTGAGTAACTTTGCATTGCCTGCCTCAGAGTTTTCAGTAAAGTTTCAATGGAGTGACAATTTTGAGTCCGGAAAATATGCTAGAGATTATTTAGGTCAAATCTCTCTTTTGGAGTCTAAAGTGCAAACTGACTTGCCCCAGTGTCAATTTTACAGCTCAGTTTTAGCGCAGGTCTTCCCATCCCTAAACCAGTGCCTTATCCACAGTACACCCTGCTTGTTGCTTTCCTCCGAGTCTAGGCAGCTGTTAGGAAAGGTTTTTTTGGGGGTGGGGTGGGATGGTGGTGGTTGTAGTGGTGAGTCTATGTAGTGGTGGGTATCTCACACTTGAGTGGAACTTTTTTTCTCTGAAAGTTTCCTGCTAGCCAGATAGCTGAATCGCCATTTATTAGGCAATCACTTTGTTGCATTCTCTGTTCCTGCATTGTGAGTCTGCTACCAGATCTCTAGACGGAAGATGAAGGAGCAGGGGTGGGGGGACGGGGAGGTGAGCCCCTTCTCTAAGGTATGCTCAAGTCAGTGAGTGGTAGATCCAGCTTTGAATTCAGACTTGCCGACTGCTCTAGTAATGTGCTGTCTGGAAGCAGACCTGGGTTTGGTGCTGTGCACATCTGCCCTTATTTTAATGCATCTGCTGTTTGATTTTTTTCCCTTTGGTCCATTTGACACAAGCTAGAGTCATCTGGAGAGAGAGAACCTCAGTTCTCTTCTATAAGATTGCCCTGTAGGTAAGTCTTTGGAGGCATTTTCTTGATTAATGATTGATGAGGGAGGCCCAGCTTGTTGTGGGCAGTACTTACCCGCCAGCCCTGGACAGGTGACAAGATAGTAATCAGCATTCCCAATGGCCTCTGCTTCAGATCTGCCTCCGGCTTTCTGCCCGAGTCCCGGTCCTGGCTTTCCTTTGTGATGTACAAGCCAAATAAACCCTCTCCTGCCCAATTGCTTTTGGTCAGTGTTTTGTCACAGCAGCAGAGAAGCAACCAGAACAGCAACAGCGACATGAAAATTGTGTTTGTTAGATGGGAAGATGATGTCTATGCTAAAGTTTTTGGTTTTTTTTTTTTCTCTTTTTTTTTTTTTTTTCGAGACAGGGTTTCTCTGTGTAGCCCTGGCTGTCCTGGAACTCGCTCTGTAGACCAGGCTGGCCTCGAACTCAGAAATCCGCCTGCCTCTGCCTCCCAAGTGCTGGGATTAAAGGCGTGCGCCACCACCGCCCGGCTATGCTAAAGTTGTTAATGTGTAGAAATAGCAAATGTCACTCACACTCATGGCAGTGGTATAGAATGGTGCATGGCACTAGGCTAGAGGATACGCTGAAATAACATTTGTGTGTTCAAATACACATATTCAGCATGAAAAAAGTGTGGATAGTGAATAACATTTGAACAGGAAAGCTATGAATTTGTATATCTATAATTCTGATATAGATATATTCTAGACATAAGTCATTTACAGTATAAAGACTGAGTGGGAACACATAAGGAAGAATTGTATGTGTCTGAATTTGAGTGTTTAAAAAAAACAGCCTTTCAGGAACTATCCCCTGTAAGAATAGCTAGAGAAATCGAAAACTTGAAACAAAAACTCAGCGGTTCTTATAGATGCTTCCGTATGGTTTTTTTATTTTAATTTTTTTTTTATTTTAAAGATTTATTTATTTAATGTGAGTACACTGTAGCTGTCTTCAGACACTCCAGAAGAGGGAGTCAGATCTCATTACGGATAGTTGTGAGTCACCTTGTGGTTGCTGGGATTTGAACTCAGGAGCTTTGGAAGAGCAGTCAGCGCTCTTAACCGCTGAGCCATCTCTCCAGCCCATCATGTACTTTCATTATTTGACAGCTGGTGTTCAGTGTCGTGGCTGATATTAAAGAGTGATCATAGTTGCAGAGATCTTAGAGAGTCAACAGCAGTGTTCGTCACGTGACCTAAGCTTGAGGACCATGTCGGAAGCACAAGGGTTATTTTGTTTTGGTTGAGGAAGGAGGGAGATGATATGACCTCACCCTTGGGACCAAAGCTTTCTTCACGATTACACTCAGAGTGGAATTAAATGTTGACAAGTTCTTGGCATAACTGTTTCCACCGTATGTTCTTATTGCACAGAGTCTATTTCAATAGAGGGGTTGTCAGCATAACCCGAAAACGATTTTGAAGTTTAATGACTTATGTTTCAGTTTTTGTATATTTTATTATTATTATTATTATTATTAGTAGTAGTAGTAGTAGTAGTAGTACTAGTAGTAGTTGTATGAACTCATCATGAAGCTTCAGTTTCCTGTGAGATACTCTAGTTTTGGTCATTGGCATAAAGTCATGTGCTACCATATATTCATGTGTTCAAAAATATCTAATCAAATGCGTGCTAAGTTTGGACCGCATTGGTGCGTCCACCTGATGAAGGGGCCGGTCCCGTTAGCGTTTAGAGCCTGTGGGAAGAGGGATGGATGGTGATGTAGACAGTGAGCAGCTGGCGCCGGAGAAGATGAGCATAAGTCATGGTAAAGAAGACAGCGTGTGTATTTAAAAGGATAACTTCCATACAGAAAGACTGAAATGTGGCTTCAGTTGTCTTTGTTTAGCGCTTCCTAGTTTTAACGCAAGGTCGTATGTGCAGCTGTGGTGTGGGGTCCACAGTGCTTTTGTTTAGAGCGTGTGGAAGGGGACAAGTGGTTTACTTACTTACTCATCTGTGCTAGAGATCAAATCCCGGGGACCGATGCTCCATAGGCAGCAGTGCTCTGCCCTTCGCTTATACCTTCAGCCCAGGAGCCGAGCTTCCTAGTGAAAGTTACTTTGTTTAATTACTGTCTTAAGCAAGACTGCAGCTTGACCTCCAGATTTCTAGGTTAGGGCTTTTTTCTCAGTTAGTGTCTTAAATTAGGTAGGGCTTTTTGCACTGAAACAGTATCTTTTAGAAGTTACATTAATTGACATTAGTTAATTAACATTAATTACTTGATTATGTACCACGGGATGCTTGTGGGTGTCAGAGGACAACATATAGGAGTCAGTTTTCTGTACCATGGTATTGAACACTGGTCCCCAGACTTGGCAGCAAGCATCTTTACCTGCTGAGCCTAAAGTATTTCCTAGTTTATGTTTGATTATTCTGTTCGTAAGGTCAAGTACAATATCTTCGTAAATGAACTTGATTGCTATTACAGAGAAGCCCACGAGGGGCTAGTGATGGCTCAGTGGTTAAAAGGCGGGAAGCTTTTCCACAGGACCCAGGCTTGGTTCCCAGCACCCACTTGAAGGTTTCCAGCGGAGTAGTACAGCAGTCCCGGAGGGTCCAGTGCCTTCTTCTGACCTGTGTGGATATTTGGCGTGCCCTTGGTGCACATACATACATAGATATAGGCAAAGCTTGAATACACATAAGTAAATCTAAGAATTCAAATAAAAAGGTCCATGAGTCCTAACTGCTGTTTACCCCTCTTTAATTCTGGGAAATTGTACGTTTCCATACTATGTGTATGTGTGAATGACTTTGTCTTTATCTGTCCCATAGGATCAAGCAGAACAGTTCTTTAGAAGTGGACATACTAATAACTGGGCTGTTTTGGTAAGTGTGCTCTTTAAACATATATCTTGGTGCTCACATTAGATCTGTATCTAAAGAGTTTTGTGAATTGAAATTTTAAAAATAAAATTTATCCCTTAAAATAAAAATTCTGATAGAAAAAGAAAACCTTCCCCCTCTGTCTCTCTCTTCTCCCTTTCAACCTCCCTCTTCCTCTCCCACCCCACTTTGTCTCTCTTTGAAAGGGGGTCTTATGTGGCCCAGGCTGGTTTGAGACTCACTATGTGGCCGAGGCTGGCCTCAAACTGCTGGTGCCCCTGCCTCCACCACTTCCGGCCTGCTGGGTTTACAGGTGCGGCCACTATAGCAAAATCAGCAACTCTTTTAAACTTTATTTTAAATTGACAACAGCTAATAATAATATTTCTTACTTTAAAATTTTCTGCCAAATGGTGATTTGTAAATAAACACAAGAATACATTCGAGGTGCTGTCATTACAAGAAACACTTACAAATACAGAATTATTTTAATGCTTGAAATGAATAATTACATTTCTCTGTAGTACTGGTTGTTAGATAACTTTACTTATGCTGTGTTATTGATTTTTATGTTTGCAAGAAGTGGTAATTGTAGAAAATTGAAATCGTACAGAAAGGCGTAAGAGAAGAAAAGACAAATTGCCGGTGTGGTTTTTACCTCAGCGAAAAGGGAGGGCATGTGTCACGCGCCACACTCCAGAGTCAGTGTCTGGGGACACCCATCTCTTCATGGAGCTCAGAGGTGCTTTCTGTCTTTGTGTGCCGTGTCTCTCACACTGGACTGCCCTTCGCCTGGTCTTGTACACACACTGCCCACCGTAGGCTCTTTCCTGGTTGGCGGATAGTAGGCTTCTTATCCTTTCCAAAGGCTGTAAGGTTTCCTGTGTTGGATTCTTTGTATCGTTTAGTTCCTGGGTGTCGAGATCCTAAGTTTTTATTATTTTGTTCAGAGTTATGTTGAACAATCTGTCTGAAACTGAGGATCTCACTCTGTAGCCCAGGCTGACCCCCAGTGTATAGCAGTCCGGTCCCAGCTTCCCCAAAGCTGGCATACAGCAGGCACCGCCTCACCTGCCTGGCTGTTCTTCAGAGTGCGTGTTTGTGAACTTGACTTTTCCCTCAGGACGGTAATTCGCTAGCTTTTTCCTGTTTGACTGCTGCATCAGAAATTAATGTTTGACTTCACATTATTTCATTTCTGAGCGCGGTTTGCTTACTGGCCTAGTTTTTTCTCTACCTTCCATCTCCCTGTAGGGTGTGAATTTATATCTTTAATATAATCTGGATTATGAGTTTGTGTTTGTCATTCCCCAAATAGAATACACATAAGTTCATTCTTCCTATACCTTGATCATTTTTACTACCAGAGTTTCATATAACGGCATCTAATTAGGAGAAAGACTAAGTCTGTTTCAGTAAAAGACAAAGGTTGTAGACTGTTAAGAAAAAATCTGTGATTGGGTGCATATAAAGAACACAGTTCTGTTTCTTTCCCATCCCTGGAGGCTGCAAAGTTCATGAACCCAGCACCAGCCTCTGCATTGTGGGGATGGGGGGGCGGGGGGTGGGGGGGCTCCTCACTGTACCATCATCTAGCGAGGGCATCACATGGTGAGACAGAGAGTCTGCCAGGTCAGATCTTGTTTTTAAGAAACCACTAATGCTGTCACGGACTCAACCTAATGACCTTAGCCAGTCTTCATTACCGCCCAGAGACCCCCACCTCTAATTCTCAGCAACACGTGAGGTGGGGGTTAAATTTTGGACTATGAACTTTGGGGATCCTTTTTAAATGATAACAAGGGACAACTAGGAGAAAGGTACGGGGTGAAGGAGGGCAGGAAGGACACGAAAGGTGCAGAGACTGCATCAGCACCGTCAGCTCACACTGAGAAAGGAGGGGTGTTTGGCACCTGGACTTGTAAGAATATAGTGGGACCACAATAGAGTGGGAGAAATGTACCCAAAGTCTAACATAAACATGAGACTAATGACTTTCTCAAGGCCTTACAAGGAGCTTGCTCAGGGATGTTCCCTAAAAGGATGGGGTTATCTACAGGTCACTAGAAATAAAGGACAGTGAAGGTTTGTGCAATTGCAATTATATTTCGATCAAGTAGAGTAGGATAGCATGGGTTAACCTTGGGTATGCTTCCCACCACAGGAGACTTTGTGAATAGATTGAAAGACAAGAGAGAGGTGACTCCAGCAGTGACAGTCATAGAGGCCCAGGCTGTGACACCTACTAGGAGGAAAGGGCGGGCTCTTCATGGTTAGCCACTGAGAGCAGTTCTTAGGTGAGGACTGGATAGCAGCTGTGTGCAGACCCTGACTGCTCCACGGTAAAGCTGTTAGCTTAGGCTAGACATTTGTCCAAGTCTCAGTGGCTCGAGTTCCAGATGACAGTCAGGGTGAGAAACAGATTCCACTGCTGCGTGAGACCTCCGTCAACTGTGCTTTCTGCAACGTAAAATCAGAAAGGTTGTTCAGGCCCAGTTGAAAGGACCAGAAATGGCACAGGGGGTATTGCTCAGATCCCCAGGGGTACACGCAAGCTGAGCAGGGCAGAAAAACCAGTGCCTGCCCTGGGGCTGGGTGGGGGCGAGGAGATCTTCGAAGCCAGTTTAGGCAAGTTCAGATTCAGTGAGAGGCCCTGTCTCAAACGTAAGGTGGATGATTGAATGTGACAGCTAAAATTGATGTGACATGTGACAGCTACACACCGCATCCAACTGCTGCACACCCTCTCTCTTCTCTCCTACCCATCTTCCCTCCCCCACCTCACGCCAAAAGAAGGTACAAGTCCTTCATCTTCTTAGCTAGATTTTCAAAATTCCAGGTTGTTCCCAGTTTGAGTTAATTTGCTTTTAGTCTTGAGTAGAGGGTGAGGTACGTGAAGCCTGCCTCCAGAGGGGGCAGAAGGAAAACAGGGTTGTGTTTTGGCCTTGCCTGTCTGGTAGGAGCATTTCTGTGCCCTCTAATAAAGCAGATGAAGAAACCGTGCAGCCAGTCGTCCCCTCGTGGAGGAGACAGTGCTGAAGGAGGGGCGGAGGCTGGTCCCTGTCCTCGTCACTTCTGTCCATAGCATCAGCATTGCTTCCGTGTGGGGGCATGCTCGTGTCCCACTTCCTCTGGTGAGAACACGCGGCTCGGCCACGCCCTACACCACCCTTGTGCACTCGTCTCTGGGCATTTGGTCATGTATGTGGAGTGGATACTTCCTGCTCTCTCCACCTCTTTTCTCTCACTACTCTTTCTGTTCCGTATTAGTTCTCGGACTTAATGATCTGCAGTTGTTTCCTATGCTCATTAGATAACAAGCTGACACAGGCCTTACTTCACATAAAGTGCAGTAGAAATCCTGGCCTTCATTGTGGTTAATTCCTTCTAAATTGCTGTATGTATCTTCAAACTTCACATAAAGTGCAGTAGAAATCCTGGCCTTCATTGTGGTTAATCCCTTCTAAATTGCTGTATGTATCTTCAAACTTCACATAAAGTACAGTAGAAATCCTGGCCTTCATTGTGGTTAATCCCTTCTAAATTGCTGTATGTATCTTCAAACTTCACATAAAGTACAGTAGAAATCCTGGCCTTCATTGTGGTTAATCCCTTCTAAATTGCTGTATGTATCTTCAAACTTCACATAAAGTACAGTAGAAATCCTGGCCTTCATTGTGGTTAATCCCTTCTAAATTGCTGTATGTATCTTCAAACTCGGAGTTAGAGGAACTGCAGACTTTGGCAGCGACTTATATCCATTTTATTTGTTTTTACTTTTTTCTTTCTTTTTTTGGCCAATGCTCAGTCGGAAGAGTCAGGAGTTCCTGTATGTATGTAAATATGTCCATTTCCACACATACTGACTTACTTGTTTTAATACAGTTAGAAATTTCAGTCTGTCCCATTGCACCCTCAGATGATAATTCACTCTCAGTATTAAAGAGCCCACAACAGTTATGCTCCCCCTCAGATTTGTTACTTCTGCTGTGGCCACAGGCCTATGGCGGGAGGCAGGAGTGTCCACGGTCAGTCTCTCCCATGTCTCATTAGGGGTAGATTTCAAAAAAAAAATAGTTTCTGTGCTAAAGTTAGATTTCCTTAGTAACTTAAAAGAGATTTTTCTTTTCTCCTCAATTTTGTGTGTGTGTGTGTGTGTGTCTGTCTGTCTGTCTGAGTGTAGGGTTGTGCTTGTGAGTACAGTACCCATAGAGGCCAGAAGAGGGCGATGGTTCTCCAGCGTCTAGACTTAGAGGTGATTGTGAACTTACCTTTCCTGGGTCCTGGGAAATAAACTTGGGTCTTCTGCAAGAGCAGTAGGTGCTCTTAACAGCTGAGTTGTATCTCTAGCCCCTCTCTAGGTCCCTTGATATTTTTAGTGATCTTTATTTTAAGTGAAAAATTTGGTTGACTTCCTGTAGTGCTCAGTAACTTTATAACATAGCTCTTCCCATGTATGTATGAACCCATTTTGTAAGTTGTATTTTGGTGTCTGTCTCACTTCCCACAATGGATGAAGCAATTAAATTAAGAAACAGATATTACATCCCACAGGGTAGCTAGTCTGTGAGGAGGTTACAGATGTTTTCTCTAGTCTAAAGAATTGAATCTTTTAGAAATGGGGACACTACAGATGTGCAGAATGCCGACGAGCTGGGCTGGGATGGAATTTGGTTGAATTCTGTGCACACTGCTTTCTCTTCAGTTGGGTGATCTTACTTGATCTCAGTTGTAAGAGCCTTTCTTTAGGGATACTGGTTTTGTTGAAAGATTTTATGTTCTTTGATGTGTCTAGCCTGCAGTGCTTTCTTCAGGCATTTCCATATAGACTTCAACTACAATAATTCTGAAACCCATGTTTTTGTTTTAACTCTAGGTGTGCACCTCCCGGTTCTGGTTTAATTACCGCCATGTTGCAAATACTCTCTCTGTTTATAGAAGCGTCAAGAGGCTAGGTATTCCGGACAGGTAAGCCATCTCAGCTAAGTTTAATTAAAACCCTATGAAGACAACTCTTAGCTGAGTTGATTTTGAAAGAGGGAAAGAACCCTGAGTTTCAGTTTTTTTGTTGGTGTAGATGTTAACTTAGGACCACAGTGCACATGAGAGCAATGAACACTAAGGTAAGAGGATTTGATAAACTGGTTGTTTCATGTTGTTTGTCAGGCGTTTTCCTTGGAGTTTTTTAATAGGTTACTATTTTAAGCAGAAAAAGGACTGATTCAAAACATGTTGGTTTATCTATTCATCAGATTCTGGGGATTGCTGTAGCCTTAGCTAATCAGGAACAGAAAAGCAGATAGTGGAATGGGACACGAAAAATCATGGCACGAGCCCAGCCTGGTGACAGATGCCATGCTGCAGATCGCTGAAGCTGGGCTCTGCTGCACAGTGGCCGGCGTGTCTGAAGCTACCTCAGGCTGCTACTGCCTCCTGCGCCGAGAGCCAACCCTGGCCCCTCAGCTTCTTACTGTTTCTTCCAGTGCCTGTTGGGGATGTCATGCTGCCCTGTCAGACATCAGAACTTAGGTTTGCTATCTGTGTCTGTGGGACATTTCCTCCTCGTAGGGACCCAGAGACCTTTACCCAGACCCTGGACTTTGATTATTATGGTGACTTGGTTCTGTTGCCACAGAAGGCTCAGTTGTCTCAGTTCAGGGTCGACTCATTAGTGCCCTCAAGGGAGGGGAGTGTTCAGTGAGCTTGCTGGTGAGACCTGGCTCCTGTGCTGATATTGGTTGTAACTTCAGAGGCTCAGCCCCTGTGACATAGTGCTCATGCAGTGGGACCATTGCAGGATCGGAGCAAAAAAGCAGAGATAGAGTAAGGAGCAGAGGCAGAGGACACAGTGCATGGCGTGAGGGTCTGACACTCTTCTACTTAACAGATGAATTTAGTCTGAGGAAAGCACAGACGCACGGCTCAGTATCCGTACTCCATCTCACCTAGGAACCAACGCAAGCACATGCTATCGCTGCTTTTAGCAGAACCATCTCAGTCTGAGAAGGAGCGGCACGCGGGTGGGGTTCTCTCTTGCCGTCAGTGGGTCCGGCACGCGGGTGGGGTTCTCTCTTGCCGTCAGTGGGTCCTGTATGCGGGTGGGGTTCTCTCTTGCCGTCAGTGGGTCCGGCACGCGGGTGGGGTTCTCTCTTGCCATCAGTGGGTCCTGTATGCGGGTGGGGTTCTCTCTTGCCGCCAGTGGGTCTGGCACGCGGGTGGGGTTCTCTCTTGCCGTCAGTGGGTCCTGTATGCGGGTGGGATTCTCTCTTGCCGCCAGTGGGTCTGGCACGCGGGTGGGGTTCTCTCTTGCCGTCAGTGGGTCCTGTATGCGGGTGGGGTTCTCTCTTGCCGTCAGTGGGTCCTGTATGCGGGTGGGATTCTCTCTTGCCGTCAGTGGGTCCGGCACGCGGGTGGGATTCTCTCTTGCCGTCAGTGGGTCTGGCACGCGGGTGGGGTTCTCTCTTGCCGTCAGTGGGTCCTGTATGCGGGTGGGATTCTCTCTTGCCGTCAGTGGGTCCCGTATGCGGGTGGGATTCTCTCTTGCCGTCAGTGGGTCTGGTACGCGGGTGGGGTTCTCTCTTGCCGACAGTGCGCCCTTCGCAGGCAGCACTTTGGTTTATAACTGCCCTCTCGGTCCATCCAGAGGCTTCACGGTAGTTTTATTTTGGAAGCGGAGTGGAACCACACGTTGTGAGTCATTACGACACATTGCTCTGGCTTGAGGAGATTTGGAGGATTGCTGAGAGGCGGAAGGGAGTGACAGCGTGTGCTGTTCTGTATGCTGAGTTCATCGAGTTTGCCCTTGAGTTTCTGAAGGATTTCTTTTGAGGTTATTTCTGTTTCAGATGCTTGTTTGTAGCTCTGTTTATAAAGCCTTTGTTCTAGACATGAATTGGGAGATTCAGACAATGAGAATTTCATACTGCTTATTTTTTTTTAACGAAGAGAAATTAACAAAAAAAAGAGAGATGGTTTTGCTGTAAGTTTAGTATGGGAGACATTCCTTTACTATTATAGCATTTACAGTTGTTAGCGGTTTCTCTTAATATACTTTATCTTATTTTACAATACTCTTCAGATATTGGCATAATTATGCATATGATTTAATACCTAATTAAATCCTAAAAGGCATAGCTCCATATTGAAGGCAGTAACTAGGTGGTCATGGAAACAGTGTGAAGTAACCCTTCATGTATGGATTGATTTCTCACTTTCTATTTACTAAGTCCGTGGGTGGCTGCTGTCCAGTTTGTTTCTCCCTCACGTCCCCCTTCCTGCGCCTTCCTGTGGCAGTGTCTCAGCAGGGCATGCCTGAACCGCCGCTCTCTAAGCCCTCAAGCCCCTAGTCTCCCATGATTCCAAAGGAAATGTCTGCACTTGCCCTGGAGCGATAGATGGCGTGACACAGGTGTGCTAGCGCGCGTGTCGAGGCAGCAGCAGATGTCCTGTGCAGAGCTGGCTCCGTCCCACGACACTTGAGTGTGCGCTCTGCAGGCTGAACCTTCCCAGCTCATCCTACGCGCACTGCGTCATCTCACACCCACGAGCGCTGTGCTCAATCTGCCTGCCTAACAGACCTGGGCATTTCTAGCTGTAACTGGTGTTTTGTTAGTTTTGACTCACTGTGTTCAGTTTGTTAGCTTGTTTTGGTTTCTCTGGCCTAACATTTGGTCATTCTTGTCTAATTTTTGACCATTCATTCTGCCTAGACACTTGGAGCGTCTCGGGTCCACTTCAGACTCACATGTCTTACTGTTTTCATTGTGTAGGATGGTCACCCTGATCTCTGTTAACTGACTGGTATGTTAAAGCCATTCTAATTAGTTTGTAAAAAATTAAAGTCAATATATTAATAGCATTACATTTTTGTTCCATGACTAGTTTATACTTTTGTTTTATTGTACAGAAAATCACCTCTATAATTTGTGATGGACAGAAGTACTGGAACTATATAAATATGTTTTGTAAATAGTTTTTGATATGCTGCCATAGTTCCAATCAAGATAATTTTAGTTCATGTCTTTGAATGTTCTTTCTCCTGTCTCCCGTCACTTTTTAACAGTTTTTTCTCATGTAGTCCTTAAACGTGTAAATAGTGATATTTGAATATAGATCCTTACACAGTCTGAACAATCTGTCTTTGTCACTTTGGCAGATGACGTGTCTCACACTTTATGTGATATTCCTGGTGGAAGAGTGTGTGAGATTGTGTGTGTGTGAGATTGTGTGTGTGTCTCAGGTGGGCATTTACTGTGGCTAGGAAATGACATGTGCTTTAAGAAGAACAGTGATCCAGGTAACAGGGACATTTTAGCCACTCCCTTCGTGCTGTGGTGTTTAGAAAACAAAAGGGTCAGTTTGCAAGCCTCGGAGGACCTTCCCGGGCGCTTGCTGGGCATGAGGGAGCAGTCTGTCTCCATGGTGTAGAGCAGTCTGTCTCGATGCGGAGCTGGACTGGATGCTCGTTCCTTCCCCAGCACCAGTGCGTTCGTCGCTCTCACTGTCCTGTCTGGAACATGATTTTCTTGCTCCTGTTCTTTAGAATCACCTATTCATGGATCTTCACTTTCACATGACCTTCCATGTGTGGTAGTGGGGATGGTGCCCAGGCCTCCTAGTCACATGACCTTCCGTGTGTGGTAGTGGGGATGATGGTACCCATGCCTCCTAGTCACATGACCTTCCGTGTGTGGTAGTGGGGATGGTACCCAGGCCTCCTAGTCACATGACCTTCCGCGTGTGGTAGTGGGGATGATGGTACCCATGCCTCCTAGTCACATGACCTTCCGTGTGTGGTAGTGGGGATGATGGTACTCAGGCCTCCTAGTCACATGACCTTCCATGTGTGGTAGTGGGGATGATGGTACCCATGTCTCCTAGTCACATGACCTTTCTGTGTGTGGTAGTGGGGATGGTGGTACCCAGGCCTCCTAGGCAGATGCTTCATCTCTGAGGTACATTCCCAGTCCTTCTACATTTTCTTGTTTTCTAAGGGAAGCATAATTATTCAGATTCTTTTTTTTTTTTTTTTTTTTTTTGGATGTTGTCCGGAATAGTGGCCAGTTTTCTCTCTCCCTCCCTCTCCTGTTCTCTGTCTACACACACACACACACACACACACACAAACACACACATACATACACCTCCATCCCCCCCCACATACAATGTATTTTGATCCTGTTCAACCCTATGTCATCTTTTATTTCTCTTCTCCTCCCTCTGAACACTTTCTTCCTAAAGCCTCCTTTTACTTTTTTTTTTTTTGTGACACATTGAGTTTGTCAGAGTTTGTTGCATTAGCAGAGGTGAGTTCTTTACCAGAGGATGGCTTGTGGCTATACCATTTAGTAAAATGTCTCTTCCTCCTTCGTCACACATTAATAAAGTGGGCTTCACGGAGTCCTTCCCCCAGTGTTAACAGAATGTTGACACACCCTATCTTGTGTGTGTAAGCACAGCTCTGTGTCTTCATGTCATATCATGTCCAGAAAACAGTGCTCCTCCCACAGAAAACAGTGCTCCTCCCACAGAAAACAGTGCTCCGTGATGCTCCTCCCACAGAAGACTGTGCTCCACGGTGCCCCTGCTGTCTCCCTCCTATGTGCTTTTTGTCCCCTTCCTGTGATGTTCTTCCCTGAGTCTTGAAAGGGTTTCTGGATAGTTTTCTTTTGTCGGTGTGACACTATCTAGAGAAGTTCAATTGAGAAAATGTCTTAGATTGCCTGTAGGCATGTGCGTAGGATATTTTCTTTATTAATAATTGATGTGGGAGGGTCCAGCTCACTGTGGGTGTCTGCTCTCCCCCATGGGAGGTTCTGCGTTGTATAAAAAAGCAGGCTGAACAAGCTAGCCATGGGAGCAAGCCAGAGCGCATGCTCCATAGCCCAGGCTGCCCCCTGGGGCCCCTGCCTCAGCTCCCTGGGGACTGCGTTGTCAGCCAGATAAAGCCTCCCCTGCTTGGTTTTGGTCAGAGTTGTATCACCGCAGTAGAAGGAAATTAAGACAAAGGCGGGGATAAAGATGTCCTGCTAGGGTGAGAACCCATGCTCAGTAACTAGAGTCAGAGTGTGGTGCCACATCAAAGAGAAGACTTCCTCTTGGGTAACTTAAACCAAGAGCAAGCCTGGCCTTGTTCTGTCACCTCCATCCCCTTATCACTGAGCTGCTTCTTGCAGTGACCTGGGGGACTAGCCCAGAGGCTCTCTGAGCATCAGACTGTAATGTGTGTGAGCAGGCTTGTCTCCACTTGGGTAGCATTCATTGAATTAAGTCTTACGATTTTCAACTATTTTTCTCTTAAACATCATTGTTAGAATGCTTTTTTCTCTTAAACATCTTTAGTAGAATGCTTTAGTTATCTTTTTTGTTCATATTATAAATAATACCTTTCTCTAACTTTGATTGCCACATGTGCAGTTTAGCTTTTGTGACTTCTAGCAACTTGTTGAACTCTAATGATTTGATGATAAAATTATTTTCTCAGAACTATGCACAGCTTCTTTCTTAAAGGTCTTTGTACCTAGAAAAAAAATGTTGACCATTTCCAAAATTGAAGTTTTAAGGTAGAAATTGTCTCTGGAGCCCTCAGAATTAATAGTTCAATGAAACACTTTTATTCTGAGAAAATGTGTTCTAGAGAGGAAAGTGACTTTTCAGGTCAACAAAGTGCTTGTGAATTTCTCGTGTGCGCAGCCTCACAGATTACTGTCGTGAGCAATGACTTAATAACCACGAAAACTATGACAACCAGTCTTCAGAACTTTCAATGAGAACAGCTCAACTACTTATTATTATTCGCAGTCTGGTACTCTCCTATAGTACTGATTGGTGTTTTAGTCAGTGTTCTATCTTGGTTTTTCTGAGCATTGTAACAGTCTTATTAATATGATGCTTATTTAATGATTGTTTTAGCAATAAATTTAAGTCCAGTGTTTCCAACTGTGTAAAGCTAAGGGCGATGTGGCTCAGCAGGACAGTTAGCAGTGCTTGGGGGTCTATAGACCCTGGCATCAGGTGACTTGTTTCGGTTGTTGCTCTGTTAGTGAGTTAGGCCAGACTCCAGTGATGGGTGACAGTGATGACTTGGTGGCTTTTACTTCAGGTTGGTACCAAATCAGCAAAGAAACAATGCAGAGTATGTGAGCCCAGGATGTGAGTGACTGGCTCACAGCGCCTCGCCCCGGAGTATGTGAGCCCAGGATGTGGGTGACTGGCTCACAGCGCCTCACCCCGGAGTATGTGAGCCCAGGATGTGAGTGACTGGCTCACAGCGCCTCACCCCGGAGTGTGTGAGCCCAGGATATGAGTGACTGGCTCACAGCCTCGCCCCGGAGTATGTGAGCCCAGGATATGAGTGACTGGCTCACAGCGCCTCACCCCGGAGTGTGTGAGCCCAGGATATGAGTGATTGGCTCACATCGCCTCACCCTGGAGTATGTGAGCCCAGGATATGAGTGACTGGCACACAGCCTCGCCCCGG
Source organism: Tokudaia tokunoshimensis (assembly GCA_036184795.1). Taxonomy (NCBI): domain Eukaryota; kingdom Metazoa; phylum Chordata; class Mammalia; order Rodentia; family Muridae; genus Tokudaia; species Tokudaia tokunoshimensis. The sequence continues at coordinate 7,383,196 of BTHU01000003.1, read as the reverse complement.
GCTTCTCACTGTGATGCTCTCCTGTGTGGCAATTAGCACATGGAAAATTGGATTGGTCGGAGGAGTCGTGAACAGTCAGCAGGGGAGGATGCACCTGTCACTCGAGGCAGGTCCTCGCTCTGCCTGCTGTGACCACGTGCTTCGTGTGCTCCCCCCCCACCCCCAGCATCCTCAGGCCTCAGTGACCTCGGACATGCCTGGGCCATGGGTGGAGATGGGTGTGTGCTTGTGGTTGCCTAAAACCCAGCTCTGCTTTTTCTTCATAGTGTCTCAAATCAGCCTGCCATCTTTTTAAATGTGAGTGTGTTACTCTAGCATTAACTGACTTGGCCCTGAATAATTTAGTAGTATTCCATTGTGTGACTGAGGCACATTTTCTTTATCTGTTCTTTGGTTGAGGGGCATCTGGGTTGTTTCCAGTTTCTGGCTATTACAAATAAAGCTGCTGTGAACATAGTTGAACAGTCTCCCTGTGGTGTGGTAGAGTATTTTTTGGGGTATATGCCCAGGAGTACTATTAACTGGGTCTTAAGGTAGAACTATTCCTAATGTTCTGAGAAATTGCCAAACTGTTTTCCAGAGCAGTTGTACAGGTTTCCGATCCCACCAGCAATGGAGGAGTGTTCCTTTTGCTCCACATCCTCGGCAGCATCTGTTGGCACAATTCACAGATATGATACATAAGTGACCCCAAAAATTCTACCGGAGAGCTCCTACAGCTGGTAAACGCCTTTAGCAAAGTGGCTGGTTACAAAATTATCTAAAAAGGAAAAAAAAATCAGTAGCCTTCCTTTATACAAACAATAAATGGGACAAGAAAGAAATTAGGAAAACAACACTCTTCACAATAGCCATGAATAGTTTAACCAAGAAAGTGAAAGATCTGTATGTCAAGAACTTCAAATATCTAAAGAAAGAAATTGAAGAAGATATCAGAAGATGGAAAGAACTTCCATGCTCATAGATCGGTGGGATTGAGACAGTAGAAGTGGCCATCTTACCAAAAGCAGTCTACAGATTCAGTGCAGTTCCCATCAAAAGCCCAACACAGTTCTTCACAGACCTTGACACTTACTTGGAAAGATAACTCAGAATAGCAAAAGCAATCCTGAACAATAAAAACTTCTGGAGGTATCACCAGCCCTGTTTTCAAGCTGTAGTGTAGAGTAATAGGAGTAAAAACGGTATGGTATTGGCATTAAAAATAGACAGGTCGATTAGTGGAATAGATTCAAAGACCCAGAAATAAACCCACATTGACAAAGAAGCCAAAACCACACAGTGGAAAAAAGAAAGCATCTTCAACAAATGGTGCTGGTCTAACTGGATGTCTGAATGTAGAAGAATGTAAATAGATCTATATCTATCATCCTGCACAAAAGTCAAGTCCAAATCGGTCAAGGACCTCAACATAAAACCAAATACACTAAACCTGATAGGAGAGAAAGTGTGGAATAGCCTTGAACACATTGAAACAGGAGACAACTTCCTGAACAGAACACCGACAGCTCAGACAGTAAGACCAACAATAAATGGGACCTTTTGAAACTAAAAAGCTTCTATAAGGCTAAGGACATCATCAACAGAGCAAAATGACAGCCTACAGAATGGGAAATATCTTCACCAACCCTACATCTGAGAGAGGGCTAATATCCAAAATATGTAAATGACTCAAGAAGTTAGAGACCAACAACCCAAATAACCCAGTTTAAAAAAATGTGGTACAAGGAAAGAGAACTTCAGGCCAATCTCCCTTATGAATATCGATGCAAAAATACTCAACAAAATTCTGACCAACCAAATCCAAGAATGCATCAAAACTATAATTTACCATGATCGAGTAGGCTTCATCCCAGGGATGCAGGGATGGTTCAAAATACGGAAATCCATCAACATAATCCACTACATAAACAAACTCAAGGAAAAAAAAAACCACATGGTCATTTCATTAGATTCTGAAAAAGCTTTTGACAAAATTCAGCATCCCTTTATGATAAAAGTCTTGGAGAGAGTGGGAATCCAAGGCCCATACCTAAACATAGTGAAAACAATATACTGCAAACCAGTAGCCAACATCAAATTAAACGGAGAGAAACTTGAAGCAATCCTACTAAAATCAGGGACCAGACAAGGCTGCCCTCTCTCTCCCTATCTATTCAATATAATACTTGAAGTTCTAGCTAGAGCAATTAGACAACAAAAGGAGGTCAAAGGTATACAAATTGAAAAGAAGAAGTCAAAATATTACTATTTGCAGATGATATAATCGTATACTTAAGTGACCCCAAAACTTCCACCAAAGAACTCCTAAGGCTGATAAACAACTTCAGCAAAGTGGCTGGATATAAAATTAACTTAAACAAATCAGTACCCTTCCTCTACTCAAAGGATAAAGAGGCTGAGAAAGAAATTAGGGAAATGACACCCTTCACAGTAGCCACAAATAATATAAAATACCTTGGTGTGACTCTAACCAAGCAAGTGAAAGATCTGTATGACAAAAACTTCAAGCCTCTGAAGAAAGAAATCAAAGAAGATCTCAAAAGATGGAAAGATCTCCCATGTTCATGGATTGGCAGGATCAATACAGTAAAAATGGCCATCTTACCGAAAGCAATCTACAGATTCAATGCAATCCCCATCAAAATCCAAAATCAATTCTTCATAGAGTTAGAAAGAGCAATTCTTGAATTCATCTGGAATAACAAGAAACCCAGGATAGCTAAAACTATTCTCCACAACAAAAGATCTCCTAAGGGAATCACCATTCCTGACCTCAAGCTCTACTACAGAGCAATAGTGATAAAAACTGTTTGGTATTGATATGGAGACAGGCAGGAAGATCGGTGGAATAGAATTGAAGACCCAGAAAAGAATGTGGTACAGAGCTAAACTGAGAATTCTCTCCAGAGGGATCTCTGATGGCCAAGAAGCAGTTAAAGAATGTTCACTGTCCTTAGTCATCAGGGAAATGCAAATCAGAGTGACTCTGAGATTCCTCCCTACACCTGTTGGAATGGCTGAGATGGAAAAGGTGGAGTTTTACACTGAGCAGTGTGCAGTGATGCTTGTTTCCTGCTTCCAGATCTGACAGGAGCATGTCTGTGTAGGCAGTAGAAAAAAACACGGAGTAACCAAGTCGCTTAGCCCCTGGACGCAGCCTTCCATGTCCCCCAAATTTGTATTGATGTAAAAAACTGCTTGGAGTTCAAATCTCTGCAAGACCTTATCTGTGTGGTTTCCCTCCTTGGTACCAGGGATCCAACTCACGGCCTGTCACATGCTCCGTCAGCATCTGTGGTGGCAGTCTCCCCCAGCTGCGCTCCTGATTCCCTCAGAGCTGTACTGCAGTTCATACCCATCCTTTCCCAGGAACAGCTGTGCTGACGAGAGACGTTAAGAGAAATGTTTAGAGTGCTGTGTGTAAGGGTTAACAGCAGAGATGTCTAGAGTGCTGTGTGTGAGGGTTAACAGCAGAGATGTCTAGAGTGCTGTGTGTGAGGGTTAACAGCAGAGATGTCTAGAGTGCTGTGTGTGAGGGTTAACAGCAGAGATGTCTAGAGTGCTGTGTGTGAGGGTTAACAGCAGAGATGTCTAGAGTGCTGTGTGTGAGGGTTAACAGCAGAGATGTCTAGAGTGCTGTGTGTGAGGGTTAACAGCAGAGATGTCTAGAGTGCTGTGTGTGAGGGTTAACAGCAGAGATGTCTAGAGTGCTGTGTGTGAGGGTTAACAGCAGAGATGTCTAGAGTGCTGTATGTGAGGGTTAACAGCAGAGATGTCTAGAGTGCTGTGTGTGAGGGTTAACAGCAGAGATGTCTAGAGTGCTGTGTGTGAGGGTTAACAACAGAGATGTCTAGAGTGCTGTGTGTGAGGGTTAACAGCAGAGCTTGGCTTGTGCTTCCTTCCTGGTTATTGCTCTGTAACTCTGTAAAGGCAATGAGCATTCTTTATGGTAACGATTTTTATTTAATTATGTGACTAATTAGACTGGGCTGTAAAAAGGATAACCATTAAGAAGAAAGAGTGTTTTTGGGCTTCTCAGGGTCATAATTTCTGTTTGCTTCTTCCTTTTTTAAGAACCCTGCAAGCTTAGAGGTCAGCTCCTGTGGGCCATTAGTTGTTAGTGAGTAGTCTGTCCTTCCAGCCTGAGTCTTATTCCCTCATGCCTGAGTGTCTCCTGCAGGATCAAAGAGAATAGTTCTGGAAGATTCTTTCATCTCTCCTCCTTTTCCTTCTCTCCCTCCTCCCCATACCTGGTGCCTCTCTCTCTCACACACACACACTGACACACACACAGTCACACTCACAAGTACTCTCCTTGATCACTCACATAGGCACACATGTGCCATGCTGTCAGCTACAAGAAGATGACTATGTGTGTTCAGAGCCTTTGCTATTTACTAATCTGTGTGGTTCCAGCAGAGGTGGGCATAGGTGGAAGGGAGGAGATGGGGGTAAGTTATGGTCCTTTCAAAGGATTTGAGCCTTGGCTAGGAGGTATGAGAGTGAGCTCACAGTAAGTCAGTCTGCCTCCGTGACAAGTCTCCGTACAAACGGAGACTAATTATTTCTAAGGAATTTCTGATTTTTTTTTTCCTGGAGAATTGATGGAATGTTCATTCTCTAGAATGTTATGTCTGACTCTGTAGAGCACTGAGAGGTCAGTGGAACTGACATGTGTGACTATAATTTGATCTCCTTAGAGCGAAGATATTTCACAAAAATTTATGTTTCTGAGAATTTGTCTAAATATGAATGAGAGGTTATCAAATCATTTAGATGCCCTGATGTTAAATTCTTACACTCGTTCCTTAACTCACATTTAAAATTATCTTTGTGACTAAGACATGGTCAGGGAATTCAGATATATTATTTTGGAAAACTCCACATTAATTAAATCTAATTCACTTAAACTGTCTTGTCTTGTCTTCCTTCCTTCCTTCCTTCCTTCCTTTTTTTCAAAGATAGGATCTCACCTTGCAAACTTGAAATTCTCCTGCCCCTGCATTCCTAGGTCTGGCCTTACTGGTATACTCTGCATAGTATAACTACAGTGAGCTTCTGAAAGGTAGAAGCAAAAGATAATATAATCTTTAGGGGACTGTTCATTAATATAATTCTGAAGTTTCTTTTCAGGAGAAAATAGTCTAACCCCCCCTCTCTCTCTCTCTCTCTCTCTCTCTCTCTCTCACACACACACACACACACACACACACACACACACGCACACACACTCCTGCCTCAGCTAATTTTGTCTATGTTCCTCTACGCTCTTATTATGCTAAGTAAAGATATTCAGATGTTGCTTTGATCTGCTGATCATGACTTATGCGTAGTGTATTGTGCACACGTAGGAAAGCCCTTTAAACCCGGGTGTATGAAAGGACCGCTGTGGTGACTGTCACTGGGTAAACTTATCTCCCTCTGCTTTCCTGTGGCCACACTGTGAGTGGGTCTCAGTGTATGACCTAGTTAGTGTGTTCTGAGCAGTGCAGTCAGGGACTTGTCCAGTTACTCACCCATAGCTCCTTTCTCTTTTATGTTTAATTTGGTCATTATATTCATCAGGATCTTATTAGAAGAGCCAAGGCACTATTCATTTCTCCACCCAAATCAGTTTTCTCTCTTGCTATCTGGAAATATAGTAGTCATTTGTATAATCTTATTTTATGCCACAAGCAATCCAGTCTTTCTGTGATCTTTTTTAAAATGAGGAATCCAAAAATTCAGAATTAGTGTAATATTTTGTATCAGTGCTGGAACAAATACTGTGGAATGGTTATGTCAGGTTCAGGTCTGTGAACACTCAAAACGCTTTGTTGAATTACATTTAATTGGGATTGGTCTGTGACGGCTTCTATTTTGTCTTGATCTTGCTTAATTTTTCCCTACTTGATACATGGTTACGTTAAAGAGCAGGTCAGTGGCTCAGGTATTCAGAATCCTTAGAAATATGGGGTGGGCACAGTAGCCTGCCTATAATTCCCATGCTTACACACATATACATGCTTATGTACTACACACAGGTACTCCTGTTCATGTTAACATGGGAACATGCAAATATACACATCACACACAAATACACACAAAAAGGAGAAAAAGAAGAAAAATAATACCATATGAGAAGCACCTATTCAGACTCTTGGCCATCATTATCCCTAGAGAAAGCTAGGAGGAAGTTGGAGTTTCTTGCTGTGAGAATAGAAACAGTGACACACACACCTGCCCCCCCTCGACCCTCCAGACCCTCCTTAACTCCTGACCCTCCTGACCTCCTGACTTTCCTGACTCTCCTGAACTCCTGACCCTCCTGAACTCCTGACTTTCCTGAACTCCTGACCCTCCTGAACTTCTAACCCTGTTGACCCTCCTGAACTCCTGATCCTTCTGGACTCCTGACCCCCTAACCTCCTGATCCTCTGAACTCCAGACCTCCCCCCCAGGCTCTTGGCCTTCCTTAACTCCTGACCCTCCTGACCCTCCTGAGCTCCTGACTTTCCTGACCCTCCTGAACTTCTAACCCTGTTGACCCTCCTGAACTCCTGATCCTTCTGAACTCCTGACCCCCTAACCTCCTGATCCTCTGAACTCCAGACCCCCCCAAGCTCTTGACCCCCCCTTAACTCCTGATCCTCCTGACCCCCCCACCCCGACCTCCTGACCCCCTAAACTCCTGCTGCCATCTCCTAAGTGCTAGAATTGTAGGTGTGTGCAGTAATGCCTGGCTTTAGCTTTTAAAGACCTATGGATAGTTTCATTTAGACTTTCAAGGGCCTATTTTATTTTCATTATGTGTCATGATTATTAACAGGCACAACGTGCTCCTGCTTCTAACTTAATCACCTCGGTCAATTAGGTTATCAATGTAAGATGAAACATGTATTAAATCTTTCTAACTTAAGTTAACAGAGTTTCAGGGTATCACAGAGTTGTCCACCTTACCAGGATCGACGATTACAGTCAAGCGCCACTGCTTTCGAGCCACGTGGCCCAGGGTGCGACCCCAACACTCAGTGCTCTAGCTTCATCGCCTTTAGTGGAGAGGACAGTCTAGCAGACATTACATAGAGCTGCAGTAGAGTGCCTGAGCGATTGCCTGTAGGGAAAAGACAGCACCTCAGAGGCAGAAAAGAGGGATCTAGGGACCTATGAGCTCACTTCAGCTGCGTGTGGTGGTGTTGAACAGAACCCCAGCTCCAGTAGTTACAGATTGTCCTCAAGAAAGTATTATTTGATTGTAGCATGCCTATAGAATATAGCAATTTTAAGGAAAATATTTAAAATATTTTGAACAATATCATTTATTTTATTCAATGAAAACATTTTAGTAAGGCAATGCCAGTCTATTATAAGTAAAATTTTGTCTTTTGAAATTTCAAATTCATATTCCAGACTTTGAGAGATCCATCTATTTAAAATGCCATTTATATCCCTTGGTTCCTGGTTGCATTTGGGCTGAGGCACACTTTCAGTAAGGAAAGACACTTACCTGCAGGATGTAATGGGCCCCAGCATTTGGCCAGGACAAGAGTTGGGGAAGCGCTTAGTTGGTCGTCATCGCACCACACACATTTGTATAAAGTTGGATCTCTTCTTTTTTAAAGTAGACGTTTTAAGGCTCATTTATGTGGTGACCACGGTCATTAAGAAAGCTACACAGCTTTAGTCAGGTGTCCGGTAATAGGTGCGGTGAGGTCAAAAGTCTCCGCAGTTGTCTGTGTGTTCACTTCCATCTGAGCCAACAGAAGTCCTGCCGTGGAGCGGCAGCCATAGAGGGCGCATGCGCGCCAGGCTGGCGGTGCTGCGGTGGTACCGACCCGAGAGCATGGCTGTGGAAGCAGGACAGCCTCTCGAGATAGCCTCTGGGTAGCCGACTTGACCTGTTTGAGTGCACAGCGTTTCTTTACTTTTGACACGCTACATATGCTTTGTTTTGTGGAGACGTGTTAGCTGTGGCTCGAGCAGAGTCAAGTGTGAGAGCTGCGTCATCCCGTGAGACAGCCGAGGCTCCCAGACTGCAAGGCGCATCCTCCTGCAGCTTGCTTATGTGATGAGTTCTGTATCCTTGATGCTTACAGCTGGCCTTCAGTGTCAGTATCTCTGTGTGCCTTGGACCCGCTGTGATGCTAAGCTAGCCCTAAAGGAAGACACTGAAAGGAGTCAGCAAGTGATCTGTGACCGTGAGAGCTGTCACTCAGGGATTCTGATGGACAGAAGTTACCTAAATACACAACTTGATTGTCTTGAACAGCAGGCACTGAGGACTATTGGTTATGTATCATACAATATAATTGTGTGGAGAGACACCAAGTTATGATTGTAGAGTAGTTGTAAAAGTAAAGAAAACATTAAACGTGAACCCTGACTGACACCCCTCTGCGGCCCAGGCCGGCAGTCCTTTTGCTTTAGCAAAGTCATGTCACCCTCATCCTCCAAGCCGGAGTGAGGTTTTCAAAGCAGTGTGAGCTTGCTAATTTGCTGGAATTTAATTTACAATTTCCATCTTTAGTCTGTCATTAGAATTGTAAGCCCAAGTAGTATATTTGTGTGTGTGTGTGTGTGTGTGTGTGTGTGTGTGTGTGTGTATTTAAGTGTTGTTATACACAAAAGTTTGAATATCTGGAGCAAAGAGAAATTTGCATTTCATCAGAAGGTCAGTGTTGAACATTTTCTAAGCTCTGAATGGTGAGTTAGAGAGTGTCATTATGCTTCGGAGTCTTTGTAATCTATTGTCTTTCAATACTCATTGCTCATTTACATTATCACTAGAAAAATTGTTTTTATGATATATTGATGATACTTAATCAAGGGTCATAGTACTTATACTGAGGCCCAAAATTAGAAAAACATGGATTACATGTACTGTGATTGATATGGCAATCATTTCATTTCATAGAAATTAGCTCTAACCAAAGCATGGCCCCAAGAAAGACCAACTTTTATACATGTGTGTATCAGTTCTGTCTTGTTTAATGAAACGTATGATTTATTAATAACTTAATGTAAATTAACGACCTTCCTAAGTTATAAAGAGAAGCCATGTTTCCATTTTAGAGATGTAACAGCTGCAGGGCTGATATTGAGCGGGCAGGATTGGACTGCTTCCAGAGTAGAAATCTTCCCAGAAAAATCACAATGTTTCAGTTTTGAACTTTAATGTATTTGGAACATATGCTGCAGAACATTTTCTTCTTGCCATCTCTGCTAAATTAATTACCACCATGTTGGTTTCCCCTATGCTGGTAGCGCAAGTATATGTAGAATAGGGATTTCTTCTGACTCATGGTACCAAGTTTCAGTGGTGGGACCAATTTCCTCTTCAGCTTTCAAAAATGAAGATGCTCGAGTCACTTAAATTATTAAGCATCAACTCTTTTCCAGGCCTGAATGTGGTGGTAACCAGGGCAGGTACCTGAGTCCTCCTTCGGCCTGTATTCTCATGGAATGGCTACAGGGGGTGATGCAGGTTTCTGATGTATTCTTGTCCTGCAGGCAGTAAGACAGACCATGAGATACAGTGCCTTATTGGGGACTGGAATTGTTTGAAATCTGACTGGTCAGTGGCTTGGGAAGAGCAGAAAGAACAGAAAAACCAAGCATTGAAGACAAGCATTCTGAATAGAAGTGGCAGGCTGGAACCAGTAGACACTGTAACCCGCCCACACTGTAATCACAGCCAGACGTTTGTCTGTGGCACAGTTTTGACTGACTGATGGAGGAAGGGTGGTGGCTAGCACTCCTGAGGGGTGTGGCCTGAGGGGTGTGGCCTGGTGTGGTACAGGCTCCCTGCCTGGCTGTACTGCTTGCACAGGCTTGTGGACTGTAGATTTCATGTTTGCATGTCTGAAAGTTAAATTCTCTAGAAGATCATAGTTTAATGTGGAGTTTTCCACTCTTGAGGATGTTAGATATTAAAATGTTAGTCTGGTATAACCCCTTTAGCTTCCCTTTGTTACATGGAAAATGTTAACGTGCACTAAAAGGTCTAACATTCCATGTCAGGATGCCTGTTCTCTGCTTTGAGCTACTCTACTAATATCTACTACAGCGGGAGAGTTAGTTAAGGCTCTTTGCCTCAGTGAAAGTTCAGTTATTTTCAATGAGGAAAAGGCTGAATGGAATTTCCCTGTCTGTTAAGCCGCATGTAAAGATTGCCTTTCTGCAATTCCTTTGCCAGTCACATCGTCCTGATGCTTGCTGACGACATGGCGTGCAATGCTCGGAACCCCAAGCCCGCCACAGTGTTCAGCCATAAGAACATGGAGCTCAACGTGTATGGAGACGACGTGGAAGTGGACTACAGAAGCTACGAGGTCTGTGGTTCGTCAGAAGCATGGCAGTCATCTTTAAACCCCACTTTTAGTTGTCATAGTTGCGCTCCCGTGGGACCCAGTCCACTTTGGAGTCCACGGCTCTCAATGCATGAGGCTGGCCGGGACAGCCATGTTGACCGTTTCAATAGGACAGGCTGGGTTTTCCTACTTGATCATATTAGTTGTAGACAAACCCCATGACTAACAAGAACTCCTCCTCTTCTCAAGTGGTGGACCTTGTCTAGTCTGTGCCTGTGGGCCATATGTGCCCCAGGACAGTTGTGGACATAACCGACCACAAGACTGTAAACATACCGAAGCTTTATGAGACTCTTTTCTTAACTCACTTGCATGGTCCTCAGGCATCACTGTGTAGATGACAGGTTGTGCTGTGGGGTGAAGGGTAGGCTCACCCCCTTTGTTTGACATGAGACCACCTTAAATAAGCTCCCACTGTTGTCTAGTCACCCGGTTAAAAGTTACATGCACCCCAAGAGTGGTATTATGCCATATCTTCTTCCTTAGAATTTAGTTTTTAAGTTCAAGCCTGTTTGGGATTTGAAGCCGTCTTAGATCCTGCTTCCTTCTCACCAAGCCCCTGAGCATAGGAGGCCGTCCGTGTCCCATCTGCAGAACTCTCACATCGACTCTCCGAGCGGCCTGCCCCAGGCTGTCAGCCCCTTTAAGGACTTGTCCTGTTTCTGTGTGTCTTACAGCTAGCGAGTACTTGAGTTACAGCTGCTCAGAAAAATTCTGTAGATTGATGTGAATGAATGTTCAATTTCTTATTTGGTCATTTGAAAATGTGAAAACACTATTTCCTACCTTGTTAGCCAGTAAGAGATCCTGTTAAAACCCTCAGCATTTTTCTGTGTTCTGACAGCTTATGTACATATGCTCATGCATGTAAACAGCTTGTGCACGTATGTTCATGCTTATAAACAGCTTGTGCACACACGTTCATGCATGTAAACAGCTTGTGTATGTATGTTCATGCATATCTCCCACTCATGGTTCAGGGAAAACAGTCCGTTGAAAAAACTGAATGGATTTTCTGCTTTTCAAATTAAATTTTAAATGATGGATGATATATGACTCAACCGTTAACTTTAAATTAATATTTTTTTTTCTCTACAACATTAAACTTGCCTTTGAAGAATCCCAGATGCCTAGAAATTTCAAATTGGGAAGATCTGTTTAAAATGTTTTATAAGTTGAAGATATTTTGATAGAAATCTAAGTGACACAATGCATTCAAATTTAAAGATACATAATTTGGCAGGTGGTGTTGGTGTTGGTGTTGTTGGTGGCATGCTATGTCCTCTTGGGTGACTAACCTGTCATTGACTGAGTAGTGGCACAAGTTAGCTGTATGACATAGCTAGTTATTTATAAGTGTTTGTATTTTGTGTCCTCCCAAAGAATTGCTTGTATAAATAAGTCAGTAAACTTTGGGATCAATTTTTAACACATAGTATTTAAAATTGTAAATTGAGAATTAAATTATTTCACTCCAGCATAGCCTTTCCTTGTTAGTGTTTGGTTCTAAGGCATTTCTTTCCATTGTGTTTTGCCGTATAGCCCAGTCTGACCTTGGGGATCCCTTCTCTTGCCTCCATCTCCCCCCCCCACCCCCCGCATGCCATGCTGGGTCACAGACACACACCCCGCACCAAGCTGAGGTACGCAGAGGTGTGTGCCTAGCTTTAGTAATCTAGTTTTTGCACTATAATTTGCTTTCTGTTTTATTTTCAATTTACACTGAGTAATATATAGATAGGAAGAACGTTTTGAATATCTTCATGTTTGATTTCATCTGTTTGCCCTTTTTTTTAAAAAAAAAAAAGTAAAACAACTAATTTTTTTAGGTAACCGTGGAGAACTTTTTGCGGGTATTAACCGGGAGGGTTCCACCCAGCACACCTCGCTCAAAGCGTCTTCTTTCCGATGACAGAAGCAATATCCTCATTTATATGACAGGTATTTCGGAGTTTAAAGAGTTCATAGTAGATTATATTGAAACATAATCAAATGGAACCCGGTGAACAAATGCTAGAGTAACAGAGTGACCTTTGGTTAAAGTCGCATGTGTGCAGCGCTGTAGTCTCGAGATACAGAACTACCTGAGGTGATACTTGAAAGGGACATAGGTTGAGAATCCTTCTTCCAGAATCTAAAATTGTTGCCAACCCGTGCAAACATCATCGCAGGTGGATAAATCCCCACCTGGCGTCATGTGACGGGAGGAGGTCCAAGTGCAGGCACTGAAGAGGGACCAAGTTACCTTCAGACTCCGTGCATGAGAAGCACAAATTAATTTCACGTCTAGACCTGGGTCCCAGCCTCAGAATGTCCGACTGCGGAAACAGACGTGCCGCCGTCTGCAGCCCTCCTGTCCCCGTTCCGGTGAAGGCCGTGTGGCCCGTCACCTGTTGTTTGCTTGCTCTTCACAGAGCTCTTCTGGCAGCTACCTTTCCAGAGTCCTCTCCTGCCTGTCACTCCCCGCCCTGGCTTTTGTCCCCCGTGATCCTACTCAGCACTTAGTGTGACTGCAGACCTGCCCTTCTCTGCCGCACACTCCCAAATTCTACTGTTGAAGGATTTACTCAGTACAGAGCTGAGACTTAGCCTCGATTTCTTTGTTTTGGTCTGGGGTGGGGTTCGTGAAGCTGTATGGTGAGCATATTTCCTGGATGTTATAATTCGTAGGTTAGTTTCAGTTAATGTGCTAAACTACAGGATTTACATGGTTTACATTTTTTTCTTGGTTTGTTGCCATTTTTTGAAAATAACTCCAGACATGAAGGAAATTCTAGCAGCTCTAACGCAGAGTCTGTGTTAGTCTGCAACACAGTGGAATAGATAATAAAATAAGATCATCATGATAATAAAATAAGAGCCGATACTTGAGGCTTTCTGTATACCATGAACCCTCTTAAATTACTGCCTCTGCCAACGCGTTCATCCTTAGGCAGCCTGGTGAAGGTGGTGTTGATATCCAGAGCCTCCATGTATGGTCATGCAGGTCTTAACGGTGCACACAGCACTTGCCTGGTGTTAAGTGGGAGCTGACGTCTAGTGTGTTTTGACTAACTTGTGTGCCTTGCTGCAGGGTGTCTCGTGGGAAGGAGAAATACACTTTTCCCCACAAAGGCTCAGTCACCAGCCACTCATATGTCACTACAATAGGCTTTCCCCCCTTCATTGTTCAGAGGAAACTGCTTTTCAAACCTGCACTCGGGCTGTGGGCTGCCAGTGCCCTCACTCTGTGGCTGAGGAGAATGAGGCAGAGATGAAGTTATTTACCTAAAATAGCACAGTCTGCAAGTGGCACGGCTAGGGTCCGCGTCCACACACACTGGCTGTAGGGTCCGCGTCCACACACACTAGCTGTAGGGTCCGCGTCCACACACACTGGCTGTAGGGTCCGCGTCCACGCACACTGGCTGTAGGGTCCGCGTCCACGCACACTGGCTGTAGGGTCCACGTCCACACACACTGGCTGTAGGGTCCGCGTCCACACACACTGGCTGTAGGATCCGCGTCCACGCACACTGGCTGTAGGGTCCGCGTCCACACACACTGGCTGTAGGGTCCGCGTCCACGCACACTGGCTGTAGGGTCCGCGTCTACACACACTGACTGTAGGGTCCACGTCCAGACACACGGGCTGTGTCATATCGCCACCCCCGGCCGGCTAATGGGCGGTGTTCACTGGTCAGGGATCAAAGCACCGGTTTTTAGGGAGAGCCACACTTCCCAGCAGTGACAGCAGAGTTTGCATGGAACGAGAGTGCACCGGGGGCTGCTCAGGGCTTCAGCTTCTTCCTCACCAAAGGCAAGTCAGTTTCAGACAGACTGCCGCGGCCAGTGGGCTTATGCAGTTGAGTGATAGGAAGACTCTTAAAGAAATTATATGTACTGTTTTTGTTGGTATGGAAAATTAAATTTGCTTTCTAGTCCATATTTTAGATAAGGAAGTATTATTAAAGCATCACAGCAAATAATCTAAGTGTGTATATCTGGATGCGTTTGTACTGTGTGTGGTTCTGTGTGCATTAGGGCATGGGTCAGTGTTTGTACTGTGTGTGGTTCTGTGTGCATTAGGGCATGGGTCAGTGTTTGTACTGTGTGTGGTTCTGTGTGCATTAGGGAATGGGTCAGTGTTTGTACTGTGTGCGTGTTTCTATATGCATTAGGGAATATGTCAGTGTTGTCTTTTTGGCTTTCTATAAGGTCATGGAGGAAATGGTTTCTTGAAGTTCCAAGATTCTGAAGAAATCACCAACATAGAACTTGCAGATGCTTTCGAACAGATGTGGCAGAAGAGACGGTAATTAGCAAGGAACTCTTCACTTTATCTTTTAACTTCTCCCTTTTTTTTCCTGCAGTGTCAGGGCTGAACCAGGGCTTATACACACCAGGCAGGTGCTCTACCCTGGGCTACACACCCAGCCCCAAACAACTAACCTCTTTTTCCAAGATAAACTAATATCAAAATTTCTTGTGGGAGACGTGTAGTTATTTTATAGGATTTTAACTTGTCCTAATAGTTTCTCCTATCATCTGAAATTTATATTTGTTATTTCACTGAACAGAGTTTTGTGAAAGAAAAACTCAGTTATTATTTACCATGAATGATGACTTGAAACATTTTTTCATGTATTTAGTGCTGTGTGCATGTGTGTACTTGTATGCATATGTGTGCACACTTATGTGTGTGTTTGTGTGTGCACGCACACACCATATTGTGCATGTGGAGGTCAGAGGAGACCTTGTGCAGTTGGTTCCATCCTTCTACCATGTGGTTATGGGCACTGAACTCAGGCTGTAAGTCTTGGTCACAAGAGCCCTCCCATTGGCTTCGGATTGACTTTTAAGATCTAATGTAATGTCATGTAGCTGCCACTCCGACTTCTCAGTGTGTTTGAAAGAGGGACTCACTGTGTAGCGTAGGCTGCCCTTAAACACAGGCTATCCCTGCTTCAGCTTCCTGAGCAGCTAAAGTAGCTGTGTGCCACTAAAAAGGTTCATTATGTGTGAATTCAGAGTCACTCAGAGCGGTTCAGAGCAAAATGTAGCCAGCTTCTTTGCCAGAATCCAGATGGAACATCTCCAGTCCTGCTCCTGGTGTCCTCTGAGACCTGATGAGTCCAGACTTTCCTGCCCACGCTTCTGTCGGCAGATGGCCCACTAAGGCCGCCTGCAGCACCGTGGGCCTTCTCGAGTCCACAGCTGCAGAATTCTCTCTGTCACCGTCAGGAGCAGCACAGCAGTGAGCCCACCTCTCAGAGTTTCCTTGGTGCAAGGATACGGCTACCTGACGCACATCTCCAGGAACTGCAGCTCTGAAGGGACAGTCGGTGTTTGTAAGGAAGGCACCGCCACTGGAGCGATTCTCTTGTTAGTGCAGCAGCGTGTGGTGGGCTTGTTCCTATCCTAGAGGGTGAAGAAGCGGAGACAGGAAGCCGAGCTAACAGAGCGCTCTGGGGCGGACTGAGAGCGTAATGGCAGGATTCTGATCTTGCCAGAGCTTTCAGGTTCTGAACCACAGAGATGTGAATATGTCACAAGCTCCTGCCACCATGGGTGGAGCTGGTCAGCTACTGTGCCTCCCCTCTGATGGACTGTGGGACTGATGGCAGCAGTGGCACGGACACCATGCCGCCCAGTGTGCCCCAGTGTGTCACTCCTGTGATTGTGAGCTCTTTCCTTCCAATTGTATGTTATGTTGCTTACGTATGGTACACACTTATGTATGGAATATGCACATCAGTAGGATGTATATACACATACATGCTCACGATTTACACCTCTGCATGTATGTGTGTAATTTCCAGAAAACCTGTGTGCCAGGTGGCTCCTGGCTGTCTGTCTGAATTCTGAAGCCTGTAGCAAAGAGAAGAAGGAAGATAAATGGTGGCAGCCTCCTCAGGAGGCGACCGCTATACCCCTGCCCGGGGAGGTGACCACTGAGACCTCTGCCCTCTGCCCAGGGAGGCGCCCGCTGCTCCCTTTTTGAATGTTGTCACGTGTAGGATTTGTCTTTCAACTTTTAGCTAATGAGGTGGCTCAGACTTAGCTTTTTGAATTACTGGAGAAATGTTAATGTACCAGCGCCATCCAACTCAGAGCCTCTGTCACATCTCTTTCAGCTACAATGAGCTGCTGTTCATTATCGACACTTGCCAGGGCGCGTCCATGTACGAGCGGTTTTACTCTCCTAACATCATGGCCTTGGCCAGCAGCCAGGTGGGAGAGGACTCGCTGTCGGTACGTATCCTCCCTTGATTCTCTTGCAGACACTTGTCACTAGACCACACCTTAAGGTGGCCGTACTGACACTGACTCTCTCCCACGGTCACAGCATCAGCCAGACCCCGCGATTGGAGTCCACCTTATGGACAGGTACACGTTTTATGTCCTGGAATTTCTGGAAGAGATTAATCCAGCTAGCCAAACTAACATGAAGGACCTTGTAAGTATCTGTTGATTTGATTACAGCACATGGGTGTGCGGGCTGTAATGGGATGTGTGAGGTCTGTTCTCTCCAGGATCCCATGGGGACTGTCGTAGCATCATGGTGTGACCTTCTAAACTATTTTGAATTCACCTTTTTATTAATATCTTCTTTGGAACAAAAGCCTTCAACATCATGCCTCCTTCAGTACCCAGGGCCAACGCTTCAGCTGGTCACCTGTCACCTCATGCTTGCTCTCTTGCCCACTAGGTATGTTTTTAAAGTGATCGCTTCATGTTTGGAAGTTCCGCCCATTCTGAGTGGGTTAAATCAGGTGCTACTCTTCCAGGAAAGCCGCATGAGTTTTTTTCTTGGGATGCATTTTACCTTTCCAGAGCTTCCATAGAACTTAATTTCTCCTTAACATTTACCACAGTCTGTCTTTTGTTGATCGCAGGCATCGAGTGAAGCCTTTGTCATCTAATGTGAAGCTCTTGGAAGAGAGAGTCTACATTATGTAGTTTTTGTGGCCTATAATTTCTTGGAATAACTTGAATTTAATTAAAATTTCTGGTCTTTCCTGTGTTGATTGTACCATTCCAATCACAGCAGCGTGAGGTTGCTATTGAGTCGGCACAGCGAGAAGCTGCCGCCTGCGCTTACGTGATGATGTCATCCTTGCGACTGCTCACACGGGGTCACTCATCCGCACGCGCTGGTCCGGTCCTCCTGCTCTACCCTCGGTGCCAGTGTGCTGCCTGCACTGTGACTGGCTCAGCGTGGCCTCTCCGTGTTCGGTCAGTGCAGTCACTGGCTGCCTGACACCTGGGGCAGACACTGTGTGTGCGTCCCTGGATTTTAGGGACGGAGTGACCAGGCAGATGGCTCTGCCCTTATCCTTCACCTCGGCAGCTCTGCACGGGGATCTAATTGAGCAGAACAATTTTGAGTGGGTTTTCAGTATTGAGGAGTCCAGCCAAGTTCTGAGAGCCACACTGGTGGCTGCCAAGTGTGCTAGGAGGACTCGCTAGCGCCAACTTGAAAGTTATGTATTTTGATGCCTGTTAACTCCTGATAGGGACCTGAATATTAAACTTTTTATAATGCTAATTTCATTTTTTAAATAGAAAAAGGCACCATCTTATTTTTCTCGCTTATGAAAGCATGCTTTCCCCTCAGACCTTCTGCTATCACAGAACTGGAGAGGGATGCCAAGGGTGCTCGCCCAAGCACAGCAGACCCGGGGCCGTTTATCTCACATAGGGATGTGACACACATTTACTCTGAGCCTAAATGACATGCATCGCTGGGTTTACAGTGCTTGATTTTACAAGTTGAGTCTCAGTGTTTGGAATACATGGCATACTACCTCAAAAGTTTAAAATATGTATTGTTCTTTGATGTCTAATGAATTTAAAAATACTTTTCCCATTGAAATTCCATGAGATGTAATTATTTGAGTACAATATATATTATATACATACAATCTGTCAATCATCTATCATGTATCTATCATCTAATCTATCTATCTATCTATCTATCTACATGCCTTATTAATATCTTACCTTGGTGTTTTGCTTGCATTTGAAAATTCAGTGATGATTATTTTAATGTTTTTCAATAAGAATAATCTATAAGTGCCAGTCATGGTGGTAGAGAGAACAACCCCTCCCTCCCAAAAGGAACAAAAAGACTGATCTGTAACATGATCAGTAGCTATTTATAGGTAAAGCGATTTTGATATGTCTCTAAGTTGTAATCATACTTGGCCTTCTATCAGCTAGAGAAGCAGAGTGAAGTCTGATTGCAGTCATAGGACTGTGTCGGGCTCTATAGGAGCAAAGTTAGATGAGCTGGTCGTCAGAAGTGCACTCTGCCACTGGTGACAGTTGTCTCCTGTTTTACAAAGTCTGCACCTCAGGATCTCCTTAGGCGGAGACCATGTGAACCTTACTAAACACTCCTGCTTTTCACAGTGAGTGAGGATATCCCGTCCTTGGTAATTCACTAGTGTCCAACGCCACAGGAAGATTAACCCAGAATTTACTATGACGTCTGTGAGTGCAGAAGTCGTGGTTTTCATCTGCATGTCTTGGAGGTAACTTTAGTTCATTCCCACCATGGTTAAAGTGCTTAAACTAAGTTAGTTGGCATATAATGCGTGGCACATAGTTTCACAGAAACAGCAAAAGGTGTGCTGTAGGCGGCACACTTTACCTTCCCAGAGTCCCTCTGGGCTTTTTTACATATTGGACTACTGTAGCACATTTTACTTGACAAGTTAGAGTCAAAGCCTATGGTGGGTGTCTGGCCAGGTCCTCATATCATGTTTCTCTCTTCCGTGGCTTCCTTAGACTGTCAGGAGCTACAGTGGGATCGAAATGCCAGTCTTTAGAGCCAGCACCTTGTCTTTAGGTTGGTAGTCTAGTAGTCTGATGCATTGTTTTACTGGATTTAAGAGTTGCATGTATATGTGCTTGTCACTATTACTGCTGTTGTTCTTTTCAGTTTCAAGTATGTCCCAAAAGTCTCTGTGTGTCTACCCCTGGACATCGCACTGACCTTTTCCAGCGAGATCCTAAAAATGTCCTGATAACTGATTTCTTTGGAAGTGTGCGGAAGGTGGAAATCACGACAGAGAAGATCAGCTTGCAGTGGGATTCACAAGTCATGGACAGCAGGTATCATCGTAGTTACTATTGGGATAGAATTTTGGAGAATGTTCTAAGGGATGGGGGTGGTATTTGTACGTAGTTGTGCTTCTCGGCAGTCTTCACACGCCACACATATTTTCAGAAGCTGTAACTGGTCACGATTGGACTTTGATGTTTTCTACAATACAGTGTTGGTCATAGTGCAATCTGAGATGTACTAAGGAGTCTTGAGCTCGCCTCAGCAGTCTGCCATTCAACCGTTTTGCTGTTGGGACTTGGTAATTGGTTAGGGATGGCAGGACAGGGCACAAGCCGAGGTTGCCGTGTGGGGAATGGTGCACATGTGTATTTGTGACAGAGACTGGGGGAAACTGGCTCAAGTCGGGGTTTGAAATATTTATAATGCTCAGGTTCTTTTTCAGTAATTATCTTTGAAAGGAAAAAAGCCTCGCTGAGATTAAATAATGGTTTAGTTAACAGGTACTTTTGTGGGGACGATCGCAATGCCTTTATTTCTAGCACTGCCTGAAACCTGGGCAGCTCGAACTCCAGAGGACCTTTCTACATCACCAGTGGCAGGAGCATTATTTCAAGGATTGGAGTACTGAATTAATAGAAATAAATTAAATGCCAGGAAAGACTTTTCCTGTGAAGAGTTAGGCAGGATCTCATTTCTTGCTTTAGAATTGAAAGCCTTATTTTATTTTATTTTTTTCTTTTCCAATTTCTTCTGGCTATCAGCCTATAAAACTGAAAGCAGCAGATATGAGCAACGGAAATAACAGTTTCCTTTCCTTTTTAAAGCAAGAGCTTTATATCCCAAGCTGTCGCCTGTCTGTGCGACACGTTCTTCTAGCTGGGCTGCCTTGTCTGGCCTCAGTGAGAGAGGATGTGCCTAGCCTCACAGAGACTCTGGAGTTTTGGGGGATACCCAGGGAGGCTCCCACCAATTCACAGGAGAAGGGGAAAGAGTCAGGGAGGATTGTGGGAGGGGGCGACTAGGAGGGGGGGCAGTGAGCAGGATGTCAAGTGAATATGTAAAACAATAAAAAATAGAAAAGAAAAAAAGAGGAAAAACCCAATAGTTTTAAAATTACCTTTGTAAAAATTGCTAATCTATACTGTAGTACTTTAATAAACTGCTATGATTCAGTATGTTTAACCTGCCGTTTACTCCCCTCTAACCACCTGAGCACAGATGCGGGTGTAATGTTTCTCAGAGACAAGGGCAGTGAGACTCTGAACTGTGTGCTCTGAGGAGGCTGGGGAGGCTACAGTGGCGTGGGAGTACGTGCTGCTATGCACTCTGCAGGAATGGGATTCCGACTCTCCAGTGTTCTTTATTTTTTTGTTTGAAAGCAAAATTCTTAGTGCTGACAATTGTCTCAGTTTATATTTGAGAATAAATTAAGTTTTACAGCTGCATACCAAGGTCTGCTGTCCTAGAGCGCCCCCTAGTGCTTGCCAACAAATTTAATCTAGGATCTAGTCATTTACCTGGTGACATTATTATAATTACTGGTATAAACAGCGTACGTAGCGCTGTGCACCGGTGTCCCCCTAACTGTTAAAGGTTCATCTCGGAAGACTGCACCCAAGAGTTAGATATCCTGTGCAACATGGTGACATTGCTCTCAGAAACGTTGCTCGCTCCTTCATTCAGTTATCATGAGAATTATTTCTGTCTTGCTCTAGGAACTGTTACATCTATGAACAGGTGTTATCTCATGTGTGCAGGTGCTGTCTACATGCAGACATGAATGACAGTTTATGCCGAGAAAAGTTTATCCACCAAAAAGCAGATATCACAAAAACACATTTCGTGAAGGTAGTTTTGGGTTATACTATATGGTTATAATATATTATATTGTTATTATATGTATATAATTAATATATTATATTGGTTATAATATATTATTGTTTCACATCCTAGACCAGCAGTCTTAATACAGTGTTACTAAAAATGCTAGTTACAGTTTTTTTTTAAAAAAACATTCTCACACAATGGAAACACTGCAGTATATTGGTTCAGATTGGCAGTTTTATATTTTTGTGCAGTAACTTAGCACTCAGTATCTTAATGAAATGGAATGCAATCGTTAGCATGTAACACCAGCTGAAGCAGCTGTAAGAAGCAGAATTCTTACGTGCTTTCTGGCACTAGGGCATGCTAAGGTGGCATCATGGAGCCAGGGTCAGCAGAAGAGTTCAGACTGCTTCTTGACTCCGTCAATTCCTCTGGACAATTAATTGTGTGTTTTGCCTTTGGTGCCATTATTTTATTAGGAAAATTCATGTATGTTGACCCTAGCTATAGTTTTTCATTGAAAAGGAACATTGAAGTTGAGCAGTGGTGGCATGTTCCATTAATCCCAAATTCAGGGGGCGGGGCGGGGGCGGGGCAGAGAGGCAGAGGCAGGGGGCGGGGCAGGGGGCGGGGCAGAGAGGCAGGGGTGGGGGCGGGGCGGGGCAGAGAGGCAGAGGCAGGGGGCGGGGGCAGGGGGCGGGGCAGAGAGGCAGAGAGGCAGAGGCAGAGGCAGAGGCAGAGGCAGAGGCAGGTGGATTTCTGAGTTCAAGGCCAATTTGATCTGCAGAGTGGGTTCCAGGACAGCGAGAGCTCTACAGAGAATCCCTGTCTTGAAATAAAACAAAAAACAAAAAGGAAAACAACGAAAGATACATTGTATGACACCTTCAAAGAATAAAAATACTTTAAAATAAAGGATAGTTTCTTAAATAGAATGCCTTTTAATGTACATTTCAGAATTCTGACAAATATATACAATTGAGTAACCATTTCAGTCTGTCATGCTAAGGACGGACTTTATTGCTAATCTCTCACACCAGTGTACTTCGACGCCCTGACTGTTTCCTGGGCCTGGGGTTTGCCTTCTGTAGACCAACATTGGAGCAATGGTTGTAGCACTCTATGACTGTGGCTCTGTCCTTCGTGTGTATGTTTGCATTGGTGTTGATGTCTCCCCAGCACCTCATGCTTCAGAAGTAGACTTTGGCTGCTTATCCTACAAATTGTCCGTTTACTAACCGAGGCCATTTCCCCCCATTGCAGATTTTGGAAATTATTTAGAAAAAAATGCCCTGAGTATTTGCACACAAATGTTAAATTTTTTTTTTAAAGTGAGTAAATATCTGAGTGTGGAGGTGCAGGCTTAGAACCTCGTGAGCGGTTTCCAAAGTGACCGCCCCGCTGCAGTACACGATGCTCGTTCCTCGTCCGCGCTCGCTCGCTCGCTCGCTTGCTCCTCAGAGTGTCTCTAGGAATCCTGGGGAGTAAGAGCTCATGGCAGCTCTAATATCTAAAGATACTGCAGTAGCTTTATTTACTGATCACTCTTACATGTAAAGGAGCTTTTGGAGTCCTTTGCTCATTTTCAAAATATTGATTTGTTTCCCCGTTAAATGATGGCAGGTCTCTATATGTTCTGGATACAAGTTCTTTTCCAGATACGTGAATGCCAAATTGTTTTCTTGAGCCTTTGGTTTATCGATCATGTTAGAGGCTCGCTGTTGGTTGTCAGCGTGCTCCGTGCTTAGTGTCCTCTGGGGGTCCTCAAGTCTCAGAGGCTTCTACAGGTTCACAGTTTCAGATTTTATGATTGAACCGCTGACCTATTTTCACTTAATTTTTGAGTGTGGTGTGAGGTCGTGGTTGAAGTTTATTTTGCCCAAGACAGCTTGTTAGTTTTCTAAAGAAAGCCCACTGGGATTTTGATGGAGATTTGCTTGACTCTATTAGTTTGGGGACAGTGGCTAGTGACACTGGGTTGTATAGTCCGTGCACACATCCCGGCAGTTATTTGAATAGCTATCTTCTGTATGTTGGTTTACAATTCATTTTTCTAATGATCCCCTTCTGGGGGATCATATTGACCCTGCCAGTGCTATGCTGAACCAAACCCCATCAGAAACCCCAGCAGATGTCATTTTTGACCAGATATTGACAGCTTGATTTCACTGCTTGTGAAAGGACTACAGTGCATGTCAGTCACCACAAGCCTTCCAGCGAAGTGTATTTACTAGGAATTGAATCAGGAGTTAGGGCATGTATTTCATGGAGACATCTGGGCATTGGCTAAAATTCATCCTGAGTATTATGAAATCTGTGGTTACGCTATTCCCTGAGTACTGCTTGTAGTAAGTGGGTAAGCCTGGGAAGCCTGCGACTCTGGATGAGTGACGTGCTGCAGTCACTGCGAGGTTTGTCCCTGACTCCTGCATACTGGCGTATTTCAGAGTGGTTAGTGTGTTTGCATCACCATAGTCCTCTTACCCTAGGCATCTCCCTTCGCCATCTGATTATTATCTTATAACCGTCTGCCGTGCTAGTCATCTCAGAGTCTATTAAAATAGAACTGGAGAAACTGGGTGATTATTTGATTTATAAAGGCACACAACTAATAAGGAAGTTATCCATTTTGTCATTTTGTCAATGTAAAGTTCTTACTATAGTTTTAGAAGGCACTGATCATCTTGTACACTCTTCAGTAGTTTCTTTTGCCCCCTCTGGAGAGCGGAAGCACACGAGGGATTGCTCTGGGACCTCTGAGATGGCTGTGTGAAGGGTGCAGCCCCATGTCTTACTGCGCCTCGTCAGAGGAGCTCAGCATGCTTACGTGAAGTGGCCAGCACCACGCATGAGAGTCACAGACTCCACTTAATGCTTGTTAACATTGCAAAATACATCACAGCAAACTTGTTTTTCTTAAAACAATAAATGTCAGAATTTAGAATTTGAAATCCTGGTCCATCAGAAGATGGCACGACTGTTTACATATCACTGGCCATCCGTCCGTGGGTGCTCAGAGGGTAGATGTCTGATTTCATCACAGATGGCTGAGGTTCCGTTCGGACCTTTGCTCTGCTCTCTCACACTCCGGATGGACTGTTAGTCATGCCACTGTGTTATTCCAGTCAGTTACATCTGGGTTAAAGTTGTTTTGCATGATGTGTAACAACCGCCTGGATTCCAACCCTGCGCCTTCTCCCACCGCATAACCTGGGAGGGGAGCCTCAGCCCTCCCCCGTCTCTGGCCCTGTCTCACATGGCCTTGAAGGAATTAAACCTGCCTGTGTTTATAAAGAAAGAGCCAGAGTCCGTGCTTCCCAGGCAGCTGAGTGCTTGGTTATGTTGCCCGGAGAAAGCAGATCATAGCACTGTCAGATGCCTCCTCTTACTTAATGGTCCGTCCTGCCGTTGTTAGTGCCAGCCACTCCTTTCAGGTTTGGAGGACTCCTCTGGGTGGGAGTGGAGTCTTTGCCAGGAGATGGCAGCACGATCTCCTGTTTGTACATATGTAACAGACCTTTCTGAAATTCCAGAGGCCCAGGTAGGCTATAGCTTTAAATAAACTGTGATGCTCCTGTCTCCACCTTGCAGAAAACAGAAAGACTTTTGATATTGAGTTGTCAGTTCAGAAAAGATTAGTAGGAATTTCTCTGTGTGTAGGTTTTTTGCCATAAGAAACCTAACAATATAATTTTACTTGTAAGAGAGCTAAATCTATAGGATACCTTAGAATCACCATACTTTAGCATCTTTTAATACATTAGCATATTAGTTTGTTAATTACTTAAATAAGAAATATAGGTCAAAAATCATAAGATGTTTGAAGACTTATTACTTAATAATAAATTATCTTTAACTTAATGGGGGAAGATAGATTGTATTTTTAAAGGATTCACTTTATAAAATAAACACTAGAAATGCATTCCTTAGGTGATGCAGGAAGATATAACTAATAATGATAGGCAGTATCCCCAGTTTAGACATTGAAATCTCAGTGAGCCTTTCACCTGGCTCTCAGGTGTTCTCCAGGCTCGTTGGTGATTGCCAGATCTCCTGCCCTGGTGCTAGAAGCCACCCTTGGCAGCATGGCGGGAATGGCCTTGACACATGTTATTCTAGCCATTTGCTTTCCATCTTCAGACATGTTCTTTAGTCTTCCTTAAACTTTGGTATTTTATCTATGAAACGCTGCTTCCACTTGCCCCTCTAAAGTAGCATGAGGGTTGAAGAGAATGCACAGAGCGGGACACTTACAGTCTGACACTCCTGTGTCCCACTCTCTCATACAGTGACGTGCTTACAGTCTGACACTCCTGTGTCCCGCTCTCTCATACAGTGACGTGCTTACAGTCTGACACTCCTGTGTCCCGCTCTCTCATACAGTGACATGCTTACAGTCTGACACTCCTGTGTCCCGCTCTCTCATACAGTGACGTGCTTACAGTCTGACACTCCTGTGTCCCACTCTCTCATACAGTGACATGCTTACAGTCTGACACTCCTGTGTCCCTCTCTCTCATACAGTGACATGCTTACAGTCTGACACTCCTGTGTCCCTCTCTCTCATACAGTGACGTGCTTACAGTCTGACACTCCTTTGTCCCGCTCTCTCTTACAGTGACGTGCTTACAGTCTGACACTCCTGTGTCCCGCTCTCTCATACAGTGACGTGCTCACAGTCTGACACTCCTGTGTCCCGCTCTCTCATACAGTGACGTGCTCACAGTCTGACACTCCTGTGTCCCGCTCTCTCATACAGTGACGTGCTCACAGTCTGTCACTCCTGTGTCCCGCTCTCTCATACAGTGACGTGCTTACAGTCTGACACTCCTGTGTCCCGCTCTCTCATACAGTGACGTGCTCACAGTCTGACACTCCTGTGTCCCGTTCTCTCATACAGTGACGTGCTTACAGTCTGACACTCCTGTGTCCCGCTCTCTCATACAGTGACGTGCTTACAGTCTGACACTCCTGTGTCCCGCTCTCTCATACAGTGACGTGCTTACAGTCTGACACTCCTGTGTCCCGCTCTCTCATACAGTGACGTGCTTACAGTCTGACACTCCTGTGTCCCGCTCTCTCATACAGTGACGTGCTTACAGTCTGACACTCCTGTGTCCCGCTCTCTCATACAGTGACGTGCTTACAGTCTGACATTCCTGTGTCCCGCTCTCTCATACAGTGACATGCTTACAGTCTGACACTCCTGTGTCCCGCTCTCTCATACAGTGACATGCTTACAGTCTGACACTCCTGTGTCCCGCTCTCTCATACAGTGACATGCTTACAGTCTGACACTCCTGTGTCCCGCTCTCTCATGCAGTGACATGCTTACAGTCTGACACTCCTGTGTCCCGCTCTCTCATACAGTGACATGCTTACAGTCTGACACTCCTGTGTCCCGCTCTCTCATACAGTGACATGCTTACAGTCTGACACTCCTGTGTCCCGCTCTCTCTTACAGTGACGTGCTTACAGTCTGACACTCCTGTGTCCCGCTCTCTCATACAGTGACGTGCTTACAGTCTGACACTCCTGTGTCCCGCTCTCTCTTACAGTGACGTGCTTACAGTCTGACACTCCTGTGTCCCGTTCTCTCATACAGTGACGTGCTTACAGTCTGACACTCCTGTGTCCCGCTCTCTCATACAGTGACGTGCTTACAGTCTGACACTCCTGTGTCCCGCTCTCTCATACAGTGACGTGCTTACAGTCTGACACTCCTGTGTCCCGCTCTCTCATACAGTGACGTGCTTACAGTCTGACACTCCTGTGTCCCGCTCTCTCATACAGTGACATGCTTACAGTCTGACACTCCTGTGTCCCGCTCTCTCATACAGTGACATGCTTACAGTCTGACACTCCTGTGTCCCGCTCTCTCATACAGTGACATGCTTACAGTCTGACACTCCTGTGTCCCGCTCTCTCATACAGTGACATGCTTACAGTCTGACACTCCTGTGTCCCGCTCTCTCATACAGTGACATGCTTACAGTCTGACACTCCTGTGTCCCGCTCTCTCATGCAGTGACATGCTTACAGTCTGACACTCCTGTGTCCCGCTCTCTCATACAGTGACATGCTTACAGTCTGACACTCCTGTGTCCCGCTCTCTCATACAGTGACATGCTTACAGTCTGACACTCCTGTGTCCCGCTCTCTCTTACAGTGACATGCTTACAGTCTGACACTCCTGTGTCCCGCTCTCTCATACAGTGGCATGCTTACAGTCTGACACTCCTGTGTCCCACTCTCTCATACAGTGACATGCTTACAGTCTGACACTCCTGTGTCCCTCTCTCTCATACAGTGACATGCTTACAGTCTGACACTCCTTTGTCCCGCTCTCTCTTACAGTGACATGCTTACAGTCTGACACTCCTGTGTCCCGCTCTCTCATACAGTGACATGCTTACAGTCTGACACTCCTGTGTCCCGCTCTCTCATACAGTGACATACTTACAGTCTGACACTCCTGTGTCCTGCTCTGTCTTCCTCCAGTGTGAGGGGCAGTGTGCGTCAGCCTCTTATCTCTGTAGCTTCCTGTGTGTTTTTATCAGCCAAGCCACATGCTTTCTAAGCCGACAGGACTCATTGTTACTGTGGTCTTATACTTGCCTCTCTAGATGATGATGGACAACTATTTTAGGAGCTGGAGAGGGCTTAGTGGGCGACTAAGTGTGACAGGAGTGTCAGAATGTAAGTATGTCACTGTGCGACCATGAGGGCCTGAGTTTACATGCCCAGCACTCAAGCCAAAGCCACTCATGGTTGAGCATAGCTCTTCCCCAGCACTTGGGGAGTGTGGGGTATGGACACAGGAGGATTGTTGGCTCTTATTGGTCAGCCACCCCAACAGAAAAAAACAAACAAAAGGCAACAAAACAAAACAAGACAAGACAAAAAAAAATCACATGCTTTCTCAAGAGGATATGCAGAGAATTACACAGCAGGAGACCCAGGGGTTCCTCTGTCCTCTGCCTGTGTGCAAAGTGACGCACACATATATACAACACATGTGTACACACATATACACCCCATGTATGCACACATGTGTGCACACGCATGTATACATATAAATGTATATGCATGCACACAGCACATACACAAAATAAAAACTACGTTGGTCTGGGGTTGTAGCTCAGGGCTGAACTTGTCCATGTACTCAGTGCCTGAGTTCTATCCATAGCACACACGAAACAGAAGCAGAACAACTCTGCAGGACCTCATGCTTAGATCTGGTTTTACTTTTACTCAAGTTGTGACTTAGAGCTTTTAGCTCCTTATTGTAGCCCATCAGCTGTTCAGAGTAAGGATTTTAATATAAGTTGCATTGTTGAAGGGGAGAGGGACTGGGCTACACTCAGGCCCCGAGGTCTATTTGGCATCACTCTTCATCTGTGGCAGTAACCCTGCATCTTTGTTCCGCGTTTCTTGGCCTTGACAGTCTCTCGTCCCTGTGGGACCCTATGTCCTGTTAAAGCCTCCCTCGTATAAGTTGCCTTGGTCATGGTGCTCTTTCTATCATAGCCGCTAATACTGCACTTCGTTCAGCTTGACGGAAGGAGAGCTTCCACTGACACGTCGTCTCAGTCAGCATTGCTGGAAAGCTTTAAAATGGGACTGGTTGGCTAGCTTCTAACTCCTGAAATCCAAAGGCCTCAGCTTCTGATGTTTTATATATTCTACTACAGTTTCCTAAGAATTGACAAACTAATAGGTTCCAGGAGTCCATGGGCTGTGACCCAGGTTGGCTGGCTTGTCTCACGGAACCGTGGGCAGGGATGGCCCTCATCTACTTGATTAAACAGTGTTGCAGACCAGAGGCTCACAGTGAGTCGGTGAGCCATCTAGGCTGTGTTTTATTAAATTAGTATATCAAGCTTTTGGGGGTGGGGGCTTCTATTTTAAAGCCAGCAAAGTAATGGGTTTGGCCCTGGCACCATTTCCTGTGCTAGTTGGAACTACTCTCACAGTGCTGTCTCTGCCTGTATCTCGAGGAGCTTTCTTTGTATTTCTTTTCTATTGGTTTCAGGGTCTCGGATCGTACATTGAGGTCTTTGGTCCATCTTGAGTAAAGATTCATGCAAGGTTGAGGAGGGTAGCTCCCTTCCGTTTTCCCACGACTGTTTGCTGGCACTGCCCTGTTTCCAGTGGTTTTGGCACTTTTGTTACAGGTTAGATGACTGTATCTGTGTGCATTTATTCCTGAACCCTCTATGTGTTTTTGTGCCAGCGCCAGACCTTGTCCCTGTGGTGCTGGAGTGCGATCTGAGGTCAGGTGTTGTGACCTCCAGCATTGCTCGTTCTCATCAGGGCTGTGTAGGCTATCCAGGGGCTTGTGGCTTCCACGAAATGGTTTCTGCACACAGTACAGTCCAGGACAGCTGCGGACGCCGTCCTCATGCAGAAGGACAATGGTGTAGAGCGACAGCTGTGTGTGGACTGCCCTCACAGAGTAACAAGACGGGATCTTGTCCTCTGCTGGCCTAGCTGCCATAGGGACTGATAGCTCACCAAGATAAGCAGCTGGATTTCAGGCTCCAAGGCTGTGCGCTTGTCCTGCTGAAGGTGGCTCTTCCATTCTCCTATTACATGGGCCACTGACGTACGTTTTGAATAGAGCTTCTACCCCTCCCCCTACTCCTGGGACCAGCCCAGCATGGCTGCTGTGTCTGCTGCCTAATTTCTTCACATCTGTTCTCTTGCCACCTTCCTCACCTTCCTAAGGTCTCTGTCTCCGAGAGTACAGTTTGTTCTTATATGGACTCTCCTTAACCATATCACGGATGGGCAGTTTTTAATCTGCCATTTTGCCTGGAAGTCTTGCAAAGCTTAAAATTTTTTTGTTTCTTCATACCAAATATATGTGCATTCAGAGTGTGAACACTGAGAATGGCGTGGGATCGGAGCATGTGTTGGGTACATCACGTACCGCCTGTCTCTCAGCAGTTTCCTGCATCTGTGCTTTCAGCCCCTGAGGGGTGTGTGAGGCGTGGAGTTGTACCTGCCATAGCTACTCTGCATAAACATGATGTATAGATTTAAATCACACCTAACTGAAGGGAGAGCTCTAACTTATGCTAAAAAGTAAGTGAAGCTGATTATGATTTTCTGTTTAGTGTGCACACTATAATTCACATTATCTATATTACAGAAAATGACTGGAATTCATCTTGTATAGTTTTGCTATGAAAGGGTTTTTTTTCCTTTATTTTTCTTTGAAAATTAGCCATAGTCAAACCTTGACACTCCAGAAATTAGGTAAGTCTGGGTCATAATGACTACTTGAAAGCCACCAGTGATACTTCAGATATGAAAACACAGCCGACTGGCTCTCTGGGTTTTGACATTAGCTTCCAGTTTCATCAGAAGGAAACCTTTCCCAGTGAGAGGGCTCTGTGGTACTGTGAAGGGGCTGAGTACCTCCCTGTCTCCAGAGCATGGCGTTCCTGTGGTGAGGCAGAAAGGCAGCTTGAATCGATGTGAAGGGGTCAGCTGACTTGACACTGGGCTGTTACTGGCTGACCAGGTTCTTCTGAGTACTCTTGTAAGAGACCCGGAGATGCATCTAGTAAAAATTCACTTTTTACATAGTTGAACTGACAAGAAAGTACATCTGTAGAGACAGGCACACACTCCGTGGAAACACGACAGGGCGGAAAGCTTTCCGCCCTGTCCCCATTCAGTGGGAGGAGCTTGGCTCCCTCCAGTACTTGGTCATGGTAGCAGCTGGTATTATCAGTTGACGTGAAGCTCAGCCTATGTCTGTAAGAGAGAGGATCAGTGAGGGCTTCTCCTGATGTCAGACGCTGGCCTCAAGGACTGTCATTTCCTTCTTGGTCCAACTCATGCTGTGTCCAAACTCACTTTATCCAAACGTGCCTCCGAGGGGTTCCGAGTCCCTCATCCTGCTGTTGGCATGCTTGTGAGTAGGAAACGTTTGCCTGTGCCGTGGACTCCCCACTGCCCGACCCTACTTGTCCTTGGGGGTTGGAGGTGAGGTGGTGCCATGTCCTCTCCCTTAAGCCATGTGCAGTCTGCTGTGTCCCCCTCGAAAGCCCCTTCCTAGCTTCCATCTGTGCTCAAAGCTAGACTCACAAAGGAAGACTTGAAGCTGCAGTCACTGCGTAAGAGGGATCACACAGATGTTGTCTTTCTAGACCTGAGTGATCTCACACCATTTGCCTGGAACCAGGTTCATGATTTCTTTCTTCCTTACAGGAGTAATAACCCATTGCATGTGTGCACCACATTTTCCTCTTTTTACGATTTAAGTTGTGTGTGTGTGTGTGTGTGTGTGTGTGTGTGTGTGTGTGTGTGTGTGTATGTGTATGTGTGTGTGTTTGTGGTCATGTATGTATACAAAGAGTCCAGAAAAGGGTGTCAGGTCTCCTGGAGCTGGAGTTCCAGGCCCTTGTGAGCTGCTTGGCTGGACGCTGGACTGAACTCGGTCCCTCTGCAAGAACACTCAATGCTCTCAACCCCCTGCCTCCTCACTCCAGCCCATTAGTTACCCCCTTTTCCTGTGGGCAGTGGGGGGAACGCGGAGTCCTTCGGGTGTGTGTCCAGCAGCTGGTCATGCCCTGCAGCCTCCACACCCACCGGCAGCGTTCCTCACCCCCACATCCGCGACTGCATTTTGTCAGGTGATCCCCAGATAACTAATGGCCATTCTGACTGTTGTGAAGCAGATTCTGAAGGCATCCTTAGTCTGAGGCTTCCCTTAGGGCTGAGGATGTCGAGCACCTTTAAAGGTGTTCCCTAGACACTCGTAACTACTTGAACATGTTAAAAATATGGCTAAGGTATGGAAGTTTTTCTGTGCCTTCAAAATATATATAATTTACTATATATAAACAAACGAATTTGCCTTCTTTGGTATATATTTTAGTTTCAAGTAATTGTTTCAAGCTCTCTCGTTCAAGGGGTTATACCAAATCATGGGTTTGGATCTGTTTCTGGAATTTCTTCCTAATGTCCCTGGATTACTCTAGATACAGTTGTTTTCAGTTCTTAGAAGAATGCCTTGGCCTTTAGTCCGCAATAAGCTCTGTCATTTCATGCATGAATAATCTGATTTCAGCATGGCATTGTGGGAAGGAATGCTCTTTCCGAGTCAGAGACGGCTTATGTATGGGCACTGTAGATAGTTTTAGAGAGTTGTTTTTAGGAGTGCTTCAGTAGCATAGTAAAAAAGTTTCTGAGGTCACTGGTTATCAAGATAGAGAAACAAGGACACAAAGGGGGATTAGAAACTGATTTTGTGAGCTTCTCATGTGCCTGCTGTTTTCTTCAACTTCACTGAGGCTTTGGGCAGTATTTTAATCAGTCTCAGCACAGATTGTAGCATGGCTGTGTTGGATTCAAACCCTTTCACAGTAAAGAGACTCAGCTTGTGTCTGTGGACTGCTGCTGTCTGAGGCACAGTGACATAAGGAAGAACGGCACGGCCTCCTGTGCAGAAGTTGCTCCTTCATGAAACACTGTCGATAGAGCTTCTTAGCCAAGGAAAGAGAAGACGGAAGAGATAACCTCTGGAGCCAGTGAGCGTCTTAGAGCTCTCAGAATGTTAAGTAAAAGGAACAACCTTAAGAAAGAGAACATAAACTATTTTTAAGAGAAGAAAAAAAGGAGGTGTTTTGTGGTTCCAGCCGTGTGTAACTTGGAATGAGCACCTGTAGTTTTCTCAGAGTACAAATACTGATTAGAGAGTTTGGTGACCTTATATCCCACGCTTAGGAAAGCGACAGTTCTGTGAGCACAGAAGACACTGTGAGGAGGAGGAGGGTGGGGACATGGTGCCCAGAAGTGTTAGACGTGGAAGAGAAGCATAAGGAAGGCTTTATGAAAACAAGGGAGTATTTAAAAATCCCACCTCTGGTGCATTGGTACTTTATTAACTAAGCTGCAGTTCATTCCAGTTACAGAAGAGGGTGCTCTTGAACTGAAAAATCCTCCCTTGTAAGTTAGCTCATCTCCTTTCTCCAAATCTTGATAAATGACCATTACTAACCCCAGGAAAGCCAACATAAATAATCCTCAAGAGAAAAGAATCCAGCAAATGTATAAACTTAATACAAGAATGAAATAGAAAATTGAGATAAAGTCTTCTTAAATTATATATAATTTATATAAATTTTGTTATGTGTAGACACCTTCAGCGAGTAAAAGCAAAAATAGAAAGAAGGGTTGAGGAGATGGCTTAGCCATGGAAATGCTTGTTATGCAAGCGTAAGAACCTGAGTTCAAACCCAGGGCCCTCATAAAGGATCTGGGGTGGTGGCCTGCGATTGCAATCCCAGTACTGGTGAGGCAGACACTGGTGGGCCTCTGGGGTTCCCTGGCCAGCCAGCCTGATGATCAGCAAGATCCAAGCCAGCGAGAGGCTGTCTCCAAAACCAAGTTGACAGGTCGGAGGAATGAGGTCTTCCGACATAAACATTCCTACCGTACACATGCGTGAACACACACACACACAGAGAGAGAGAGAGAGAGAGAGAGAGAGAGAGAGAGAGAGAGAGAGAGAGAGAGGAGAGAAGAAGGAGAAGGAGGAAGAAGAAGAAGAAGAAGAAGAAGAAGAAGAAGAAGAAGAAGAAGAAGAAGAAGAAGAAGAAGAAGAAGAAGAAAAAGAAATAATAATAAAAGAAAACACAGAGGAAGGCCAACCCTGGAGTGTGAACAAGGTATTTTATGGATGAACTCACTTATAGAGTCATGACTGAAAGAGACAGACAACAGGAATGTCTGAAAGAACCCGACTGGACTCTGGAAAGAAATGGACAAAATAGACAAAATCACCTTGGAAGTGAAAACTAAATTACAAGATACCCGGGGGAGGTATGTGTTACCAGAAATAAAGACTAGAAATAAAAGAGCCAGGAAAATAACACTGAACTGTGAGGAAGAATAAGATCAGAGAGAGTGTGGGGAGAGCCATTATATTTACTTAATGCTTAAACTAGAAAACCAAATGGAAAATAAACAGAAATAACATTAAAAACCATAATGGAAACCTTTTCAGAGCTAAAACAGAATTTCTCCATTGAAAGGCCATATGTCTTGGGTACCTGAGAGAATTGTCTAGACTGCCAACCCTCAAAGTATGTCCTAGGGCATCACCTCAATATAAGCAGGGAGGAAGAGGCCTTCTGAGCCTCTGAGTAGGAAATGAAGATGTAGAAATAATAAAAGGTAAAAGCGCATTAGGATGAGAGTTGTCCAACTGGAAAGAGCATCCAGCCAGGTTCCTGGAAGCAGTGTGTAACCTGTGTGAGAAAACCAGTATTTCCCAGAAATTTAAGAGGGGTTGTATTAACTGACTGCAAGACTGGTGAGCTAATGGAAAGTTCCCACCATGGGCTACCTGAGGTTCAGTGTGAATTATACACTGTCTCTGAAAAATTGTTGACATTGTGAAGGAATATTGAAATATATAATTGATGTATAAATACCGGAATATTTATTGTGAACTGTCATGATGTCTCAACTTACAAATAGTTCAACAAGAAAAATTTAACAATTAGAAAATTGCTCATTTTTTTTCACAAGTTCTTTTTTCTTTTAACAATTTCTCTGTTGAGGTAGTTCTCATGTGTTAGAGGCTGGCCAGAGACTCTCTGTGTCCCTGAAATTGGTCTGGAACCCTGACCCACCTGATGTACCTCCCAGTTATTGGGACTAAATGTTTACTTAGCATTATTAGTGTATTAATTACACACAGCAATGGACTTCATTATGTTAGCTTATACACGTGCGTGGTGTATGTCATACATATTCACCCCAATTCTGCTAATCCTCTTCCCAACTGACTCTCTTCTGCTGTCTTGTCTTTGTTTGTCTGTCTGTAATGGGGACCTGTGAGTCTCATTAGGGCTCTTTCAGGAGCTTGGGTGGAAGTTTGTGAGTTTACAGAGCATGTACACCTTATAGCTACACTGCTGTGGAAAATCTATCTCCTCCCCCATCAACTTTTAACTGCCTATGAGTCCTGGAGAGGGCGGGGCTCCACGGATCCCTTGCTTTTCCCTGCAGGGGCCCTGACAGACCCAGCCTTGTATCCTGTGCAGATGTCACTGGTGCTGTGGGTCAGTGATTGCTGTAGCCCTGTCGTGGCCAGGAGTCACTTCTGCTGCTCTTTCAGTCTCTCCGCTCCATCTTCCACAGTGCTCCCCAAGCTTTGCGGGAGTGTTCTGTATGTCCCAGGTATGGCTAGGTATTCAAACTGTCATTTATTCTCTCTACTTTGAGTAGTTATGAGTCTGCACTCACTGCTGACCACTGGAGAACAAAGCTTCTCTGACCAGATGTGTGGGCATGTAAGCTCTGGAGAAAGCTCTGACCAGATGTGTGGGCATGTAAACTCTGGAGAAGGCCATTTCATAGCACATGACTTCCAGTTAGCAGCAGCTGTAGCTTCTGCACTAGGGCCCGATGCCTTCCCAGCAACAGGCTTGACCAGTGCACAGTGTCAGAAGTGCGTTCCTTCCTGTGGCAGCAAGTCCAACCCTGAGGCGGGCGTGCTGCCCACCACTGTCCAGTGCTCTCACGCTGCCTGGCTGGTCAGTGTGGGTACACGGAAGGCGAGCTGCCTGGCACCAGCTAGCAGCATTGGGCTAGCCAGCCTGCACGGCAGCATCGGACTAGCCAGCAGGGAGGCGGCTTCCAGCCCAGCTCCAGCTTGCTTTCTCTGTGTCTTCTGGTCAAATCCCATGTGACCCTCAGCAGTAGAATCTTACCAACTAAGTACTTATGGTAGGTAACTCAGGGCAGTGGCCTGTGTAGTTTTGGGGTCCCTGGGAGCACCTGCGGTCCCCTCCTGAGAAGTGCCCTACCCTGGTCCTGGGAATCTTGTTTAATAAGCTATAACTTGTGGAAGTAGCTTTATTTACCCCCATAGGGTGAGTGTCCCATTCAGAATATTTTTAAACATTGTTTTTTTATCAGCTTACCAGAATATCAGCTTTCCGTGCGTCATTACTTTTGGTTGGCATTCCCTCCCTCTGCCTGGGCCCTCTGTCTGCCAGCTGCTCTCACTCAGGAAGACTGTCAGTGTCCCCTCCCTTCTACGTCACATGAGTTCTGCTGTCCCCCAGCTTAAAGATTTTATTTTTCCTCCTTGGGCCCCTTTTACACACTGTGATACAGATGTGCATATATAAAAGAAGCTAGAACATACATAAGAGTTTTTAAGTAGTAGATTTCTCAGAATATTTTTTAGTTTCTTCCATTTCTTGGAAAATCTCACAATTTCAAATTTATTGGATGAATTGAACTCCATTGTGTGTGCACCACATTTTCGTTGCTCACGCTTGAGTTAGTAGTGTCTAGGCTGACTGTATTCCCTGGCCACTGCGACTAGAGCAGCAGTGAACATGGATGTGCAGGTCTCTGTGGTAGGATGCAGAGTTCCTCAGGTGGATGCCCAGGAGTGGGATAGGCGGGTCACATGGCAGTTCTAGTTTTTGCTTTTTGAGAAATCTCCACATTGATTTTCCTGGTAGCTGCAGAAGTTTGTCTGCCCACCAACACCATTCCAATATGTCTTGCTGTTAGCCATTCTTCCTGGTGTAGATGGAATCTCATGGTGATTTTAACTGGTGCTTCTCTGATGGCTCATGACACCGGATGTGGAGAACTCTTTGTTCAGTTTTGTAGTGAGTTTGATTGAGTTGTCTTCCTGACATCTGTGTTTTTGACTTTTTTTTTTTAAA
The DNA here is from genome assembly GCA_036184795.1 of Tokudaia tokunoshimensis. Taxonomy (NCBI): domain Eukaryota; kingdom Metazoa; phylum Chordata; class Mammalia; order Rodentia; family Muridae; genus Tokudaia; species Tokudaia tokunoshimensis. Next base: position 7,346,249 of record BTHU01000003.1, on the reverse strand, counting down.
GAATAATGAATGGTATTTAAAATAAGGAACAATGAAGGAAGGATTTGCACTGTCCAATAAAGAATCAAAACCAAAGGGAGGAATTGGGGATTCCAGGTAGGTAAGAGCACGGGCTGGGTAAGCACGAGAGCCTGAGCCCCATCTCTAGCGTCTACGTAAATACCCTGTGTGACCAAGAACACACACAACACTAGTACTGTGGGTGCTAGACAGAGAATTTCTGGGTCTTGCTGGCTACCAAAATAGCCAAATAGCCATCTCCAAGGTTCAGAGAGAAATCCTGTCATAGAGGAGTAGGAGGGAGTATAAAAGATCAGATTAGAGTATCTCATGTTATTCTCTGGCCAGCACATGCCTGTATAGCAAAATTTGCACACACACACACACACACACAGACAGAAGGGGGAGCAGAGACACAGACAGAGGGACAAAGAGAGAGCACAACACCGTAGATACCAATCAAGAACAAGATAAATTTTGATTGTATAGTGTATTCTAATGAAGAACTCACTATCTAGACTCAGTCAGTCATTGTATTAACCTTGTAACTTGGCTTTTCACTAAAGTTTTTGTTTCCATTCAACAAGATAGAGCAGGGTTTCTTGCTTTCTCTAGTAAGAAGCAGAAATTCCAGAAATTGTATGCATTTCAGGAAAATTGGCTGTCAAATCTCAATAGCAAGATAGGAGAGAGATCTTACTCTGTGTGGAAAATGGGAAGCCATGCTGGGATAATAAAGCTGAGCGCTCCCAAGAGGAGTGGAGGAGGGAGAAAGCTCAGCAAATGGCAGTGGCCTTTGGGAGCTTGTGCAGGATGGAACGAGAAGAGACCGAAATCCATCAGAAGTAAGACAATTTTCGTAGGGTCACCGGTGATGTGTGGTTTTTGTCTTGACTGTGAAGGGAGGTAACTGTAGATTCTCTTCGGTCTAATTCCACCCAGCTTACACCATACTTTCAGCCATATCTCCTTTTTCCATGCACATGCGTGCCCTTTTCACAAGTTTCAGTGTCAATGACATTGCACTTAGGAGGTCAGCTATTCTGGATGTCCAGGGATTCCCCGCTCAGTGCTGCACAGCCGTCCAGGCACCCTTCCTTTTTGCACAGTTTCAACGACAGCATTCATTAGAGATTTATTACTTCCGATGTGTCTCTTTTTAGTTTGTTTCCATGATCTGTCCATTGATGAGAGTGGGGTGTTGAAGTCTCCCACTATTATTGTGTGAGGTGCAATGTGTGCTTTGAGCTTTAGTAAAGTTTCTTTTATGATTGTGGGTACCCTTGCATTGGGAGTATAGATGCTCAGAATTGAGAGTTCTTCTTGGTAGAATTTTCCTTTGATGCGTATGAAGTATCTTTCCTTATCCTTTTTGACAATTTTTGGTTGAAAGTCGATTTTATCCAATATTAGAATGGCTACTCCAGCTTGTTTCTTGGAACCATTTGCTTGGAAAATTGTTTTCCAGCCTTTTACTCTGAGGTAGTGCTTGTCTTTGACACTGAGGTACATTTCCTGTATCCAGCAAAATGCTGGGTCCTGTTTACTCATCCAGTCTGTTAGTCTCTATGTCTTTTTATTGGGGAATTGAGTCCATTGATGTTAAGAGATATTAAGGAATAGTGATTGTTGCTTCCTGTTATTTTTTATGCTATTTTTATGTTTGTGTGGCTATCTTCTTTTGGGCTTGTTGAAAGAAGATTGCTTTCTTGCTTTTTCTAGGGTGTAGTTACCCTCCTTGTGTTGGCGATTTACATCTGTTATCCTTTGTAGGGCTGGATTTGTGGAAAGATGTTGTGTAAATTTGGTTTTGTCATGGAATATCTTGGTTTCTCCATCTACGGTAATTGACAGTTTTGCTGGGTATAGTAGTCTGGGCTGGCATTTGTGTTCTCTTAGGGCCTGTAGAGATCTGTCCAGGATCTTCTAGCTTTCATAGTCTCTGGTGAGAAGTCTGGTGTAATTCTGATAGGCCTGCCTTTATATGTTACTTGACCTTTTTCCCTTACTGCTTTTAATATTCTTTCTTTCTTTGTTGCATTTTGTATTTTGACTATTATGTGACAGGAGGAATTTCTTTTCTGGTCCAATCTGTTTGGAGTTCTGTAGGCTTCTTGTATGTTTATGGGCATCTCTTTCTTTAGGTTAGGGGACTTTTCTTCTATACTTTTGTTGAAGATTTTACTGTCCCTTTAAGTTGAGAATCTTCACTCTCTTCACTACCTATTATCTTTAGGTTTGGTCTTCTCATTGTTTCCTGATTTCCTGGATGTTTTGGGTTAGGAGCTTTTTGCATTTTGCATTGTCTTTGACTGTTGTGTCAATGTTTTCTATGGTATCTTCTGCACCTGAGATTCTCTCTTCTATCTCCTGTATTCTGTTGGTGATGCTTGTATCTATGACTCCTGATCTCTTTCCTAGGTTTTCTAACTCCAGGGTTGTCTCCCTTTGTGATTTATTTATTGTTTCTATTTTCATTTTCAGAGCCTGGATGGCTTTTTTCAATTCCTTCACCTGTTTGGTTGTGTTTTTCTATAATTCCTTAAGGGATTTTTGTGTTTCCTCTTTAAGGGCTTCTACCTGTTTACCTGTGTTCTCCTGTATTTCTTTAAGGGAGTTATTTATATCCTTCTTAAATCTCTCTATCATCATCATGAGATGTGATTTTAAATCAGAGTCTTGCTTTTCTGGTGTGTTGGGGTATCCAGGGCTCACTATGGTGGAAGAACTGGGTTCTGATGATGCCAAGTAGCCTTGGTTTCTGTTGTTTATGTTCTTGCCCTTGCCTGTTGACATCTGGTTATCTCTGATGTTAGCTGGTCTTGTTTTCTGTGACTGTGGCTTGTCCCTCTTGTGCTCATAGGTGTGTCAGCACTCCTGGGAGACCAGTTCTCTCCTGGCAGTATTTGGGTATGTAGTGCTATGGCACAGATCAGCTCTGGGCGCAGAGGGAAATCAGAAGGCTCCAGTCCCAGGCTGCTTCTCGGTTCCAGTGTCCTGAGGGTTCGAGTTGGGTCCCTCTGAGCAGCAGTGGTGGTCTTACCTGTGCTCACAGGCTTGTCCACACTCTTGGGTGGCACACTCTCTGGGTATTTGGGTATGGAATGCTGTGGTACAGGATCAGCTCTGGGTGCTGTGGCTTTGAGCTTTTGTATGTCATGGATATTAATCTTCTGTTAGATCTGGAGTTGGCAATTAGTAGACTCTCTCTTCACCCAACTCTTTCTTTTGATGAATGGAAGGGTTTTTTTTGTTTTTGTTTTTGAATTTCATTTCTCTCCCATTGGCCTATTTATTCTGCAGCAGGAATCCATTCAGGAAGTCCTTGCCTATGCCTCTATCTTGAGTGTTTTTCTTGCTTTTTCCTCTGGTAGTGTTAAGTCTCTTGAAACGTTACTCATGAGCCAATAGGCCCCTCCTACCCTTTCCCATATTTCCTTCCAACCACACTCCACCCACCAGTGACCCACCCACTCTATTTATCAGTGGCCAGAATCTCTGGCATTCTTGTGGACCGAGTTAACTGTCTTTTATGCTGCTCCTGTGGGAGAGATGCCCACCCACCAAGAGCTCTGGGTGTCCTGTAATCTCAGGCAGAGAGTGGTGCTGATTTGCATATTAGCCTCCTTTTGGGAGGAGCCTCATAATCCTCACACTGCAGGTTTTGAGTCTTAGACCAAGCTTATTCCATATGATTTTCAGGAAAAGTCAAAGTTTAAGTTTTTAAAATCTAATTTTGACACATTGTGGAATTCACAGGAAAAAGGGTAAAAGAACATTTTACTGCATGCAGTCAGATCTTACTAATATCCAATGATTATTTTTAAGATGGTCAGTAGTTTAAAAAGCACATTTTATCAGACTACTTGAGTTGGTTTTTTTTGTTTGTTTGTTTGTTTTGTTTTTTTAATCTCTGATTTCCAGGGATCAGGGAGTGACAAGAGAGAGTGATGCAATATCTAAATTGAAAGTGAAGTTGAGGACTTCATAGGAGAAAGGGCCTAACAAGGAGGATGTGTGGGTGAAGGTAGTAAGGGGGGGACACAAAAATCGTATGGGTATGAAATTGTCACAGTGAGGCCCCATACTTTATATGCTAACTAAAGATTCTAATGCAAACAAGCTGAAAGGGAGAAGAAATCTACCTTTCTGCACCTTGTGTTTCATACTGTAGTAGTATTCTTTGTGTGCATTCTGCATATCATTCTAAATTGAGACCTTAAAGTTGGGTTTACTTCACACTTAAGGAGTTATACGGGAAACACTAGATAAGCTGAGAAGCACATGATAGTTTGTATCTTTAAAGAAATGAAAACAATCTAGGTGGGCTTAAACAAATTCATACATTAACAAAGAGGGAACAGACAGCAGGGTTGAGGGTGGTCCAGGCAGACAGGAATAATCCCAGACAGGAACACGTCCTGGAGGAGCAGGGCCTCTGGGTCTGCAGGGATCTGGGCGTTCCCGGAAGTGGCTGTGCACACAGAAGGTTGAGAAGTCAGCCCTCATGAACAGAGGGCTCCTTAGTGTTAAGTCCCAGTGAACGTGGGAACCAGACGGTCACCAGGACAGTAAGTGACCTCGGCTAATCTCATCACTCCATCGCATGTAGTCTGAATACTTTCCTGGCAGAGTCATTTACACCCTGGTCATTTCATTGGGTAGTTTTTCCAAAATTATCAATAAATATTATTTCCAAAAGTTCCTTTAGGTGTGTGGTAAGCACATCTCAGAGTTGTGCTCTTGGGCACGTAATGGTTACCTGTGGTGGCACTGGCCTGAGTGTGTCTTCTGATTGCTTTCTAGTTCTAAAGAAGACGGGATGGCCGGGACGGCGGAGGAGCTCCCGGAACCTCTCAAGTATGCTGAGCAGCTCTCGGTGGCTCAGATAATACACCAGGTTTGCTTTTTGTTTGATTCTTTTGAAAGAAACACAACATTAATCTGAGAAGGTATTGCGTTTGTTAGGTCTTTCAGAGTCCGTGTGCTCTGTCTGTGGATGCCGTGGGTGCACTCTTCCTACGGCGCCTTACCCTTGTGTGAGCATTTCCATAAGAGGCTCAGTGTTGAAGGGACCGTGCAGTGTATGTGATGCTTGAGCTGTGTGTACAATGTGGGGTAATTTGAGTTACCTCTTAGAGTTAGAAAGCGTCAGAACCCTTAATTGTGGACCACTGTGTGCAGTTCATGGTGAGAAAGCTGAAAATGAATCATGACCGTCGTGTTTTGGAGTAGCTACGGAGAGGAAGCCATCGTGCCTGCTCTCGTCACCTTCCCCTCAGCTGCTGTAAAGTGTAACTGTCATGTGGGTAGTTTGCTCGTTTCCAGCTATGACCACTCTGTCTTTCTTACATGGGGGGCTCAGCCGGGAACAGGCAGCTGAGATCCAAGCTTTTGTGGATTCAAGATTCTGTGCTATGATTGTGACAGCCCAGACAGACATTCTGCCCTGCTGGGCCGGAAGCAAGTCACTTCAAATAGCTTGTTGACCGGCCCGTGGGCCTGCAAGATTTTGTAGCTCCTCAGAGATCGTTGGAATCATTAAGCATCCTCACCTGTCAGAATGCTTCAGAGTTGGTGTGGATATTAATGCTAGGAGTTTTTCTTATATATTTTTTTCAATCAGAAGAACTTTAGTGACTGAGGGTTGTTAGTAGTGCCAGTTTGAGTTTATTTAAAGAAAGAGGATTTTAATTTGAAAAAATTCATTATATAAATAAGACTCAGTTTTAAAATTCTGCATGAATCTTAAAAGTGGTTAAAAGTCTGCCTCTCTGGGGCGCTCATCTGTGTATGGTAATCAAGTCCAGTTTATATGTCAGGGATTCCTAGCTTGTCGGAGCTCAAATGACCTAACAGACTGCAAATGTCACATTTAAAATTCCGTCTTCATGCCTGACTCTCAGCATAAATGAATTAAACAGCAGAGCAGGCCGCAGCCGGCATGTTCCCAGCAGTGAGAGCGCGTGCTGACTGTAGCTGTGTGCTTTGCTCAGAATAGGAAAGTAGGGTCCGCCATTGCTGGTCACCAGAGAGACCCCTGCGCACGCAGCGGGAATTAACCTTTAAGACGGCCGACCACAGGAAATGTCAGAAATGGTTTTATAATGTGCAGGAACCAGTAAACTGCCCAGTTTCTATAACCCCTGTTTTGTAGTTAAACACTGTTTAATTCAAGGTAAAAACACTTGACCCTGGTGAAAATTTTAGATTATAGGTTTTTTTCTAGTATAAGAGATGGTAGTGATTTAATACTATCTGAATGATCTATCATATAATCTCACTCTTGATGAAACTTTATATGATAGAAATCTATTTTTATTAATCAAAATTAAGGCATAGGCAGGAAAAGATGCCTTTAACAGCACATGTGTCCACTCCTTTGTCATTCTCCTTTGTGACAGCTTTGTATCAGAGACGGCTATCGTTGCAGTTTCCAGGCAGGGTCACTTAGGCAGGCACTGTTTGTCTTACAGGTTTTAAAATCTGACTATCTATCCATATCCATATCTATATCTGCCCATTTATATCTGTATCCATATCTATATCTGTATCTGTATGTGTATCCATATACGTATCCGTATCCCTGTTTGTCTGCAAGTATGTGCACTCGAGTATAGGTCCCAAGAGACCAGAAGAGGGCATCAGACCCCTTGGAGCTTTTCTAGATACAAAAGTGGCAGAAATGCAGGGATGTTGACAACGACCCTTATGAGCAGAACACGTGTGGCTGGATTGGGTCAGTTACCTGGTGACCTGCATGACCTTATGAACTAGAGGTCACGTGCCCTGAAGGACCTGCACCTCCACGGAATGTTCTGCAAAGGCTGCTAGACCGACCAGACCTAAAGTAACTGTGGGTGGGTTGCAGTGGTGCAGGTCTAGAGCCAGGTTGTCTCGGGCTGTTTGCTCCCTTCCCAGACATCCATGGCTCCTCTGTGTCTCATCTAGCACTCTGTGACGATGCGGAAGCTCTTTGGGGTGTAATAGAGCCCTGGTATGCAGCGACCCTACAGCCATAAGGATGTATTTTCCATGGCGTAAGGAGCCACAGCTTAGAGGACAGATGCTTCTAAGGTGTCAGTGGGTCGTGGGGGATGAGACTCAGCTATACCCAGCACCCGCCCCAGCTAGGAAGAAGAGGAGGGTGGATCGACACCAACACATTCGAACACTTGGGATGCCATCTCAGTTCACAGGGGCAGTGAGTCAAAGAGCCGCAACTGCCACCATCACCCTGCATTACCGTCACCTCAGAGACATTAGTTAGTGCCTACCAGGCTGCAAACTGAAATCCTGTTTGGGGAGGGCCGGGGAGCTGGTGCTGTGCATAAGAATGCTCGCTGCTCCAGTGTGAGGATCAGAGATCGAATCCCACCCAGCCTGAGGGTGAGGGGGGAGCAGAGACCACAGGGGTTTGCTGGGCTCCAGCATGACTGCAGGGCCAGGGAGACAGGCAGAGAATGATAGAGCCGGACCCCCAGTGTCCTGTGAGTGTGCCCGTGACACACACCACACCCACACACATACACACCAGGGAGACAGGCAGACAGTGATAGAGCCGGACCCCCAGTGTCCTGTGAGTGTGCCCGTGAACACACACCACACACCACACCCCCCCCCACACACACAAAATCACGTCAAACTACAGTTTCTGAGAAGGTTAAACAGTGTTATCACATGACCCAGTGATCTTGGGCATATGCCCAAGAGGTTGAAAGACAGGGATATACATGGACAGTTTTGTTCACAGTCTGTCAGTGAGTGGAGGTGGAAACAGCCCAGACACGGTACAGCTGGTGAGCAGGTAAACAGAATTTAGCACACCCAGACGGCAGAATAGCACTGAGCCATGGGAAGGGCTAAGGTGCGTGTCACCTGCCTGCCGCACGTGTGACCATGGTACTGTGCGAGGTCACACACAAAGTGCTTATCATTGCCGCATCTGTAGACAAAGTCCCAGACCTGGGTGGAGGCAGGGTGTGATGTTTCCTGCCAGGGACACGGAGTTTCTCTTTGAGTGATAGAAATATTATAAATGTAATGGTGATTATTGCTCAGCTCTGGAAATCACTGAATTAAAATGGGGGAATGCTGTGGTACGCCAGTGTATATGATGAAGATACCTGGGAAGTTAAACTCCTGTTTCCAGTGGAGATCCAGGAAACAAGGCTCCTCTGCTCTTCGTGAGTACCACAGGCAGCCTGGGAGTGATGTGTAGTGGACAGTACTTTTGCGCATAAGAGTCTAGCTAAAGAGTGAAAGTACCAGCCTCTGACCTAGTGCGGCGACGGGCATCAATCTCACTGTGTCCACACTGAGAACATACAACACTCAATGTGTCTATGGCACACTGAGAACACACAGTACAACACTCACCGTGTCCACAGCACACTGAGGACACTCATTACAACACTCACTGTGTCCACGACACACTGACGACACTCATTACAACATTCACTGTGTCCACAGCACACTGAGAACATACAACACTCAATGTGTCTATGGCACACTGAGAACACGCAGTACAACACTCACTGTGTCCACGACACACTGAGAACACACATTACAACACTCACCGTGTCCCTAGCACATGGGGGACAAGCACTACAACACACATAGCTGACGTGGGAGGCAGAACTTTCAGATCTAGAACTCAGCAGAACAAATGTGTATGTGATTTTTTTTCTTCTTTCCTTTCTTCAAAAATATATATATTTAAAAATAATTAAATTTTATTTTCTTATTAACTAAATGTTCTTTTCTTTTTTCTGCTTCTGCTTAATGGCAGAAAATCCAGACACTTGTAGATAAAGTCACTCGAACCCAGGATCTTCTCTGTCCCTTTTCTGGTCTTCCTAGGATGACAGACAGGTCGCAGTGCAGGTGATAAGGTGTGGCTGACAGGGCTTCATAGCATGTGAGACCCAGGGTCATTCCTGCTGAAATGCACTTTTAGACCGAGGGCTTGCCCTGCTCTGCCTGGCGGCAGGCACAGCACATCAGGACCGACCGCTTGTCTTTTCTCTGTCTGTGGTTGCGTGGCTGGTGGGATTAGTGAGCAGAGCAGGAAACTGGAGTGTCATGGCGGATGCAAGAATCATGCGGTCTCCATGGGCTGCTGGCATGCCTGTGGGTCATCTTGACTGGCATTCTCTGCGGGCAGCCCAGGCTCTGTAGTAGAGAATGGAAGTGAGCCGGAGCCCTGACTGTGGCTCCCATGTGACCAGCCCCCCTGCTGTGACTTCTGCCTAGTGCTTGCTACCCAGAAGTCTTGAGGGAGAATAGACAAACCCTTCCTTCCTGCAGTTGCTTGTGGGAATTCCGTCACAGCTGAGGAAGAGCAGCAGCCAGGGAGAGAAGAGCCTTGCTGCTGCCTGCCCCGTGGCCTCCTCTGCCGTTTTCTCACTTCTCTTTCTTCCCTCTCCTTGTTTCCTTCCATTGAGCCTTTAAACACCTAGCCCTTCCGTGTTGTGAGTACTTCTGTTGAAGAGTTACATTGTATCTAATGTGCAGTAACACTGCGTGCGCCTGATGCCACCCTTTCTTGGATTCAGGCTTCTTTGCCACTGGCTGGGGAGCACGAGGTCTCTCAAGGCCACACTGGGCCTCACTGCCAGACTTGCATGTGGTACTCAGCTTTCTTTCCTAGTCTATAGTGGTAGTACTAACCAACATTTGTAAGAGGGCTAGGAAACTGTAGCGTTCATATGCTAATAGTTTAGGAGCAATTTGGGAAATAGATACTGGAGTTGCTGGTGAGGGGCATTTCTCTGGGAAGCACAAGTCCTTTAGGAATTTGTTAGCTCATAATACTCAGACATTATGGAGAAATAGCAGGGAAGTTCATACAGAGAAAGTGGTCCGTGACCCTGCGTTCCTGTGTCCGTAATCTCTGTACACAGACTATAACTTGTTCTGTTTAGAAGTACAGTCTATTATTGGGACATTGGAGGGAGAGAAGTGGGTGATTTTCATTTATAAGTAAACTTCATAGTTATCTCACAGATGTTGGTTTGAAAAGTCAAACCACTTTTTACAAGGTAGTGTAGATTTTGAGATAAGATGTAAATTTATAATATAATATGGTATTTTTATTGAAACTTAGTGCAATTTTCTTTGTAAATGCAATCACTTTTAAATGAGTTAGGTAACATTTTGAGCAATTAATAGGTTCGTTTCACTTTAATTTATGAGCATAAAAAGTTGATTAGCACCATGTAGAGCTTATTAATTATAAAATAATGATAATTAGTGATTTGAAAATTAATCAGACACAAAAGTCTTTCAAAGAGAGAACTATCTTTGTAATTAGGAATTTCTATTTATCTCAAATGCAGTCTTTTCTTAAGCTTCATTTGGAGTAAAATATTCTAGAAATGACAAGTCCATGCTGAGTGGATGTGTGGACCTTCTATTTGGAGAATTGTTCTTTGGTTTCATCCAGTGAGGGATGCCCTTTAATTTTGAATTAAGGACCCATGTTAATTACTCCTCACACATTCTAAGGTATTTGGCCCTCTGTTGTCTAGATATAGAAGGTAGCACAAAAGCATGAATGATGATGGCCTCTATGAGCAGAACACATGTGGCTGGATTAGGTCAGTTACCTGGTGACCTGCATGACCTTATGAACTAGAGGTCACGTGCCCTGAAGGACCCGCACCTCCATGGAATGTTCTGCAAAGGCTGCTAGACTGACCAGACCTAAAGTAACTGTGGGTGGGTTGCAGTGGTGCAGGTCTAGAGCCACATTATCTCGGGCTCTTTGCTCCCTTCCCAGACATCCATGACTCGTCTGTGTCTTATCTAGCACTCTGTGACGATCTGGAAACTTCTTGGGGTATAATAGCCTAACAGAGCCCTAATGTCTAGCAACCCCAAAGCTAGGAATATTATCAGATAGTATCAGAAGTCTATAACAGAGCCTACCTGTAACCCACCTGCCTGATACATCCACTAGTAGATTTGAAGTGTTCTACTTCAAATGAGTTTCTGTTCTGTTGGTAAGAAAACCTTGTGGAATGGCTATTACAGTAGAACAACCTTGGGGTGACCCAGGACATGACCATTTATATTTGACTCCATAATAAACTGCCCCCAGTAAGTGTTTGAGATTCGTGGTATGATAAATTATCCAAGGGCCTTGATAATACTAAGGCACCTTTTGAACTTAAATTGTCTTCTATCTGCCTAGAAGTTAAGCTAATAGTATAGTGAAGTAATGATTTTAGGAGTAAAAGCTTTATCCAGGCATATGTTTCAGTTTCGTTCATGTAGTAGTTACATTGCTGTAACAATGTTTCAACTGCTTGTTTAATAAATGTTTATGATCCAAGTCCATAGCAGTGACTTGTTAGGTTGTGCTAAATGCTGAAAAGTCATAGATCAGTAACTACTGAGTCCTGAATTGAAACCTTGGTTGTGATGATTAGTCATTCCACTTGAGAACTGTAGCTCCTCTTCTCTACCCCAGCATACCCTGTGTTAACCAAGTCTGTGCCTGCATTTTATTCAATTTATTCAAAGTTCCATGCTTTGGAGGCACGGTTGGGATGTGCAAGGGCTGCAGGTAAGACTCAGGTGCCAAGGTGCCTTTTCCCTTTGATCCAGACTCTTTTGCTAAGGTGGTATTCTCTGCGCTATTGTAATCAAGCCAGAGACTGCATAGTTTAAAAATCTCAGCATATACAATGGTATGTGTCAGGAATCCTCTCCCATTGTGGCAAACTCTGCCTGACATACCCTCCTGTACTTTTATCCACGTTCCGGGCTTTTCTAGATTCGCTGTTTTAATTACAGAGCCTCTTACAAATGTTATACATTGGTAAGGTGAGTGCATGTTACTCCCTCTCAGACTAGAGTCTTCCCAGAATGCCTAGCTCAGAGAGTGTCCCGGTGCCATCTACTATCAGTCTTTTGGGAGTACTTGGCTCTTGTACTGAACAGAACTGCTCCTGACACCACAGGATGTTTAATGCTGGCGCCAGCACTGCTTAGTCGGGACACCAAAATGCCCTCCCCCATTTTCTCCTGACTGCTCCCATGCACAGAGGGCAGAACCACTGCAGATCTTTGCTGTATCTGACTATGGAATCTTTCATTTGCATAATCTAGCTTCTCAATCCTATAATGCTAAAATATGGCCAGGCAGATGGCTCGGTAGACAAAAGCACTGCACCAAAGCCTGGGCATATGTTTGATTCTCAGACCCGTGGTAGAAAGAGAACTGACTGACTTCCAGCAATTACTCTGACTGTGTGTGTGTGTGTGTGTGTGTGCGCGCACACGCGTGTGTGTGTGTGTGTGCGTGTGCATGTGTGTGTGCTCGTGTGCGTGTGTGTGTGTGCATGTGCGTGCGTGTGCGTGCATGTGTGTGTGCGCGTGTGCGTGTGTGTGTGCATGTGTGTGTGTATATGTGTGTGTGTGCGTGCGTGTGCGCGTGTGTGTGCGTGTGTATGGCAGTGTGTGCTTGCTAGGCATGCACATATATACACATGCATACACACACAAATAATAGAGTTAAAACTTCAATGCATATTTAAAAGTCTATTTGACTGTGTCGCACAGCACAGTGGGCTCTGCAGTGCTCGCCCCTGTGGTGTGTGCCATGGAGAATGGCAAATGCTCAGACCTGCTAATGTTTGCTTTTCCTTTTATTCTGCTACAGCTACTTTTGGCATTTTAATGTTTTCTTCTATTCCAGTGAAGCCTCCCACACTGTAGCTAAACTCCGCTAAAAGTTGCCTGAAATGCCTCCAGTCACAAACCTCTCGCACCTTCTTTTTAAAGTGTGTCTATTGAATTATTGACATCTAGAAACTTGTCAAATGGAACTGAATCCACATCCCTGACGCTGTCTGGGATGGACTTGGAATCTTTCAGATTCTTCTGACCCATAGCAGCCTAAAAACTCAAGTGGAGTGAAAAATAAGTATACTGGTCATTTTTGTTGTTGTTGTTGTTGAAATTATAAGGAAAGTAGTGAAGTCATAGATTTGATGACGATGCGCTGGTCTTAAATGTCAAGCAGGAGATTTTAGGTGAATGGCAGGTAACCCCAGCTTTCATGTTAGAACTTGACAGACATATCGCTTCCCAAGGAAGAAATAGACCATAAACTATTTTTGGTGATAGTAATTCCAATTTCAATAATGGTGTCTCATCAACTGAGTGCAGTTTTGAATTTTTTTTTAGTTCATCTATAAATTTGTTATATCTATTTGATGTGTTGTTTTTAATTAAAAATTAAAATTTGGAGCCTCACCTACTCATAAGTTTTCTAGAACAAAGATATTTCTGTTTTCACTACATTCTTAAAGATTTAAAAAGTAAAAATAGTTGATACTAATGAAGAAAGTTGAAGTCTACTTTCTTCATTATCTTATCTACTCTACCTGGGAATGTCTCCTTTACATTGTCTACCTTTTGTGCAGTAGATGAATATGGCCACCATCACCACCACCACCACCACCACCTCCACCACCACCACCATCACCACCATCACCACCATCACCACCACCACCTCCACCACCACCACCACCACCACCACCATCACCACCACCACCACCACCACCATCATCACCACCACCACCATCACCACCACCACCACCACCACCATCACCACCACCACCACCACCACCACCACCACCACCTCCACCACCACCACCACCACCACCACCACCACCATCACCACCACCACCACCACCACCACCACCACCACCATCACCACCACCACCACCACCACCACCTCCACCACCACCACCACCATCACCACCACCACCACCACCATCACCACCATCACCACCACCACCACCATCACCACCACCACCATCACCACCATCACCACCATCTCCACCACCATCACCACCATCACCACCACCACCATCACCATCACCACAATCACCACCATCACCACCACCTCCACCACCATCACCACCATCACTACCATCACCATCACCACCATCATCACCACCACCACCACCACCACCATCACCACCATCACCACCACCACCACCATCACCACCACCACCATCACCACCATCACCACCATCACCACCATCACCACCTCCTCATCTTCCCTCTCCTCCTCCTCCTCCTCCTGCTCCTCCTGCGCCTTCTGTTCCTCCTCCTCCTGTTCCTCCTCCTGCTCCTCCTCCTCCTCCCCCTCCCGCTGCCCCTTCTCCTTGTCCTCCTCATCATCACTATTATAAAATAAACAGTGCTACTGAAGAAGTTTCATTTGCATATAAATGAACTGGGGCTCAGTCACTTTAGTAATCTGCTTGAAGTCTTACAAATGTCATAGTGAGAATTTGGGTCTGGGTCAAGTGGCTCCAGAGTCAATATTTTTGACTACTAATCAATGTTCTCTCCTTATCAACACTTAAAATTGTTTTTACAGATCCCTTCTCCCTCAGAAAATTTGGAGATTGTGAATTATAAGCAGGTGTAAGCCCTCGCTGGTTAACTGAAAGCTTATTTTGGAAAGACCAACTCTTTGGCTCCCTACAGCACTTGAGGATGCGTCCATTGGAAGGCGTGGCTAAGCAGAGTCACTGCAGAAGACCTATCTACGCCTGACCCCTTCCTTCTCTATAACTGCACTGTTCTCTCCAGTGGCTCGGAGACACACAGAATCTGAAGGGTTGTGGGTGGAAACGGTCATGGGGGAGGTATCAAAGAACTGATACAACTGCACTGAGCAGAGCCTTGCTTACTTAGAATTTACCTTCCCGTGGCTCTCTGCACGCTTGCATTACCTGCTCCCCGTTCCAGGATTCATCGTTCAGTCATGATAGTCTCATGGACATTGGTGAGCTATACAGGCAACACACCCACTATTTGCATCATGTTTCCGAGAACACCAAGCCTCTTTCCATAAACTGACCATAAGGAGAATGTCTACGGTGTGACTGTGACCCATTGCGAGTGCCACTGCTTTGTGCATTCTCATGGTCAGTGGGATACCCAGGTTGTCAGAAAAATGAACGGCCAAGATGTTGGATCATTAACTTGCCCGAGTGGACCTTAGATATTTGAAAATTAGCGATACACAGCTAAAACATTAACAAAAAACAGCAATGCCCATTCCTTCCACAGGCCGTGTAGAGTTTGTCACATTTGGAAAGCAAACATCCCTGATGTGTATCAGCCATTTGACTCTGTGCATTGCTTTGAATATCAACTACTGGGCCTCAATCACTTCACCCCTTTCTTTTATGACTCCATCATTTTAGTCACAAGACAAAGGCTTTTGCAGCAGCTCTTTGCCACTTAGAGACATGTAGATATAGTGAAGGCTTATTAAAATGTACCATAATACATTTTCATTTACTAATAGAAACCATGGTGCAATCATGATGGCAGTTGTAAATTGACTTTTGATTTTTTAACATTCATTATAATCTTATAAGTATGGCAAATAGAAGGAATATTTTCCTTTTCTGTATTTTATTTTACAAAAATGCATTCCTTACCGGAGAACCCCAGTGCTGTCAGTGTGTGGGTCCGTGTGTGCGGTGGCGGAGGGCTCAGCTCGTGAGCCATGTTTGCTTCTGTGTCGGAGTGAACGCACTGTAGCGACGCGAGGCCGGCTCTCTGCCTCCAGCAAATGCAGAGGCGATGCCCTCTGGAACCTCTCTAGATGAAGAAAAGGCCAGTAAAGGAAATGGACCCAAGCCAGGTTCCCACCCTGAGCTTCCAGGGAGAGGTTTAATCTTCAGCCTGATGTGGCAGGTTACCATAGTTACCCGGAGGGACAGAGCAGGGCATGGATGCTCTGAGCAGCTGCCTTCACTGTCACTTGCCCATCTCAAGGGTCTTGACAGCCACCAAATTCACCAAAATCTGTTCCTGCAGTGTTAGTAAAGGGAACACTGAGTCACAGGACTCCCGTGTGTGCAGTACCCGAGTCCTCAGATACAGGAAAGTACAGTTCCCTTTAGCTTCATGCTCTGCTCGGCATTGCTGCAGGCCTGCCACACACTGTAGCGTGTAACTGGGCCATTTCTCCGTCGCCTAGCCGGCCTGAGATGGGGTGAGCATGCTTCTTAATAAGCACTCACGTTCTCATTCATGGAACCACTGGCATGCGCCCCCCAGCGTCCTGCCTCATAGTCTCTCGTTATGGATCTGTGGCAGCCAAGGTTACATCATGCCAGGCACTGTTTGGGTTACTATGTCACTATTCTTTTTCTGTTACCTCTGATTATAATTCCTGGTAAATTTTAGAGAAGCCCTGTCTGTCTGTCTGTCTGTCTATTTACTTATTTGAGGGTCATTTTGCTTTACATTCAAGATGCTTTATCTGATCAGTTTTTAATTTTCTCATTTTGTGTGTGTGCCTTTTTAAATTTTCCAGTGCTCTAAGTTTATTAACATAAAACGAAGCCCGTGTCATTGTTGTTGTACTGCGTGTACCTGGCGGGTGCGTGTTTAGGTTGTACTCATAGCCGTCTTAATTGTATGGAATACACACATCTACGGTTAGGCAGTTACTGGAGATATGTGGTAATTATAAATGAGTAGCTGAGGTACTGATTACTTTCCCTGCTTTCTGCTGAGTAGCACCATGTACTGTAACGGAAGCTTGAAAGCCTGTGGTGGAGCAGGAGGTGTCAGCAGCTGAGAGCCCAGAACTGGCAGAGTTTGTAGTTTACCTCTTAAAGTAACAGTTGCAATCTACAGTGAATCCTGTCCTGTGTGCCCAGCTGCTGCTGAGGGAGGAAGGGCTGTCTGTGTAAGAGCATAGTCACAGATTATTACCCACAGAGAAGATCTTGGTCCATGGAAGAGCCATTATGAATATGGTTAAAATAATTACAATATTTGTTTTTATTGTAAAGATACGCTAAGCCCTTTCGTAATGGCTGCTGTGACTAACAGTTACTACTTTTATTAAAAATGCTTTGTTGAACTTTATTTGAAAAGGCATTCAGTCTGTGATCGGTTTTTGATGCAAGCAAATAGAGTTCCAAAAAATTAATTTGACTGAAATTAAATTGTTCCTCCCATGAATGGCTTCATTTAAGCAGAGGAGGGTTTCCTTATTTGTTCTTCAGCTCGTGTATCTCAAAAGAGAATGCGGCAGGATGCAGACATTAAAACTTGAAAGGATTGTGAGGGTTCTCCTGGGAGAGCCACACTGAAGAACTTAGAAAAACTCTGCCTAAAATCAAGATGTTGGACTTTAACTGTGTTTAAACAAGAGAGTTACAGAAGCGGGCGCAGCAGCTTACATCGAGAACAGTTCTGAGCCAGTCACCGCTTCAGAAGAGCGCTGGCGGGCGGCCGGCCCTGCTTACTCGGATGTGTGCCGGGGCTCCTTTTGATGGACATAAAGTTTGTTGGTTTGCTTTTTATTTTTATTTTTATTTTTTTTAAATTTCTGGGGAATGAGTTGTGGTATTTTAGGTAATTAAGTTTGTTTTTACCAATGCGAGAAAATTTCTTTATGCTCTGAAATCCTAAGGGGATCTCGCAGTCCACGCCAGGCTGATTTTCACCTCTTGCCCGGGCGCTGCCCTAGTCTGTTCTCTCAGGCTGCCTCCCACACTTGTTTGCTCTTGATAGAGTAAGATGTCTCCGTCTAGCAAAGGCTCTCCTTCCCTCAAACAGCCTGCTCTTCATTTCTCTTCTCTCCTGGCTTTGCTGGAGAGTCCTTTTTCTAGCCTCCTGTTCTTTCCGTCTTTCATGTTAGCTGTAGCACCCGAGTCCAAACCCAGCTCTGCCCCATACGCAGCTATTTGAAGGCTTCCTGCCCTCAGCTCCCAGACCGGACCGTCTCTTCTAGAGGGAAGCGTTACTGTCGTGGTCAGAGAGCGTGGCCTTGGGAGAGCCAGGGCAAGGCGCAAATGGAAGTGTGCTAACTGAGCATTTTGTCATGTTGGGTGATTCCCATGTCTCTAGTCTTTTTTACCTATGAAATGACATTAGTATGAATAGAGAATTGTTACAGCACCTAGCACATTCTTGACACTCACCAATACTGGTCTGGATTAGCGCTCACTCTGTTTCCCCTCTTTTAACAGAGAATTTTACTCTTAGGCTTTAGGGTGAATCGCAGTGAGGGGCTCTAAGAATCACCGAGGAGCTGACCAGTTACTGGAAGAGGCTGCCGTCCCTTAGCCCCTTCCCATTATGACCGGCAGAAATGATTATCCCTGCTAGAGACGAGAGTGCAGTAGAAGAGGGTGCGGATTCTTGGGCAATTTAAGTATCATATCCTTTTAACTCCGTCTTGCTGCTCAGCAGTGCTGAAAGCCTTTTGGAAAGGAAGTGGCTCCGTCGCCTTCTCTCCAGGGCCTTAAGTCTGTTACTTCTGCCTACAGGTGCTGTTCACTGTTGGTCTGTCCCACTGCATTGCCTGCCTCAGGGTTCACTGTTGGTCTGTCCCACTGCATTGCCTGCCTCAGGGTTCACTGTTGGTCTGTCCCACTGCATTGCCTGCCTCAGGGTTCACTGTTGGTCTGTCCCACTGCATTGCCTGCCTCAGGGTTCACTGTTGGTCTGTCCCACTGCATTGCCTGCCTCAGGGTTCACTGTTGGTCTGTCCCACTGCATTGCCTGCCTCAGGGTTCCTATTTGTCCTTCCCGATTATGCTTGGCACCTGAGCAGTGCCTGGTGTGGTAGGTGCTCAGACCACAGGTATGGGATCAGAGCTGTGCATCTGATTGCTAAACTGGGCGTGGCCACATTCATCTCCCAGAATGCTCGGAGCAAACGTGCTGTCACGTGCACTCACTCGTCAGCTCCTTGGGTCTCAGAGCCTGCATCTTAGAGAACACTGTTGTGTTTCGTGCTTTGATTCACTGTGGCTGCCTCTGCCCTTCGGTCCAAATGGTTAGAGCCTTTCAGTCAGGCACTGTCCGGACGTCCTGCCCTGACTGTTGTGAGTTCTCCATTTGCCCTTTTGCTCTCAGTTCTTGTCTCTTGCTTCTGTACATTATTTTAGATTGTATAATCTGCAGAATTCCACTGACTCTCCACTAGCACTTTGTCAGGGAATCACCTCATTGCCCTGGGACTTCATCACAATCTACTTATCTATTCTCCTGTGCGTATGGGTGTGAGGGGGCCGGCGACAACCTCAGATGTCATTCAGATAAGCTGTCTGCCTCTTGTGCGACAGGCTTTCGCGTTTGCCTACACCTCTGGCAGTTGGACTGGCTGGCTGCCCAGTGAACCCCGCGGCTCCTCCCTCCGTCTCTGCCCCCCAGTGCTGAGGTTGCTAGTACAGGCTTCGTGGTCTGGGATCGGGAGCTTGGACTCAGGTTTGTGCACTGCAAGGCAAGCACGCCACCAGCTCTGTGCCTCTCAGCGCCACAGTCTGCCTTAAATAATACTCTGTTCTTGTGTGCCGTCCGCAGGAAGACTACTCCCGGCTCCTTGTTCTTTGTGCTGTTCTGAACTCTGCAACATTTGATCACTTTTAAATAGTCAGCTGTATATTGAGAGGGGAAATATTTTTATTTGGCCACCCATTTCGCTTTTCCCTTCATCCATTGTGTGAGCACACTTACTTGTGTGAGTCCCTCCCTTGCCTGAAGAGCTGGCTCCTTTCCCACTGTCCTGCCATGTGGTCTGTTGAAGCTGAGCTCCCACAGCTGGGCTCTGGCGCTCTCTCTCCTACCTTTTCTACTACAAAGGGTCTTTGGTGTGGTCTGTCTCCCTAGAATTCCAAGCTAATCGCTTTATTTTCCGCATTCTCGCAGTGTCTTTCCTGGCTGGGATTCGATGGGACTTTGTTCGCAGACTGGGATTCTTCCGGCTGGAGTTTGCCCACCCTGCTTCCTCTTGATGTCTGTCCCCAGTTTTCATTGTTTTGATTCTGACATCCCTTCGAGAGGCTTTCTGTTGGCTTGGTGTCGTGTGCACAGGTTTGAGATTTGGAAGAATGTCAGCATTATTTTAGACCTTTCCCTCTGCACTTGGGACCGAGGTGTGCGAATGTGGTGGTGTGCCCTGTCCCCAGGCTAGGTCAGCCTGCAGGCCCCCTCCTCGCCCTTTGGACTGTGTGCTTTGGGGTGCTGTGTTCCTCTCTTCCTCTGAGGTCACCCTCCCATGTGCAGTTTGCTTATTACATCCACTGTCTTCTCATTCCATAGGTCTTTTTGAAATGGCAGAGTTGTGTATAATTATTATATAAATCATGCTTTGAAGCACATGCACTTTGTGAATGCGATCTATATGTAGTCTTTTCATCAAGAAAGTATAAATTCTTGTGAAAGTAAGCGGCAGGCAACAACCAACCAAAATGCAAACGCAATGTATAAACTCCATCCACTCTGCTAAGAGAGTAAGTTCTTTTTTCCTTTTCTCGAGAATTAAAGCCCATCGGGTACTTTTCCGTAGACAAACGACTGACTTTAGCATCTTGAATAGCAGGCTATTTTTCTTTATTGAACACAGGTTTTTTTCCTCACACAGCATATCCTGATTACAGTCCCCCCCCCCACTCCTTCCAGTTTCTCCCCCTGCCCCCATCCTAGTCCACCCCCTTTCTGCCTCTCATTTGCAAACAAACAGGTTTCCAAGGGGATGATAATAATAATAATAATAATAATAATAATAATAATAATAATAATAAAAATAAAAATACATCTGAACTGGACAAAACCAACAAACAGAAAGGAGAAGGAAGAGAACCTCAGAGAAGGCATGAGGAACGAAGATCCAGTTGCTTGCACACTCAGGGACTGCATTAAACACTAAACTGTAGTTGCGATCTGTATGCAAAGGACTTGTAAGCTAAAACGATGGAAGAAAGGATACATAAAATAAAAATTAAAAAGTAAGACTGAAAACAACACCAAGCAGGGAGAGCCCTGGCTGGCATGAGACAAGGAACCTCGAGGTGCGCTCATTTTCTGCTGGCCGTCCACTGCCGGGCACACAGCCACCCTGAAGAGTGGTCTTCTCCAGGGAAACAGCCTTGGAGAAAAGTGCATTTTCATTTGCAGGTGATTGTCAGCTGGAGAATGGGGGCATGTTTCTAATTTAGGCTCCAGAGTCCTTCCTGGTGCAGACCCATGCAGGCCTGTCTTGGGGATCCCAAGGCTTGTTTTGGGGGTGCCCTACATTTCCTCTTGCTCTTCCACTCTTTCCACCTTCTCTTGTGTGGGTTCCCTGATCCCTGAGGGGAGGGATCTGATGGAGACGTCCCATATGGGGCTGCATGTTCTAGGGTTCCTTTCTCTCTGCATACTGTCCGGCTGGTGGTCTCTGTGTTTGTTCCCATCCGCTGCAGGAGGAAGCTTCTCTGATGGCTGAGCAAGGCACTGATCTGCTTCACAGCCTGTGGGTTCCTAGGAGCGCCGTCTGGAACTAGGTGCTGCCTCCCTGGCCACAGTGCCACAGGTCTTATTTTTAACTTTAGAAAATCTTGCATGGCTTGTATTTGTGTATGCTGTTTCTCTCCTCAGATGTTTTCCTTTACACTCAGTTTAAAGTATGCGTTTTAAGTTTCCTATTTGCTAAATCCCTCTTCTCTTCCTGGACAGCTTTGCTTCATTTGGTGTGGTGGTTTGAATGAGAATGGCCCCCACAGACTCGCGTATTTGAATGCTTGGTCATCAGGAAAGGGCACTATTTGGGAGGAATTAGGAGGCGTGGCCTTGGAGTAAGTATGAGCTTGTCTAAGGAACTGTGTCATTGGGGTTTGGGCTTTGGGATTTCAAATCCCAAGACAGGCCCAGTGTCAGACTTTCCTCCTGCTGCCTGTGAGTCTAGATGTAGAATTCTCAGCTGCCATTTCTGTCAGCGCGCTGCCATGCTCCCCACCATGAGGACAATGGGCTAACCCTCTGAATCTGTAAGCCAGCCCCATTAAATGCTTTCCTTTATAAGAGTTGGCATGGTCATGGTGTCTCTTCACATAGAAGACTTAGACACTTGGATCTGGTGTTTGAGCAAAGTCTTGCAGAATACATAGGTATGGAAAATACAAAGAGTCACAGTGGAGTATTTTATATATATAAACAAAGGGTAATTGCTACGAATTATTGTCTCAGAGAACAAATAACAAATTTGATAATTTTATTTCCTATCAATACATTTTCTCCAAATGTGTTCATTAGTTTTGTATTGCTTTGTAACAGTGATTTAAAATCATTGTTACTTCACATTTTCCCGGAGTCTGGTCCTGTCTCAACTGAGTCTTCTGCTCAGGTCTCAGAAGCTTCAGTCAGGATAGCAACCAGCGACGCGCCTGAGACCCTGGGCCGTCTTCCATGCTCACAGGCTGGTTCTCCACGGTACGGAGGTCCCGCCTTGCTTGGAGTCTAGAGGTTGTCTGCTCTCTCCACTGCTCCCTGCTGTCTGTCCGTTCTGAAACGTGACTTGGACTCTCAATACCCGGGAGGCAGTTTGAGTGCTTCTAGCATATCTCTATCTTTGATGTCTCTCTCTGATAGCTAGACCTTCTTACTGGCTTTACTCCATTCCAGCCTTTCTTTTGTTAGAGACTTTCAGTGCATCTCAGAATTCCCTTCTCTGTGTCGTAATAGGGCTGTTCTCAGGGCCCCGTCCCAGGCTCCGTCCCAGGCCCTAAAAGCAGTTGCTCTTCTTGGAGTGGGAATCGTGGGCTTGTCTTACAAGTCTTACATTATTAATATAATTTGAAGACCTTAAGTCATGGGTGCTGGAGAGATGCCTCAGAACTAAAGAGCGCAGGCTGCTCTTCCAGAGGAGCCTTAGTGGATTCCTAGAACTTACGTGGTAACTCGCAGAAGTCTGTAAATTCAGTCCTAAGGGAATCCAACAGCCTTTGCCGGCCCTGTGGGCACTGCTTGTACACGGTCTGCAGAGATACAGGCGAGCAAAGCAGTCATACATATTAAACATGTAAGTTAGGTTTTATGTAAAGGGTATAGAGATACTGAAAATACTAATATAAACTATATTAAATAGATAGTGGAAACAATTATTTTCTGAAGTATTATAACTGTAACCTTGGTAGATTGTTTTATAATTTTGTTTCTCTAGAGTATAGTATAATTAACTCTCATTATTCTTAGAAAAGAATCTCAGGGAAAGTTTTGGTAATTTTCTCTTTGCTTAGCAATAAATATGTATAATTTCAAAAATCCTGTTTCATCTTTACATAAATTTAATACTTAGTTCTGTACTCTAAGTGTTTTTGATTATATGGTAATTTTCTCACAACATGAAAGGCGGAGTGAACTGTTCACAACTCTGAGTGTTGTGTTGTTTAGCTACCTGTGACCCTGAAATATTAGACATTTTGATAATTGGTAGCCCTTGGGCTTCTGAGTGTTGGTTCCTGACACACTGTGGTTTTGTGTAAGCCACTCACCTTTGTATTGTAAATGTTTCTGTGAGGTAAAATAAAAGATGAGTGTGTTTAACAGCAGTCTGTAGAGTGCCTTAACTATATAAAATCAGTCATTTTAGGAAACGCTCTAATGTACATGAATGAAATTATAAAAATACTTTAATATGAGCTTGCTTCAAATACAGCTATACTACAAAATGCAGTAAGGTACTGGCCTGCCACATGGCTGTAAGGAAAATGTCAGTGGAGCTGTATTAAATAGCAGTCCTGTGACGGCTGGAGCAGCAGTAGACACACGGAAAAGGTGCTCGAATGGCGCCGCCTGCGCCCCTGCCCGTCTGCCGCCCTGCCCCCCTGCCCGCCTGCCCCCTGCCCCCCTGCCCGTCTGCCGCCCTGCCCCCCTGCCCGCCTGTCCCCCTGCCCGCCTGCGCCCCTGCCTGTCTGCCGCCCTGCCCCCCTGCCCGCCTGCCCCCCTGCCCATCTGCCTGCCTGCCCCCTGCCCGCCTGTCCCCCTGCCCGCCTGCCCCCCTGCCCGCCTGCCCCCTGCCCCCTGCCCCCCTGCCCACTGCTGTGGCACCCACGTCACTTAAACTGCTCCTCCAATGGGAGAAGAGCGTAAGGCTGTGCCTAGGTAGCCCCTTTCATTTTCGTGTTCTTTTTACTTCTCATGTGTGTGCTTGTGTGTGTGTACGTGTGGGTGTGCATGCACATGTGTTTTCATGCATGGCGAGATTCAAGGCTCATGTCAGGAAGCATCCTCCATTGCTCTTCAACCTTAAATATTAAGGCAGGTGTCTCGGTGAGATCCAGAGCTAGAATTTATGGCTACTCTAGCTAACCGCCTTGTTCCAAGGATGCCTGTCTGGGCCGTCACTGCTTGGAGTTACAGGCGACACACCCAGCATCATGTGGGTTCCTATGACTCCAAACTCCAGGCCTCACATTTGCATGACAGGTGTTTTAGAGCTGAGCTCTTTCCCCAGCCTGGAGACTCTTGTATTGCCCCTTTTTCTATGCATATTCTCCTTACACACACCCCTCCTTAAAATTCCTGTGCATTATACATACACTTTTTAAAAAGTACAGATAAATCCTAGAGGAGCAGTGTCCTCCTGTAGTCCTACTTCCTCCAGAGAAGGAGAACTAAGGGATTAGTATTTTTCTCTCCCTTAAATATTTTGCTGTAGAAATTCTACGCCATATTTCATATTCCATTTGCATAGTGTTTTAACTTCCTTATCATGGGATAGGAATCTCTTAAATCATTGAAATTGTTTGCAAGCGTGTCGGTGGCTGTGTCCCACATGGCACCAGCTGCTTCTGTTGTTTCCTGATGTCTACCGAGGAGGAGGTGAAACTGGAAATGGTGTGAACCTTTGTCAGCACTTCTGAGTTCCTTTACTATGGTGCCTAGAAGAAGAAGAAACATTTTAAAGACCTAAGACTGAAGTTGACCTTGTTAATTAACATTTACTAGTTAAATTTTAAAGAACAAAAGATTTGCATGCTGTTTTTATGACAGGCAGGGAAAGTGAATTAGCCCTTTATAGATTTGTGAGCGCTTTGATCCCCTCTCCTTTATTGATTAGCCCTGTGCCTTGTGACTTTGGGGGAAAGCCCCCTGAGCCTAACCCTTTCTTGTGTTACATTTCCTATTGATTTCCCTTTAAGTTACTTTATAAAGTGCAGGTATTTCAGAAAATTATTTCCGTCCTGCACCTCTGCCTTCTTGTCTTCATTCATTGCGTTTGGCTTGTCAATCTTTTGACTGTGTGCATTCCCTACATTTTCTCCCTTTTGTCCTCTGTATTTGTATCTAACTTTAAATAATATAAAGTGTACTTTGGTGTTTGCAGGACTGAGTTAAAACAAATCTGACTTTGACACTAATCCGGTGTTGAGAATGTGGAAAACAGGACTTCTTTGCCATTGATTTCAGAGAGTTCTAGCATCTGTAAATTCTTTCATATAACATCTACTGTAGGAGGTTGTTATAATAATTATATTTTATTAATATTAGTAATCTTTTATCGTACCATTTATAAACTAAAGTTTGTGATAAGAATGTTTGTATTGAAAAATGAGTCCTATACTGCCTGTGGTCTCAGATATTTGCTGGGGTCTTAGAACCTGTAACTCACAGATAAGGGTGAGGGAACTATAATAACAACCTTTCTTATTGTAAGTTTACATTTGTAAACTTTAGCAATGGTAATTTCCTGCATAAATACAGTGTATCTAAGTTATAGCCCCCTGCTCCCCATCCTCCTGACTCTTATCTTACCCACACAAGAATACAGTGTATCTAAGTTATAGCCCCTGCTCCCCATCCTCTTGACTCCTCTTACCCACACAAGAATACAGTGTATCTAAGTTATAGTCCCCCTCCTCCCCCGTCCTCCTGACTCCTCTTACCCACACAAGAATACAGTGTGTCTAAGTTCTAGCCCCTGCTCCCAGTCCTTCTGACTCCTATCACCCACACAAGAATACAGTGTATCTAAGTTATAGCCCCTCCTCCCCATCCTCCTGACTCCTATCTTACCCACACAAGAATACAGTGGTGTATCTAAGTTCTAGCCCCTCCTCCCTGTCCTCCCGACTCCTCTTAGCCACGCATTCCTGGTTGCCTTTTCTGTTCTCTATGTCTATCTTTCTGGTTTTGCACCAGTACCACAATATTGACTAGCCGTATCCTTTTTCTTTTTTTTCCCCCTTCAGGCCTTATCCCTCTCTGTAAACTATTATAATTGTTTACCTGACATCTCATGCTATAGGTATCCCTACCTGTCTTATGTTTTTAAATTGCAATTGTAAGTAAAAGAAAAAAAATCTATTCTTTTACTGACATGATTGATGGCTACTGATTTTTAAAAGAATATTTACTTCAAGCATGAACTCTTCTCAGTAGTTATTACAGATACATTTATGTACTTTGTTATATGTATATTAGTTTCAAATGAAAGTTTACTCCCCCAGGAGTTGTATCTGGATTGGCCAGTGAATACAGTGATATTAATAAAAACTTTAACAGTAGGTATTCTCATCTCATAAAAGTGAAATCCAAAGTAAGGAAAAACTATAATTAGTGTTCTATCAAAGTGGAAGTGCCAATGGAGACCAGTCATCCATAATTGTCTAATTAGATTAACCACACTGTCAGTTTAGCAAGGGTCAAAAGCGGAGGTGGGAAGTGTTTCTTTGTCCAGCAGGGGGCAGCATCTGACTGTCGCTAATGGGTCCCCTTTCCTACTGATGGCAAGTAGAGTAGAGAAGCACTGGGCAGGGTCCCCAGAAGACTCAGAGCGCTACTGTCTGGATAAGACACACTGGGACTGGAGAGTGGGAAGTAAACCCTGCAGTGGTGGGACACACCGTGGGCTTGGCCTTGTGACCTCGTCCGTCACCGCAGAGCTCCTGGTGGACAGGGCCAGTCAGTTCTCTCAGGCCTGAGTTATGTACACATCGTTGTTTGAAATCTGGGCCACACGTGGATTTTACTATGACCTTAAGAGTTAATACTTTCCTTTCACCTCAGTGTTTATATTGCATGACTTTGATGTATAAGAAATCATTCCACAAATTAGTGACTTAAGACCTCTCCCGGTGTCTGTGGTGAGTGAGGCAGCCTGGCTGTGCAATGGCTGGAAAGGTGTTGGTTCTCCGCTTTTCTTCCAGAAGCTTGAGCTTTCACAGGATGGGAGCACGGGTCTGAGACGGAGCAGACCCAAGCAAAGGCTCCCGAGGTCGCACTTGTGTTACATTCCTTTACCCAAAAGCAGCTTCTAGATCAGCCATTTCCAGAAGCAGGGATGTAGAAACATCTCCCCTGCCCCCAGTGTGACATTCAAGACTATAGCCTTCCTTATGCGTACTGGACACAGACCAGTGACCTACTCCCCCACGGACGCCGCCTGCATATGGGACCTGCTGTAAAGCTGCTCGCTGTGAGGCCAACACAGTTAGTGAGCGCAGAACCCAGAGGTGTGCTGACAGCTCAGCGTCCCTCCATAGCCTGCCTGGATGGTAGGAAACTGTGCTGCCGGAGCCCGGAGCCGGAGCTGGGCTGCCAGAGCCTGGAGCTGGGCTGCTGGCTTCCTTTTCATCTCAGGCCGTCGTCTTTGGTTTTTGGTTTTTGTTTGTTTGTTTGCTGTTGTTTTTGTTTTTTCTTTTTAAGAGCAGTGATTCCTAACCTTCTTAATGCTGTGACCATTTAATACAATTCCTCATGTTGTGGTGACCACCTAATGATAAAATGATTTTTGTTTCTATCTAATAACTGTAATTTTGCTAATGTTATTAATTGTGATGTAAATATCTGTGCTTTTCTGATGGTCTTAGGCAACTCCTGAGAAAGGGTCAGTAGACCCCCAAAGGTCATGACCCACAAGTGAGAACCACTGTTGTAGATAATTCTTTTATTTTCTATTATATTTTTATATAAAATTTATACTGAATATTAATTTCCTAAATTATATCGTGGTTCCTTATTAAATTTTACTTAGAAGTACCTTCCCTGCATCCTCAGGGTACATCTCTTTTTCAGTGGGTAGGAACAGTTTTCTTAATGGTTTTCCTTTATTTTGTTTTATTTATTATTATGGGGGGCAGGTGCTTCTGCACACACATCAAGCTCAGAGGACAGTTTTTCCCGGTCCATTCTGACTTTTCCCTTGTTTCCTGGTGTTTCTGCTGCTGCACGTGTAACACAAGTTAGCTAGCCCACAAGCTTCCTGTTGGGTCTTCTGTCGCCACTTCTGACTGACTGGGCCTCGGCAGAGTGTGGGTGTTTCTCTGCCCTTGTGTGTGAATGTCTTCTTATATCTGTGTTATTTTTACTGTTCCCAGGATCTGCAGGCAGCAGTGAAACTAAACCAGGTCACACGCTGCCTTGCTATCACACCTGGTTGGTTCCTTAAAGATGAAATGTATAAGAACATCACGTTTCTTCATGACTTCTCATGTGATGTCTAGATAAAGTGTTCATGTCTGGATGTCCTAGGGTGTGCTGAGCTGTTTTCAGTGCCTCTGCAGTGTCTGTGGGTTCTGGGGGACTGTGTGTAAATGGAAATATGACAAGGCATGCCTCGAGGGAGGTTGGGAAGCAGTATACCACTGGGGCCGCCTCATAGGCCCATCTTACACTGTAAATAGCAGGTAGGAAGAAAGCACTTCTGCATCCTTCTCAGCAGACATGAAAGCTTTCCCAGGGCCTAGCAGGTGTCAGCATAGGGTGCAGCAATTTGCAAACTGGGCCCACTAACCCTTTACAGGCCTTGCAAACTGGGCCCACTAACCCTTTACAGGCCTAACACTTAAGACTTACAGTCAGTGAAGGTGTCTGGGTTTCTTGGAGAGGTTAACTGGATTTGGGTGGGATATGTGTTGTGTTTTGTGCCTTGTACAGGTTTCTGTGAGGATTCAGGAAAGCCTGCCTTTAGCTCAGACCAAAGGACACTTAATGGATTTTTCACTTTTTATCAAACAGATGTGCTAAATGCATTATAAATTTAAAAAAAAAAAGCTCACTGCAAATGTTGGTGTTTGAAAGCTAAAGTTTGCTGCTTTTGCCTACTTGTGCCATATTTTATGATTTTTGTATGAGTGAGCACACGTGTGTGCACACACATACTTCATCTTCTGCTGTCACTTCCAAAACTTCCTCTTGGGAACTGCAACTCTGGTCCCCTGCTTTCTCTCTGGTCCCCTTGTCCAGAGGCTGAAGGAGCAGGGGCGGGTTAGTGGCTGGGTCTTTGGAGAAATGTTCCTTACTTGCCAAAGATGCTGCTTTCTTGTAAAGTGGCTTAACTTTGACAACTGTCTCTGGTCTCGCAGCTTACGATTTAGTGGTAAGTTAAAGGCCAGCAAAGGCATATCATTGGACTGTAGCGTCTCCAGCTATAGAAATAGTTTGCTATTAACTACTTGTTACTTCTCTAATCTTATGGTGGAACTTAGCTGTGCACTGGAAGTACCTCCTGGACCCTTTCAGCACCAAAGTTGATTTATTGAACGATTCTCTGGGTCCTGCTGGCCCCACTGAGTTTACCCTAGTGCTGAGTTTTGACAATAATTGTTTAATGTTCCTAGGAGAGTAATGTGTGCATGTACCTGCAAATGTCATGAGAATCAGCGACTGACTCCTAGTTAGGAAAACCTGACTCTTGTCTTCCCAGTTGCTCCCACCCCAGCTTCCCAGCTTGCCCCAGGTGCTCTGCTGGGACCCGCGCCAGTGTGGGGAGGAGAAGGCCGTTCTTAAGCCTTGCTGGGCCTCCACGGGCCTTACCACGTATTTGAACATGAGGAACATGAGGCGCAGAGCAACAATCATGCTTAGCAACGAGCTAGGTTCTCTGTGGCATCAACACTACCTAGGTTTAATATAACTGCTTTATATATATTAATTGTTCTAGACTTTTGACAGAAAAGATTAGTTTTCCATAGTGTAAAGAGACCATGGTTTTAGAGAATTCTAAGCTTTGAATGGCCTGAGACCAGGTGTACTTAAAGTTCCACGTGGCACTAGAGGCAGGGACCTTTGTCACTGCCATCGTTATACAAAGGACCAAATCCATCCAAGAATCTGTGTGTGTCAGCATGTGCACATACAGACATGTACACACAGGCGTGTGTGCGCGTGTGTACGTGTGTGTGTGTGTGTGTGTGTGTGTGTGTGTGTGGTGTTTGGGATTGAGCCCAGGGCTTTGTCCATGTTAGGCAACTACAAGTCAATACCCTATTGCATATTTTTAGTAGAAAGTATCTAGGAAAATTACCTTTATTTTTTTTTATTTCATTATTCTGTACATTTGTTTCTGGGGCAAAATCTTAATATGCAGCCCAGGTTACTCTGAATTTGCTGTGTAGCCCAGGCTAGCCTCAGATCCCTGCCTTTCTTCCCAAGTGCTAGGAACTGTTTACCACTGTGCCAACTATGGGCTTTATATGCTTGTGTCAGATTTTGAGAACCTCTCTGGTGGAGAGTTAGAGCAGACAAGAATGAAGTTGGAGTGTACCACTGAGTTATTGTCAGTTTAGTTCATAGTAGACATTTGATTAAAATGCTTAAAACTTATTATGATCCAAATTAATTACTAAGGCTTTTGTCATTTTAGTTTGATAAATTAATTTTGAACTAATAGAAATCGAATATCATTTTGTAACTGCTACCATCCTGGTCAACGTTACAGCAAGTTGACACATAAAGACATAGTAGGCACACACCTCAGTTACAGAACCATAATGTAACTACCAAAGACACAGCAAGGTGGGAGGATAGTCTTCCCTAGATGAAGGTGCCCACAATACTCGCTGTGGACTGTGGGGTGTGGTGAGGAGGTGTACAGTGGACTCTAGATGAAGGCACACACCACTCTCCGCTGTGGACTGTGGGGTGTGGTGAGGAGGTGTACAGTGGACTCTAGATGAAGGCACACACGACTCTCCGCTGTGGACTGTGGGGTGTGGTGAGGAGGTGTACAGTGGACTCTAGATGAAGGCACACACGACACTCCGCTGTGGACTGTGGGGTGTGGTGAGGAGGTGTACAGTGGACTCTAGGTGAAGGCATACACGACTCTCCGCTGGACTCAGCAGGCTGGCGTGGAGATGGGTGGTAGAGGTAACTGACACGGTAGATAGCAGGAGGCATGGAAGGAGGAGCCAGCCTTTCCAGAATTCTGAAAAAAAGAGTTTGTCGGGGCGGCATCGCCCTAGTCAGTGAGTTTTAAAGAAGTACACCATGGTAAGGGCCTCCTCTGTGAAGGGAAAACACGGTCACAGCTGCCTGCGTGCAGACAGGTGGTTGCTGCGCCGGGGTGAGCGACTGTAGTTTCGACCGTGTCCTCAAGCTCTCATCAGTGTGGTGTGGGAGCACTTCCTGTCAGCAGCATGGCCCTCATGGGGCCATAGTTTAGTAGGAAGACAGACATGTAAAACTGAAATCAGTAGAGAGACAAACAGCGGCAGGGCTCCTCCTCCTTTGTGAGCTGAAGGAGCCAGGCGGCATCTGTGCCAGGCATCTGTGCCCCTCAGCGCACGAGCTTCTTTCAACAGGAGAGTTATCTCCTTTGAAGTCTTTCCAAGGCCGCTGTCCCAGGGTGCTCCCCCGGGCCACGCCCTCTTAGAACACCACCACTTTCCCAGGGCATTTCCGGTACCTATTGCTGCATACTTCGGCTCTAAGGCGGCCATGTTTCCTTGTTTTGCAGAAACCGAAGCTGAAAGATTGGCACCCTCCCGGAGGTTTCATCCTGGGGCTGTGGGCGCTCATCATTATGGTCTTCTTTAAGACCTACGGAATCAAGCACATGAAGTTCATTTTCTAACTCAAGGATGTATGAAGAAGAATGAATGGGAGATTGCAGCCTTGGATCACAACTTGGGTGTTTATATGGTTTTAAATACATTGCTTTTGTGTAAATTTGAGAAGAAAATTAGGAAAAATTAATTTTAATGAACTTTTGACTTTATAACTTAATATTGTTAATGTACTTGTTTATTGGCCATAGAATGTGTCTTTCATTGTGTTTGTGTGTGTGAGTTATAGAAATCAGAGGACAATGACATTGGAACTTACTGCTTAATTCTTTCTACCCTCCCCTCATTGTAAAAGTAAGGGTTGTGAAGGTGTTAATTCTCACTAAAGGAACTTACTTCCGTTAATAGTTTTGTGTGTGTTGTCTTGTTCTTTTTATTTATGTACATATGTTCCCAGCCATAGAGAATATACCATTTCTAGTCCTTTGGTGTTTACAGCGCATTATTAACCTTTCTCCATCCTTGGATATCCTTCAAGAATATGCCGTGAGCCTGACTTGGATGCACTTGCCTGCAGTCCAGGCTGTTCAGGAGGCCTGGGGGTTGAAGGTCAGCCTGGACCACAAACAACAAACAACAGAAAAGAGAAACACCTTGGAATGCAGCACACAGGGTGTGGTGCTCCTGCGGCAGCTTCCATGGCCCCGGTGCACACTGGAGTGTGAAGGACTCCTAGTCACCCCTGGGATTCTGTGGCTTTAATTGCTCGGGAAGATGGATACCTTACGTGGCTTTGGTAGCTAGCTATCTAGGAAGTCACGCCTCTGAGAATTTTTAGTGTTAACGGCTCAGAGAAACCTGCCCTATTATTTTTTTTATTTTGAAGCATCCTGTGAACTTCCAGAATTGATTGTATCTCTTCAGCTTTTGTCCTGAAAGAGGCAGATTGCCGACAGCTGGATCTGGGCTGTCCCTGAGGACAATCCCCTAAACTGGATGACAGGCATGGAGCACACACAGTGACACCCCCGCCTTCATGTCTGACGGATCGTAAGACACTTCCGCATCCTTTGTATTCCATAAGATGGAAGAGCTCACGTCCAGCACTGACTCTTCCGGGATGTCTGTCACCTCCGCGTCTTTGCCGCGGTGGAAAGGCGGCCAAGCTTGTGCTTGGTGACCAATCTCAGGTACTCTTTTCTCTGTCAGACTTCGGCATCAGAGAGACGTCATGTCTGAGGGGATACTTAAGTGTTTTACCCAGGGATCTGTATGTTCATCTGTTTCATTTACAGATATTGTTTGATAATTGTAGGTAACAATTAAGAAAACTCTTCTAACCCCCTGGTGATAGTCAGAGACACCATGTTGGTGATGATGTTCTTCCATCAGTCAGGGGCGGGGCAGATGGCAGTCCTCTGTTTGTCCCAGCTTGGTGCCTGCCTTGGTGGCCAACGCTGTGCTATGCCCAGAACTCATAAAAATCAAATCATCAAATCAAATCCAGGCAGCACAATTTGGGAGGAAGACAGTAGACAGGGGCCTGTGGACCACGTGCCACCCACAGATCTGCCCTCTGACGCATGACACCGGTGGGCTGTATATACCCACCCTGTGCACAGACAGGATGTCATCCAGAGGCCCCCCAGCTGCATGGCCAGCCTGCAGAGAGGGTCACCACAGTGTGAGTGTGAGGTGGTCGGATGGGAGGGAGAGAGAGAAGTGGAACAGCTTGAGCATCATGAAGAGAGACGGAACAGGGTGGAGAGGAGTAGCCTGTGGTGAGTGGTCAGCCCTGCTGCCAATGAGGGACGCGTCTGAGTCCGTGGCTATGCAGAGGCAAGGATAGGTGTCAATATCTGAGGCTCATGACCACCAGGGAGCAGGGGGTGACATGATGGGGTAGCCTCCGGGGACCATGTGGATGTCCAAGGCTGTACAGAACGGGCCCCGCCCTTTACTGGCTGCAGCCCCCTGGAGAGCTGGCCCTTTGTCTTGCCCAGGCAGCACTGTGGAGCCAGCTGGTCCTGGAAGTAGGTATGTGGGTGAGTTGGGCCCCCAAGCGAGGGAGAGCTGGTCCCGCCACTCTTGTGCCATGAGGTGCCCTGGGTGGAGGATGTGTGAGTGTGGGAGAGCTGACCCTCCGCTTGCCTGTTGTGGGGTAGCAGGGGCACAGAGATGCCTCCCTTGCTGCCTCTGGCAGTCAGGAAAGCTGCCCACTGGGTAATGAGTACAGGGAAAGCTAGCCCTGCCCCTCACCAGCTGCAGCACTCGGGGGAGTGGGCCCACGCCTTGACTGTCAGCTGACCCTGCCTTCTGCTGATGGACTAGCCAGAGCAATGCTGGAGAGCTCACCCTGGTGGTTCAGACAAGGGACAGCAGGCAGCTGACCAGCTCAGCTATCACCCGGGCCCAGATGCGGGGCTCTGAATCCGTCCGCCCCCAAAATCTGTATCATCCTCAAATGGTTGGGGTGCATGCACGAGCCCAACCCATTGTTCCAAAGCTGCAGGATCTCCATGACACAGGGCATTAGCAGGGTAAGAGGAGTCCCAGTGAGGATCCAATATTGATGGTGTCACAGAAGCCAGAAGCCAGAGACCTCAAGCCAGGCCATGACTCATTGCAGTGAACATTTACACGTGAAGATTCGTGGACAGAGGGGTGTGCTGTGGGACACACTGTGACACACAACAGCTTCCTCAATGAGAGGTTTTCCACGCTTTCTGTCTTTTGTTTATTTGTTGTTGTTTTTTTTTTTTATTTTCGGGGAGATTGCAAGGGCACAGGGCAGACATGAGGGGATGTGGAGATGAGTGGGAGTGGGGTGCGTGATGTGAAACTCACAAAGAGTCAATAAAAATTTGAAAAGGAATAAATTCGTTAGAGCAGTAGTTCTCAAGCCGTGGGTTGCAATCCCTTGAGGGTGTGCAACGATTGCCTCACAGAGGTCTCATGTCGGATATCCTGCATATCAGACATTTACATGGCAACTCACGGCAGCAGCAAAATTACAGTTACAAAGTAGCAACAAAATAACTTTGTGGCAGGGGTCACCACAACGTGAGAAGCTGTATTAAAGGGTCGCAGCGTTTGGAAGGTTGAGAACCACTGGTTTAGAGTTACTAATCCACCGATCTCTTTACCACTCAGCACTTAAAACATTGTGCCGTAGTTGTAGGCAAAGCATACCCTCGCAGGTAACAGAGTGACCGTCATCTCTCCGGTGACAGCCTGGTGCAGGTAATACTGAAGTTTCTCCAGTTCCGAGTCTTTATCTTAATTGGCAGTTTTATTGGTGTGCTATATAAGAGTAAAAGGAAAATTCTACCTGGCTACATAAAGAAGTATCCTTGTGGGCACAGAAGGAGATCAAGCAGAAGTTTGATTGGCCAACTCTTGCAGTAAGAGATGGTTTGACCATGACACAAGGAAGCAGAGCTCGCCCTCAGAGGCTGGGAAGGGTCCTTTCCTGAACCAGGCTGAGAGCAGCACGCAGGCTTCATTGACCCTGGCACACTTTCAGAGGGCAAGGGCGTTTGTTGTGGTGGTATTTGTTCTTACTTGTTTCTCTTTCACTTTTTGACTTTTCAGAATAAAGGAAGGAAAAAACCTTAAAAAGTCTGCTTATAGCTATAATCTTCTTCCATGAAACTGCTCTGTAAGTAAATTATGTGAGTACAGCAAATAACACATATCCTAAATGTATTCTGAGAGTCCCGAAGAGCTGGAGGGAAGTGTTTGCCTCTCTCGTGTGGTGAGGATGGATGAGATAATGCTGTGACTGGACATTTCGGAAGTTGTAAATACGCAATGCGATCGTTGTCACTGGTGCTTGGGGGCACGTGGGGGGGGGGGGCGATGGTGCCTTCTTAAGCTGCTCTGTGACGTTCCTGGTCCTACTGGTATTTTTTTCTGTTCTGCCCCAAGGCGTTCTTGAGGTTTGAGAACAGGGAAGTAGACAAATGGACCCCTGTAGACACATCCCGACATTTCAGAGAGTACAGGGCACAGTGATGCTGTCTGACAGGCAGCGCGTGTGAGGAAAAGATACCCAGACTGAGTGTTGTGGATTCCAGCATCACCCTCATGAGACGTTTATTTGCAGCTTGTAAAAGGAAAATGTAGTTTGGATGCAAAGGTGATAAAAGTGAATCAAAAATTAGAAGTAAACCTCAAAATAATGTATGCATTTATGGTTTCTATTTTTATATATTCTTTGCTGCTCGAAAGCGAGGAGCCCCACAGCAGGCATAACTCACCCCTTCCTGCTTACCCCATGCTCTCTGTCCGGGTCCCCGCACTAACGGTTCTCCCATTATGTATGTTGTGTAGCAAAGTTACAGTTACTGTGGGAGTCATCATTCAAGATCTCGATGCATGGGTTTCTGGAATCTTGACAGCAAATACGAATTAACATATCATCCTCTCCTATTTCCTTGTACCAAAATTAGGCCCATCTGTGGTAGATGCTGTTCTAACTTTCGAAAGATGATTTTGTAAACACAGTGCAAGACATAGCCTTGGAGCCGCGATCAGGATCCAGCTCTGCTCAATGGCACTCAGAACCTCAGGGCCTTAGCTGCTGTCTGTGGCCTACAGTCTCCCACTCCTTGGATCTGGGCTGCATAGACCCTTAATTCTACTGAATAGAACAGTACTGCCCATTTCAGAGTGAGGCCATTGAAAGTGACCATGCATATGCCCTGCTGTCTCTCGGGCCTCCAGACCCAGCCACCATCCCTGAGGAACTGAGCCCTGCGGAGAAGCTGTGCTCCAGTCCAGGCCCCAACCAATCCATAGTATCATCTCCTGAGGTGTAAGGAGCAGGTTCCCAAGCGATGCCATCTCATGATTGCCCAGAACCACGAGCGTATCGCAGTTAGAGAAATAGTGTCGAGTTCGCGCAGTTGCTAAGCAATAGTAACTGAGACCATCATCATGTGCTGCGCCTAGAGGGGCCCCCGGGGGTGCAAAGGTAGGATTCTTTCCTAAAGGTAACAGATGATTCTAGAATGATTCCTCAGAGAACTGCTACCAGGGAAGAAACAAGTCCCATTTAAGAGCCACACGATACAGACTACGTAGGAGCTTTCGTTTTTAGTTACTGTGACAGTGGATGCTTAGTGATCTGGAAATGAAACGGGCTCTGGAGCCAGTTCACCTTGCTGTCTACCTCCTGCCACTTGACAGGCTCTGCCCTTCCACTTGCCTAGATTCAGAGGCTGAGACCTGCACCTTGAGAGCTGGTCACACACATCCCATCTTGGAGCTCCTTTCTCTTAATAGTGCGCTCAGACCTTCGCTACCAAAGTTCTCAAAGCAATATGCTCTCTTCAGTGTGGTATTTCACCCAGCTTTTATCCTTTTCTCCCCGTGTGTGTGTGTGTGTGTGTGTGTGTGTGTGTTTGTGTGTGTGTGTATGTGTGTGCATGTGTGTGCGTGTGTGCATGTGCATGTGTGTGTCTGTGTGTGTGTGTATGTGTGCCTGTGTCTGTGTGTCTGTGTGTGTGTATGTATGTGTGTGCGCGTGCTTGTGTGCGTGTGTGTGTGTGTGTGTGTGTGTCTGTATGTGCGTGTGTGTGTGTATATGTGTGTTTGTGTGTGTATGTATGTGTGTGTGCGTGTGCATGTGTGTGTGTCTACTGTCTGGCCTTCCTGTTCGCTGCTTTGCTTCCTTTAAGTCTAGTCTGAGTGCTTCTCCCTGGCAGCATGCTCCAGATGTTATGCACATCTTTTCCCAAATCAAAAGCTCCTTACAGTCCCCTATATGCACATTCCCATCTGTATTTTCCTGTTACCTCTACATCATTGGCAGTCAAATGTCTATGTCTAGGTATCTTTCTTTTAAAAAAAAATTAAATATATGTGTATATGTCTGTGTAAGTAAGATGGAGTTATAACAGAGAAACAATATCTCATTACACATCAGAGACTAGTGAATCAAAGATCCAGTTCTGAGAATGGGTTATGTATTTATTTACATCCCAAACATTGCCCCCCCCCGTCCCCCTCACAGGGTTCCTTCTCCCACCTGCTTCCCCTTTGCCTCAAGTCTCTGCAGGACTAGCCACATCCACTCCCACTGAGGCCAGTGTGGCAGCCCTCTGCTATGTCAGCGTAGGGGAACTCAGAACAGTCCGTGTTTGGTGGCTTAGTCTCTGGGAGCTCCCAGGGGTCCAGGCTAGCTGACACTGTTGGTCTTCCTGTGGGGTTGCCATCTCCTTAAGGACCTTCATTCCTTCCCTTTATGTTTCACAGTGGTCCCTGACCTCCATCCAGTGTCTGTCTGTCATTATCTGCATCCGTCTCACTCAGCTGCTGGGTAGAGCCTCTCAGAGGGCTGCCATGCCAGGCTCCTGTCTGAAAGCACAACAGAGCATCTAATAGTGTGAGGGATTGGAGCCTGCCCCTGGGAGTGGGCTCAAAATGGGCCAGTCACCGGTCAGCCATTGCTTCAGTCTCTGCTCCATCATTGTCCCTGCATTTCTGTTAAACAGGACCAATTTTGGGTCAAAAGTTTTGTAGGTGGGTTGGTGTCCCCATCCCTCTACTGGGGGTCCTGTCTGGCTCCTGGAGGTGGCCTCTTCAGGTTTCATATCCCAACTCGCCCCGCACAAAACTCAAGTCCAAATGAATCAAAGACCTCAACGTAAAACCAGATACACTGAATCTAATAGAAGAGAAAGTGGGAAACAGCCTTGAACACATTGGTCCAGGAGAAAATTATTTACTGAACAGAACACCAGTGGCTTACGAGCTAAGGTCAAGAATTAGTAAATGGAACTTCATGAAACTGAAAATTTTCTTTAAGGCAATAGGACAAAATGGCAGTCTACAGATTGGGAAAAGATCTTTACTAATCCTTCATCCAACAGAGGGTTAATATCTAAAATATATAAAGAACTCAAGAATTTAGACTCTAAAAAACCAAATAGTTCAATCAAAAACTGGGGTACAGAACTGAAATGGTTTGTATATGCTTGCTTGGCCCAGGGAGCGGCACTATTAGGAGATGTAGCCTTGTTGGAGTAGGTGTGGCACTATGGGTATGGGCTTTAAGACACAAAACAGACCTCAACAGATATAAGATCAAACTAATCCCATGCCTCCTATCAGATCACTGTGGAATAAGGGTGGTCTTCAATGGCAACAAAAACAACAGAAAACCCACATACACATGGAGGCTGAACAATGCTCTACTCAATGATAACTTGGTCAAGGAGGAAATAAAGAAAGAAATCAGACTTTTTAAAATTTAATGAAAATGAAGGCACAACATACCCTAATTTATGGGACACAATGAAAGTGGTGCTGAGAGGAAAATTCATAGCCCTGAGTGCCTCCAAAAAGAAACAGGAGAGAGCATACACTAGCAGCTTAATGGCACACCTGAAAGTCCTGGAACAGAAAGAAGCAAATACACCCAAGAGGCGTAGAAGGCAGGAAATCATCAAACTCAGAGCTGAAATCAATCAAGTAGAAACAAAACCATACAAAGAATTAACAAAACTAGGAGTTGGTTCTTTGAGAAAATCAACAAGATAGATAAGCCCTTAGCCAGACTAGCCAAAGGGCACAGAGACAGTATCCAAATTAACAAAATCAGAAACGAAAAGGGAGAGATAACAGAAACTGAGGAAATTCAAAAAATCATCAGATCCTACTACAAAAGCCTGTATTCAACACAACTAGAAAATCTCGAGGAAATGGACAATTTCCTTGACAGGAATAATACCAAAATTAAATCAGGATCAAATAGACCATCTAAACCGTCCTATAACCCCTGAAGAAATAGAAGTCGTCATTGGAAGTCTTCCAACCAAAAAAAGCACAGGTCCAGATGATTTTAGTGCAGAATTCTATCAGACCTTCAAAGAAGACCTAACACCAATACTCTTCAAACTATTCCACAAAATAGAAACAGAAGGAACACTACCCAACTCATTCTATGAAGCCACAACTACGCTAATACCAAAAGCACACAAAGATCCGACAAAGAAAGAGAATCTCAGGCCAATCTCTCTTATGAATATCGATGCAAAAATACTCAATAAAATTCTTGCCAACCGAATCCAAGAACACATCAAAACGATCATTCACCACGATCAAGTAGGCTTCATCCCAGGGATGCAGGGATGGTTCAATATAAGGAAATCCATTAATGTAATCCACTATATAAACAATCTCAAAGAAAAAAACCACATGGTCATCTCATTAGATGCTGAGAAAGCATTTGACAAAATTCAGCATCCTTTCATGCTAAAGGTCTTGGAAAGATCAGGAATTCGAGGCCATATCTAAACATAGTAAAAGCAATTTACAGCAAACCGGTAGCCAACATCAATCTAAATGGAGAGAAATTTGAAGCAATCCCACTAAAATCAGGGACTAGACAAGGCTGCCCTCTCTCTCCATATCTTTTCAATATAGTACTTGAAGTTCTAGCTAGAGCAATTAGACAACAAAAGGAGGTCAAAGGGACACAAATTGGAAAGGAAGAAGTCAAACTATCACTATTTGCAGACGATATGATAGTATACTTAAGCGACCCAAAGAACTCCACCAGAGAACTCCTACAGCTGATAAACAACTTCAGCAAAGTGGCCAGATATAAAGTTAACTCAAGCAAGTCAGTAACCTTCCTATACTCAAAGGATAAGCAGGCTGAGAAAGAAGTAAGAGAAATGATACCCTTCACGATAGCCACAAACCATATAAAGTATCTTGGCGTGACTCTAACCAAACAAGTAAAAGATCTGTATGACAAGAACTTCAAGTCTCTGAAGAAAGAAATTGAAGAAGACCTCAGATGATGGAAAAACCTTCCATGCTCATGGACTGGCAGGATTAATATAGTAAAAATGACCATCTTGCCAAAAGTAATATACAGATTCAATGCAATCCCCATCAAAATCCCAACTCAATTCTTCATAGAGTTAGAAAGAGCAATTCAAAAATTCATCTGGAATAACAGAAAACCCAGGATAGCTAAAACTATTCTCAAGAGTAAGAGAACTTCTGGGGGAATCAGTATTCCAGACCTCAAGCTGTACTACAGAGCAAAAGTTTTAAAAACTGCATGGTATTGGTACAGTGACAGGCATGTAGATCAATGGAACAGAATTGAAGACCCAGAAATGAATCCACACTCCTATGGTTACTTGATCTTTGACAAAGGAGCTAAAACCATCCAGTGGAAAAAAGATAGCCTTTTCAACAAATGGTGCTGGCTCAACTGGAGGTCAACATGCAGAAGAATGCAAATTGACCCATTCTTATCTCCTTGCACTAAGCTCAATTCCAAGTGGATCAAGGACCTCCACATAAAACCAGACACACTGAAACTAATAGAAAGGAAACTAGGGAAGAACCTTGAACATATGGGCACAGGGGAGAATTTCCTGATTAGAACTCCAATAGCTTATGCTCTAAGATCAAGAATTGACAAATGGGACCTCATAAAATTACAAAGTTTCTGTAAGGCAAAGGACACTGTCAAAAGGACAAAACAGCAACCGACAAACTGGGAAATGATCTTTACCAAGCTTACATCCGACAGAGGGCTAATATTCAATATATACAAAGAACTCAAGAAGTTAGACTCCAGAGAGGCAAGTAACCCTATTAAAAATGGGGTACAGAGCTAAACAAAGAGTTCTCACCTGAAGAATATCTAATGGCTGAGAAGCACCTAAAGAGATGTTCAACATCCTTAGTCATTAGGGAAATGCAAATCAAAACAACCCTGAGATTCCATCTCACACCAGTCAGAATGGTTAAGATCAAAAACACAGGAGACAGCAGTTGTTGGTGAGGATATGGAGAAAGAGGAACACTCCTCCACTGCTGATGGGAATGCAAGCTGATACAACCATTCTGGAAATCAGTCTGGCAGTTCCTCAGAAAACTGGGCATGACACTCCCGGAGGATCCTGCTATACCACTCTTGGGCATATACCCAGAGGCTTCCCCTGCATGCAATAAGGACACATGCTCCACTATGTTCATAGCAGCCTTATTTATAATAGCCAGAAGCTGGAAAGAACCTAGATGTCCCTCAATGGAGGTATGGATACAGAAGATGTGGTATATTTACACAATGGAATACTACTCTGCAATTAAAAACAATGAATTCACAAAATTCCTAGGCAATTGGTCAGAACTGAAAAATATCATCCTTAGTGAGGTAACCCAATCACAAAAGAACACACATGGTATGCAGTCACTGATAAGGGGATATTAACCCAGAATCTTGGAATACCCAAGACACAATTTGCATATCAATAGATTTCCAAGAAGATGGAAGGAGAGACCCCTGGTCCTGGAAAGGCTGGATGTAGGGGAATACCAGGACAAGAAGCGGGAGGGGGTTGAATGGGGAACAGAGAGAGGGAAGGGGACTTATGGGAATTTCGGGGTGGGAGGAACCAGGAAAGGGGATATCATTTGGAATGCAAATAAAAAAACTTAGAAAATAAAAAAATAAAAAAAAAAAAGAAACCACCCAACAGAAATTGAGTTGCTCCTGCACACTGGGCATGGAGAATGGCTTCTCGCAGGAAACCCCTTTGTAGTCCCATGATGAACAGTAATGGCCTATGAAAAGCTAAGGACTTCAGGCCAGGTGAGGAACCT
Source organism: Tokudaia tokunoshimensis (assembly GCA_036184795.1). Classification (NCBI taxonomy): domain Eukaryota; kingdom Metazoa; phylum Chordata; class Mammalia; order Rodentia; family Muridae; genus Tokudaia; species Tokudaia tokunoshimensis. Next base: position 7,304,055 of record BTHU01000003.1, on the reverse strand, counting down.
CCCTTCCGAGTGGAGACTTGGTTCTCTTCAGCTAAAAGAAAAGGTCACTCTGCTTCTGTGTGGGGCTGAAGGAAACAAACCCACCTTTCAACTATGACTTTCAAGTCAGCTTTTTGGAAATGGGGCTGGCTTTGCAATGTAGATATATATAGACAAATATACATGTATTGCATATGTATTTTAAGAATATATATGCTACACACACATACACACTCTTTATAGTTCCTTCGTTGGTGACACTACTCCTACAATATCACCCTTAGGCAGGAACCACCCAGTGGAGGTGCGATGGAGCATGAGGGTGATTTGTATTGTTGGCTGTAGAAGCGATGGTAGCATTGCACACCTCCTTATTTTGGCATTGGGTGACAACTTCTTCACTTGTTAGCATTTAACAGGCGGCATCTTGTTAAATGGCAACAGAGTGGTGTCATCATACCAGGCTTAGGTGTGCATAATGGTGACCTTGGAGCTGGATGGCCACAGAGCCATATAGTTGCATCTACAGATGCACCCAATGACTTCTGTTGTGGCTGAGCTCACCCCTATACTGTGCTCCCCGACACTGGTAAAGAGCTGTCTTTTCACTGTCTTTTCAGTCATTGTTCACAAGGCTCTTCATCCCAGCAAGTACCTCAGTAAGCCTTGTCAGGATAGCATGCTGCAGGAACACAGTGCTGAAGAAACACTGCTTGTGTCCTTGGTTCCAGTGTTTCACTCATGGTGTGTGTGTGTGCGTGCGCGTGTGCATGTGCGCGTGCAAATGAGTGTGTTTTCTGTAGTAACCAGTGGCAGACATCCCAGAGCACCTTCCAGTAAACAGCTATGCTGCAAAGCACATCTCTGTAAGTGCTTCAGGTAAGCTGACCTGAGCAGTTCCGCAGTGAAGTGTGTCTGGTAACCGCGTTCCTATGAACAACACATCCCGTAAGGCACTTTTTAGGACAACCTGAGGCATGGTCCCTTCCAGACAATGGCTTTCCTTAATACCCTGGGGCTTGCTGGAAAGCCCCTGACAGAAACCCATCCGTCTGGCCATGTCATGTCCTCTCCATCCTTGTGACAATCTCCTTGGATGCCTTTCCTTGGGCATGCTGTCATGCTTGGAGTTCAGGGCTGCTTCTGATGCCTACCTTTCCTCTGAGCCCTGACTTTTAATCTCTCCCCAGGATGCTTCCTTACTCAGGAGCTTCTTGTTCAGATGCTAGTGTGAATATAGTCTCCAGGTTGGACTTCACTAAGCACACATCCTCCCAAGAACTCAGGTCATGAAATGGTAGGATTCCTGACCATGGTCATTGAGTCTTAGGGTTCAAGGCAAAATGGCTGCTCCTTTGGAGACCTTTCCTCACCACCTCCTCTGAATTTGGAAAGCAGGCAGGCAGGCAACCATCAGGGCTCCTGGGGCTTTGAGAACCCTGCATCTCCCCCTGGCTCTGCAGAGAGCCATTTTCCTCTCTGAGTAGCAGGAAACTGGTAGATCTGCCTCACTCATAGACCGCCCCCCTCCCCATACCCTGCCAAGAGTCACAATGGATCAAAAGAAAGGAAACAAGCAGGGGCACATTGATACAGGTGATGAGCTCACATTGGTACAGGTGATGAGCTCACATTGGTACATGTGATGAGCTCACATTGATACAGGTGATGAGCTCACATTGGTACAGGTGATGAGCTCACATTGGTACAGGTGATGAGCTCACATTGGTACAGGTGATGAGCTCACATTGGTACATGTGATGAGCTCACATTGATACAGGTGATGAGCTCACATTGGTACAGGTGATGAGCTCACATTGGTACAGGTGATGAGCTCACATTGGTACAGGTGATGAGCTCACATTGGTACATGTGATGAGCTCACATTGGTACAGGAGATGAGCTCAGTCGGTTAGCCCCGGGGTGTTTACTGGTGAGGGTATTTGAGAAGGGCAGAGGACAAGAGCCTGACTTTTGCCTTGTGTTGTTTGTCAGACTGATAAATGCACTCTATATAGGAGCAGAGTAATTAAATCACAGCCAGAGAAGTATGCTGTAAACCTAATAAATGTGAAGGCTGGGGAAAGGAGCGAAGATCAAATCAGAAGAAATCGAAAGGAATAAAAACAGCAATTTCAACAGGTTGAAAGCAAAAACAAAACTCAGAGATACAAGAGCCTGACTAGGGAAGGTGGCAGGTGTTGGACCCATGGCGGTTAGCATCTGAACCTAAGGGGTGCGGTGATGTACCCGTGCAAAGAGCCAAAACGAAGAAGAAACAAAAGCTTTTAAGGGAAAAACAATAGCAGGAAAGCAGACTGGAAAGACCAAACCAGGTAGCTGGGAGAATGGGAAGGGAGACTTCAATTGCAAACACTAGGAGTCTGACACTCTCCGAGTGCTGAACATTACGGAACAAAGCAAACTAAAAATAAACCAGAAGATAAGATATAAAACAAGGTGAGCACAGGCATCGTCAGAGTCAGTCACCTGCTTTGCAGAGGCTCCTGGCTTCTGCTCCTCTTGTTCTCAGGGTACCACGACTTCTAGAAGGTTCCGTCTGTGCCTTGCCTTTCCAAGTTCAGGTTCTCTGCCAAGCACCGCTCAGGACTCCTTCAGGTCACAGCTAAAGGTAGCAATCATTTCCCCATAGGCTGTCCCGGTGTCTGCGTGGTGTCTTGTGCCTCGAGGAGGGCTGTGTCACATGCCTCAGCCAGACATCCAGAGTGATACTCAGACTTCCTGCCTGCCCGTGTAACCAACCCCATGATAAGTTCTTGGGGTTCTGATTCTTCTCCATCCACAGTTCAGACATGTCTATTGTGTCTGTAATGTCCTGGGCACCAGGTAGAAAGCAAGCTGGTGTTTATCAAACTCTCTGTCACCCACAGTAAGAAATGTGCTTCACACCGTGACTTGGCACGCATGTATGGGCACATCTATATAACGGCAGAGGAAACTTGTTCTGTATGCTATGCCTCTGATGGGAGAAAGAGCAATGGCTTCCAGAAATACTTTGAAATACACTTTAGTCTTCGTCTGACAACCCATCTATGTATAGATAGGCATCTGTATAATTGAAGGAAAATGAGAAAAACGCCACTGACTCGCTCTTGGTACAGTAACCCTTTTCGTTTCTCGTTTTGCTGTATGCAGCTGTGTGTCTGGCTTCCCAGCAACTTCTTACTGTCACATCCAGACTTCCCATTAAGCTGACTCAGTAAGAGCTCGGAGGAGCACAGCCAGGGAGCACGCCCTTCGGAGTGGCGGGGTACAGCACATCTACAGATGCACCCAATGACTTCCTGTTGTGGCTGAGCTCTCCCCTACACTGTGCTCCCCAACACTGGTAAAGAACCAGTACCTACATTTTATGTAAGGGCAGCAGCTGCATTCTATAGAGGAGCTGCAGGCTGGTGAGCTGCTATCCTCCAAACCTGGCCCATCTCACACACCTCCCCAGCTGTGGGGTGTGTGTGTGTGTGTGTTTGAGACAAGATATCTTTATGTAGCCCAGGAAAGCCTGGAACTCACCATGTAGTCCAGGCTAACCTTGAACTTGTGGAGATCTCCTGATCCAGCTTCCTGAGTGCCATTATTTCTACTGTCCAGCATGACAGTGAGAATTCACTAAGACCACACAGAAGGCTTCTGTGAGCTGCGGTGTAGACACTGATCTCCGTCTTGGGCAGAGCCTGGGCCTTAGGGTGCTGAGTGTCCTCCCATGGCGATTGTACCTAATCTGTAGGCAGTCAGAGGGTCAGCACTGCTGTGCCCCAACATGCTGCTCACCCACCATGCAGAGAACTCTGTTGAACATCTTTTGTCCACTCTCTCTCATCTACTTGTCCTTAAGACTAACTCTGAATGTTACCTCCTGTGCCCAACCCTGCTCGGTACAGAGTCTGTGTTCTACACTGACTGAAGTCCCAGTCCTCACACCAGACCTAAGCTGGGCCTAGCTGGGGTTCATGCTGCAGCTGCAGCATGTGTCACAAGCGCTTGCGACGTGAGTGGGGAGTCCTCATCCTGATGGGACTCCTGTCCTCCCACACGCCATGGACTCAGAAAAGTGCACATATGGAATCCTAATGCATTGCAGTTGGGACTGAATCCTCAGGCCTGGGGAGCACAGCCTCTGACCAGAGGCAGAAGGGAGGTCAGCGGTGCAGGAGTGCAGTTCCCTTAACACCTGGACATAGGGGAGGAGGGGGTCAGGCCTCTTGTCTGTATGTAGGCAGAAATGGTCAAGATTACTGAGCATGCTGCAGCCTAGAGTGCCCTCTGGTGGCCATTCGGATTGGCTATCAAGAGTGTACTTAGGACAAGCCACATAGCAAAGAAAGATGAGACAACCCCAATTTGGTTAAACTTTGCAACAGGCACCCCAGGAGTGTCTGGGAATTGATTTTAGACGTGGCAGTGCCCCTTTTCCCTGCCTGAGTTGTCTTGGGGTTTCATTGCTGTGAAGAAACACCATGACCAAGGCAACTCTTATAAAGGATAACATTTAATTGGGGCTGGCTTACAGGTTCAGAGGTTCAGTCCATTATCATCATGGCAGGAGGCAAGGCAGCGCACAGGCAGGCATCATTCTGGAGGAGGTGAGAGTTCTCCATCTTGATCTGAAGGCAGCCAGAAGACTCTTCTGCAGGCAGCTTAGGGGGAAGCTCTCTTCTGCACTGGGCAGAGCTTGGGCATTGGTGGGGGTGGTGGTGCTCAAAGCTGCCTACAGAGTGGTACACTTCCTCCAACAAGGCCACACATCCTAATAGTGCCACTTCCCATGGGCAAAGCATATTCAAACCACCACAGTCAGAAACCAAAGGGCTTAGTATGCAGAGCCGTGCCGGGAGCCTGAAGTCATACAGTAGTGGGAAGGTGGTAACCCTGGGTCAAGCAGCTCTGGATCCAAAGGCTGCCTGCAACAAAGACTCATGATGTTGTCCTTATAAGAGCTGCCTTGGTCATGGTGTCTCTTCACAGCAATGGAAACCCCAAGACACTGTTTATCTAATTGTGTGTTCTCCAGAGCTCCTTCCCACGGTGTTGTGTAAAGGACTATCAGAGCTTAGGCACTCGCTCAGCCCTAGCCCTCTGCCACTCCTGACGCGTGTTTCCTGGTAAGAAAGTGGGCCTTTGGGAGCTGGTTTGGTCACAGTGGACGGATGCAGGCATGGGGCGTGTGTCCTTTGTAAAAATGGGAGAGGCACAGGGTTTAATTGCCTGGTGCATTAGAAGATATGACCTATCTGAATAAACTGGGGACAGAGATTATTCTCCTTCCTTAAAGTACACTTCCCAAGATCTGGCAGAAATACAGAATAAACAATGAAACCAGCCAGACACTAACATTTAACAAACGGCCCAATAATAATCGCCCCAGTAGGTGACACGAATGGACTGATAAGATTGTAATGAGGAAGGATATTTGCATATTCTTAAAATACCACCATAGAAGAGTCTTGGTAATTATAATTTTTCGCAGTTTCTACAGCCAGGGCCTTCCAGAAAAACAAAGGTGGAGTTTGAGGGAGAGAAGGAATGAACAGGAACATACACAGAACCATAAGGTTAAAAATCAACTGCTATCTAAGGTTTCTTTTTAGGTAAGAAATCAGAAAACAAAACCGAAACCCAAACACAATGGAAGAGACAGAAGAACAAAGAGCAAATGTAATCAAATAAAAAACAACTATAATCAATTAGGAGGAAAGCCTAATAGTTAAGAAAATGAAATATGATACTGAATGTATTGATGGGGAGAGCAGACCAAATCTAAACGTGCAATGCCCGTGACGAGTAGATGAGAAACACTCTTGTGGGATCACTGAAACTTTGTCACCACTCAAGCCAAACTAGTGGCAAGTTTCTGTTTGTTTATTTGTTTAAATGAAATGAGAAACAAGATGATTCAACAGGACAACATACAGGGGGATGACTCCAGTGTTCTGCTGAGAGTGTTATTCAAAAATGGAACCAAAGGAAAGATGTGTGTGACAAGCAAAATCTGTGGATTCCATCCCAAAGACCCACTGTTGAAAACAGGAGACTGTGAGGAAAAAAAAAAAAGAAGCTCCCACCAGGTATGTGCGTGGGCAAACGCGCAAGACTGCTGGCCGCGCGTCTTAAGCAGAGAAAAGCTCATGGCTGTCACAATAAAACAGTAGCATGACAGAGAAGAACACAGCGGCATGAGGGAGGTGATCAAGGGGCTGCTCTGATATTTTCACAGTTTCTTCAAGGTATTAAAGTATTGGTCACAGGAAGATTAGAAGTCGGTAATAAACATACTGCAGAATGACCAAACATTCCTAGGAAAAAGAAGATGGACAAAGATGTGGTCTCTCTGTGTTAGTTACTTTTCTGTACGATAAACAGCGTGGCTAGAGAGACTGGGAGGCATGGGGAAGGTGCCTGGAACAGAGGCTGAAGAACACTTCCATACATGAAAAGCTCAGAGTGACCTTGAAGTGGTACTAGGCTCACGACTGCTTAATGACATACTTCCTTTAGCGAGACTCCACCTAAAGGCTCCGGAACCTTTCTAAACAGCATCACCACATGGGGCCAAGTATTCAGTACTTGAGCCTTTGGGGGATATTTCTCATTCAAATCATTATACCCTCTATATAGAACACTTCCAAACTGTATTCATAAATTGAAAGACTTGATATCAACAGGAATGAATTGCCCTCCCCAACAGATCCATTAACCAGTGCATCCCCAGCGAAACCCAATGTTTATGTTTATTAAACATAAAGCTCATCTTCCTGTAAAATTACATGTGGAAATAAAGTGTGGACTAAAGCTAGACATTTAAAATATATATAACATTGGACTGTATTTGGATGAAAATTGAAAATAGGCAAAACAAAACTTTGTGATGAAGTTGTCCCCCTTGATGAGGAGACTGGCTAGAGGAAAAGAGGGAAGTGGCGTGGCCACTGGGCACACTGTGTGTTGACCTTGAGTGTGGGTCTCTAATGCATAATCTTTTGTCTGCATTAATGATCCTACTGATCGTCTGTAATGGTAGCTCTGCTTGTGAGTATTCATGATTCTACTGTGTGTAGGTCTGTGATGTTCAGTCTGTTGCATGCATTAATGAGCCTACTGCGGGTCTGTAATGCCCAGTCTGTTTGTGTGCATTTGTGAGCTCACTGATTGATAATAGTAAGATTTAGTGACTTTTAAAAAAGGATATTAAACAAACAAAAAATTCAAAATAAGCAGAATGTTTCTCAGAGAGAAGGAAGAGTAGAGTAAGTACCCTAAGGACTCAAGACTTATGACAAGAATTATGACTTATGCAGTAATTAAGGCTGTGTAACATCTATACAGGGATGGACAGCTGGGTTGGCCTTGACTGTAACACAGACAGCAGAAATAAACACCCACATTTATGGAAACGTGATTATGGGTCATGGGGAGAATGAAATGATTAGGAAATGGCACGGGGCAGTTGGAGTCTGTATAAAGAGCAGTGACATTTATCACACTATACGAAAAGGCAATCCTGGGCCACCATGTCAGTGGCAGAAATTTTGAAAGGTTTAAGATAAAACACAGAGAAATACTAGTCAGGAGCAGTGGGCGGGTTACCCAAAGATAAGATTGTGGTGAATCACCTCAGACAGACAAGGGCTCTTCACCAGGAGACACCACCGAGGAGAAGAGACAAACTCCAGACTGGAAGATGCTGGCAGCATATGTAGTCAACAAGAATAGTGCCTAGGGCAGAGGATGTACTGATGGAGAGACATCCACCCCATGAAAGGCACTGATGACAGACCAGAGAAACAATTTCACACAAGTCTCACTCTGTGAGACATCGAGTTTACTGTGGTTACCACAGCAGCCTGAGTCCCTCAAGGGCTGCATCACCAGAAAGCCCAGCCTGGCACAGGTGACTCACGAGAGCTCCATGCAGGAATGAAGGCAGCTTCATTAAGGAGAGATTGTCCCTCCCCAGCAATTGCACTGTTTACATAACCTCGGGCAGAGGACTTTGACTCTTGTAGCTTTCAGGATTTTCTGAACCTTGTAAGTTTCCTCGACTTGGACCTTGTATGTGTTGCTTATTTCCTGGGGCCCTGGATCCTCTCTCACTTTGCTCCAGGATGCAGCATTTGGAAGTGTTCTTCAGTTTGGAGGAAATTGCTACACAGGAACTAAAAAATCTTTAAAAGGAAAAGGAAGTGAAAGAGCTCAGTGGAAAAGCCATCAGAGGTGACAGCCAGTAGCAGATGAGCTGAACTGCTGCAAGGAAAACGCTCATCGGGAACCGGAATGTGCAAATTAAGATCGCAGTGAGATGCTCTGTACCCACTGACTGGCAGAAACTTAGCTGCAGCTCAGTATCAGTAAGAATCTGCTACTGGGAGGACAGATCCCAGCCACTGTGGAAGTCACTCTGGAGACATCTTACCATGAAGTAGTTTTGCTGTACATCCAGCCCAGCATTTTTATTCCTAGGTATATCTCTAAGAAATTACTATACATACGGATTAGAATGTTCAAGAGTTTTCATAATGCTGTAAAAAAGTATACATTGTAGATATTAGTAACAACTGATAACTGGAAAGAATAGGAAAAAGTAAGTTGTATAATGTGTTGCAAACTTTCTTCTCTGTTGAATTGCTGCCTTGCAGCCATCGAGAACAATGCACTGACTTCTTCCGGGGAGGAAGAGTGTGTGGTAAGTGGTAGAGAAAGCTCCTCCTGGAAGCAGAGAGGGGACCCAACTGTGGCCCGCTGACAGAGGCTGTGTCTGGAGTTTATTTCTGGGCATACGTAGGCTCAGATTGGTTTGGTGTTCACAGATTAGGTGAGAGGTAAAGACAGTGAGGAGACGGTTCACAGACTGGGATGCACCAGACAGAGAACTCGTGTGGGGATGTGAGCCTTGGGCTGTCTCAGGACCTGGAGGGTGGAGGGAGTCAGTTTCCATGTTCCCATCTCATACCTCAGAAGGTTTCTGGTCACTAGCTCCAGGCACAGCCGGGATCCCTTCATCTCTGTGTATTCCAGGACTCTATTTATGCTCGACCATTGTGCGTATGCAATACACTGGCATTTCATAGTAGTGAAAATCAACTAGTTACAGGAAAAGAAAACAAATACTCTTAGGGAAAAAAGTGAATTTCGGAAGACTATGTGAGTGTCTTGGCAGTTGTATGATAATTATGCATATGCAAAGCCCAACAACACAGTATTCATAGATGCATCCATGTCTAATAAAACGAGGTAGAAAGCAGCAGAGTGGAGGGCAGAAAACCTGAGGTTAGGAGGAACAGGTAGGTGGCTTCGAGGGTGGTATACCTGTACTGTAATGTGTATGTTTGCATATTCAGCAAGTATCAAATATTACACATCAAATATTCCCATATAAATTATGACCTATAACATTCATTTTCTGTCCAGAACAGTTGGTGAAAACAGACAGGAACTCCAGAAATAAGCTGTCAGGCTCCTAATCTGCTTTCTGCAGGGAGCAGCATTATGGCTGTGGGAAGTTACTCAAGCATCTTATGCCTCAGTGTTTACATCTGTAAAATGGGAACTGTCAAAATATGTTGTTATTCTGATTGCTAAATGCATCTATAGAGGAAAAGCCCACAGCAAAGTTGGATAATAATCCTTTGCCAAGAATCAGCTTACATTTGAGGGCCAGCAACTTAGCACCCATTAGTCTCAGTTTTCTTATTAGCAAAAGAATGGGGGAGGTGGGATTGTGGCAAAACAGAGTACATCTTGTCAGTGACATACACAGCACACTGGATATTTAATAGTACAACGTAACATTCTAATTTATCCGACTGGATTTCCTAATTTGGAAACTGAAGAACTAATTTCATAGTGAAGAACCAAACGTGAAAAGATGACCACATGGGGAGCAGGTATGTTCCCCAGGAGAGAGAGGTGGCTTCATGGGGAGCAGGCAGGCTCCCCAACACAGCCCTGTTGAGATTTGTTTGAATTCCTGTTAGCATCACTTCATTTACATAGCATGCACCAGTGTGGGGAGATGTGTGAGTCTGGCCCAGGACAAGCACTGCCCTCCCCCTGTGCTATCTCCAGGCTTTCTCTTCCTCCTCAGCCTCAGCAAATGAAACTAAGACTCTTGACAGAGAATGGGCAGGGGCAGACAGTGACTGGGAGTGGGCCCAAGCTCGGGAAGACAGACATCACTGTCCCTTCGGAGAGCAACCCTGTCTGTGGCACTGCCACCTGGAGTGACAGACTCTAGGAGCTGGCCCCGAGGCTGCAGAGGCTGGGGTGCCCTTCTTGCTCTGTCTCCCACTTCTTGGTAGGAATAAAACTCCGGATCTGCTTCCTGGAAACAAAAGTGTTTCTGCTTTTATATCGCAGCCCTGCCCCCCATGTTCTTTTGAGGCGAATGTGTCCTTAATTTTGACGCGGCTTTCCTGCTCCCTTCACGAAGCTGTCAGTCAAGGTGGAGGTGCACTGTATCTCATTTCCTGTTAGCTTTCTTTTGTGTTCTACCGCTGGAGCCAGAGGCCTTGCTGCCTTTCTGCCCGTCTGTACATGCCGCAGCATTTGTCAATATTAAATTTAATTTGTGCTCAGAGCACTCCACTAATGGTGAAAACACAAAGCTTGCTGAACTTTACCTTCCCTGTGTGTTCAGTCCAGCCCGCATTAGCAAACCTAATGAACTGCAAGCTTGTCCTGCCCAAATGTAGGCCAGTTCTGTTGACTGAACACATTGTATGTTTAGAAACTGACCCTGTAAAACCCACCTGAAATTTATCTACCTCACGACCCAGTGACTTGCTTGTTCTTTTACAATAGAATGAATTCGTGTCCAAGTGTCGATCCAGTGCGTCAACATTAAAGAGATGAACATCAACAACAGACATTTATTGAGCGCCTATTGTGTGCAAGGCACTATACTAGGTATAGGGCTACAAAGACAAAGGAGAGACAGCCCCTGCCCTCAAGGAGCTTACAATCTAGTCTAACAGACACACATAGAAAGACACAAGACAATCCAAGGTAGCATGTCATACTGGGGCACAAGTAGAAAACAGGATCTCAGCCTTTTTATTTTATTTTATATATTTTATTTTTGTGTTTACATTTTAATACCCTGAGTAGGTGGAGGAGTGAGTGAACTTTAACTAAGTTACTCCCATGCGGTTCCAAGCCTTCTGGAAAGTCTCACCTCTTTCCACTTCAGAGTGTCTTTTGGTGTGTGCTAAAACCCAGGCAATCTGTAACTATCCTCCTGCCCCACCGCCTCAGGCTTTGGATTTTTGTCTAGTTTTGTTTTGCTTTGGGAAACTTCAGAGAGGGTAATGTTTTGTCCTCTTGGTCCAAGATGGCCCTACTTTTAGGACTTAAACTCCCTCCTCCCCTAGTCTAGGCCAGCCAGGGGGCACATCTACAGCACCTTGTTTTGTAGTGGGATCGACTCTTTGACATCGCCCCACTGCTCCAGGAAGCTCTACACCGAACCCATTCCCTAGACAGATCTCCAGTTACCAGCCCAGCAGGAAGACCTGACCAGCCCAACACTGAGGTCAGAGCACTGAGGGCAGAAGGATCTGGAGTAGATGGCGAAGACGTGGGGGCTCAAGAGAGGCAGGAGGATGACGGACAAGACTACTCAGTGTGAAATGCTCAGAACGGGAGGGAAGCCGGGACCTTCACCTTTGCCAGGGTGAGAGACCCAGAGCCACCCCCCAGGGCAAACATCTGGAGATGTACAACACAGGGACACAGCACTGTCCGCATCCTAACAGAATCCCTACATTTCCCCTCACTTCCTTCTAGAAGTTCTTTGAAATGTGAAATATCATGTTTATTTCAATATGAGATTCTCTGTCTCCATTCTAATGGAGTTCTGATGGTTCAGAGGTGCCGTCTTTGGAACACGAATCAGGCAGTAACCTAAGGGTACCAAGCGTTCCCTTTAGGCACAGGGCTCTGCTGTCTGTTTTCGTTTGGTTTTATGAAGGTCTGAGCTCTGTGTTCTTAGGACCTGTGTGTCCCCGAATTGATGTGTTCCTGTGCCCAGGCCTAAGGAGTACAGAGCAGGATGAACAAAGCAAAGGGCTCTCAGCTCCCTAACACCCACTTATGACACTGGGAATCGCACAGCCAAGTCCTCATGCAGCACACTGAATGTTTACCTCCTAATGTTCTTTTAATGTGCGCTTTCTTGGGTGAATATTTACTGTAGAATATTAAATGTGAGATTCCTCTTTTTATGGGCCATTTGAAGTGATTGATTCTGTTTTCGAATTCCTGTATCTTTGCCCATAATGGCTATCTATTGTAATGGCCTCTGCCAAATGTTCTTGTGTTGAAATAACAGAAGCCATGGATCGCCCAGCTGTGGCATCGTATTATTGTGGTCTTAAAAGCTAGGAGGAGGCTGATGATACCACTGGGGAGAAAAGAGAAAGGTAGCATACCAAGTCTGAGTGGGGCTTCAAATATCCCGAAATCACTGAAGTCTGTAAGCAGGGTTGTGTGTCCTATATCAGAGTTTATGTTTAATGGTGTTGGATGGCATTAAGTCCGATGGTTGTGAAATGATAGTGGTAAGACATGAACTCAATTGCCCACAACCAGGTCTTTCAGCACAAGCCGCCCGTGCTCTCCACATCTTCTATAATGCAGCAGTAAAACTGCGACCCAAGCGATCATTTCCCACACTTAGCTACACTATACTTTGAAAAAGAGATACACGAAGCCGTGTATGATAGCTACAAGTGAATTTAAAATATTTTCCGTGAAAGAGTCAAGGCTTTGGGCATTTGGTTTGCTTTTTATTCTTTTGAATATTTGAGAGGAGGAAATTAGACAAAAGGCTTATCTTGATGTTCTTTGTGGGCTTTTCTCCCTTAAACACACACACACACACACATATACCACATACACACACCCACATATACACACACCACCCACACACATACACATACCACACATACACACCCACACATACATACACACATACCACACCCACCCACATACACATACATCACACCCTCACACATACTATTCCCCCCACATACACATGTACACATACCACACCCCCACATACACACATAAACACACACACCACACATACACACATACATACCACTACCACACATACAACACACACATTATGCACACACACATATATACATACTACACCCACCTACCATGCCACACACGCATACACACATACCACACCCACCCACATACACATACATCACACCCTCACACATACTATTCCCCCCACATACACACACATGTACACATACCACACCCCCACATACACACATAAACACACACACCACACACACACAGATATACCACTGCCACACATACAACACACACGTTATACACACACACACATATATATACATATTACACCCACCTACCACGCCACACACACATACACACACTATCCCTCCCCCTATACCCACACCACCCAAAGATACTCATATAATAAGATAGTAGATCAGGTCAGGTAGTTTGCTATGCTTTTCCAAAGTTCTGTAAGTATAGGAATTGTCAATGGAACCACTTATATTTCAACAAATAATCTCTTCAAGGGATTGTGAAGGTGACCTGTCAATCAACTGTGTGCAGTTCACACCCTTCTCCCTGTGTACATAAGAACACTGCTTGGAAGTTGTACTGTGGTAGAGTAAAAGTCATTTTCCTACAAAAACTCAGAAGACACTTGAAGAATGAATTCCACTATGCCTTAGACAGCCATTTCATTTTTTTCTTTTCTTTTTCTTTTTTACTGACTTTAAATAACTCAAGCCACACCACAATAACACTTTGTCTTTGCTGTCTGAATACCTGGACTGTATTTGCATCTCCACAATGGCACTCTGCATAATGAATAGTTCTACTTAATGAAAGGGAATGGGACATTATCACTAATTAAGAAGATGGGAAAGAAACTGGTGGTGTGGCCACTTTATTCACAAGCCCTGTTCTGTTTGTAGAGCAATGCCCGTTCCCTCACGACATTAGCTGCTGCCCTCAAGTCTGTCATTAGACATACTAATATCCCTTTGGCACTATGTAAAGAAGGGTCTAGCATTTCTTACTTTTCTGAGTGGTTCAAATTTCTAAAGTGAACGTCTCTAATACTATTTGATCGTGGATTTGAATGTAGAGAGGAGTCCTTCACGTTATTCTAACATTTGTAGCCAGTGGGTCAGAACTGTTCGGTGTCCTCAAACCATGGCAGCTCTTGGCACTACCTCCACCCTCGCTTTCTTAAAGAATCTAGGGATGGTGGTTAGGCAAGAGAGACCAGGAGGAGGCGAGATTTCTACCCAGAGGGCCCTGACATCTCTACCCTGACTGGAAGGGTCCTGCTACTGTTAGTGCCACATCAATCCAAGTGTCTAATCCTCCTATCAGTGAGAGAGGCTCTGACAATCTTAGATTTGCAAGAGGAACTCGGGGGATTTTTCTCCTACATTTTAAAGAAGGGGAAAGTAGAACTCAAAGAGAAATAGCTCATATTATCAGTTGCTACTGAAAAAAAGGCTACGGTATCTTTAAATTTCTCTCATTAGCATCTTTTTGTTTTAATAACACAGTTTTTGGCTTTCAATTTTGTTCTTTTGGACATTTATGTACATTAGAAAGTGTTATAGCTGCTTTTGTTATGAAACGGCAAATTGCCTGAAGCCGAGAGGTTTGAACAATGCTACACATTTCCACGTCAAATGCCAATTTCAAGCTAATAATGCGCATTGTGAACTCAGTAAGTCATCAGCCTGATCCTAGCCCATCCCAACCACCATTCAGGATTAAAGAGTCAGGAAGAATAAATTGCCACATAATCATAATCTATAAAAATACTGCCTAGAGTACACTAAAAAACTCTCAATAAATAAATAGCAGACATTTGCTTTATGAAAACCATTGGAGATGTGCTCTTCAGAAACATGTCCACACTTTCAGGCCTTTTACAAATCACAGAGTCTGACAAATGACAAAGACTATAGGTCAGGTTAGGTTTCTGATAGAAAAGTCTTTTGACGTGGATTATCTGTAAAGAAACACAACGAAAAGCATCGGGCTGCTCCTGTTTCAGTTTCGAAGGCAATGCTTCCAGAGACCTGGAAGGGTCGTAACCGTGGCAGTATCACTGAATCAAAGGCTTCAGTTGCTCTTTCGAAGAGACAATACTCATTAGAAAGTACGTGTCCTGGAATGTTCTCCGGCCGCTGGGATCTGTCCATGGTGCTGAAGGAGGCAGCTCGGCCACCCATTCAGTTCCCATCTCCAGGCCTAGAGTTTAAGTCCTTCCTCTCATGCTAGACAGCGCGGACACCGGACACCACGTCTTACCACCCAGCACGTTCACCCCCTTAGAACACAGGCTTATCCTCAGCGTGATTCACAGCGGGTGATTCCGGTTTCCAGTCTGGTTGGAAAAAGTGAATGTTGAATGTCCGCGCCCAGTTCTTAAATACCCGTTTCTCTGTAATGAAACGGTGGTGACTGCCCTTGCGCCCTCGCTCGTGAGAGAGGTACATTGTACATTCATCAGGTCCCGAAGGCTCATAGTAATGATAGGGTACGGAAGGATGCTTTGGGTCCCTGTGGGAGGAAAGTGGAACAACTGTTAAAGCAGAAGAGAGCAAAATAATGCAAACATCCAAGCCATACCCGACATGGAACATGCGTTGTCAGGGTTGACTGTCATAGGCTGATAAAAACAAACCTTATTTCCTCATCAAAAGAACTTCAGTTGATTTTTTTTTCTGGTGTTGAAGTAATAAGAAAATGAAAAGATTCTGAGGGTGTAAAGTTAGCGTAGCATCAAACAGAGAGTGTAGGAATGTGCCGTGGGGTGTTCAGGTCCCAGGGTTTAGGCACTTGCAGGGGCACAGTTACACTTGTAGTTGCCACACTTGTTACAGAACTTCCAAAAGCCTGAGAACTTTGGAAATGAAACCAAACCAAAGCCAGACTGTTCCCCTTCTCCACTGCAACAGTCCATCCCCACAGGGACTTCCATGGTAAGGTGAGATTTAAAGGGCGGCACACGGTCTGGGGCGTCTCTGGAGTCCTGTCCTAAGGCATTCCAACCTGGCTCGGTTTCAGCCGCACCCAAAGTTCTGGTCGTCAGTTACACCCACCCTCCCCCTACCTCAGAGCCTTTGCACTTCAGGATGACCGCCTGTCTGGAGTTTTCTTATGAGTTCATCCTTTTCTCTATTGGGAATCAGGTGGATTCTCTCTGTAATGGTTTGGATGAGAATGGTCACTGTGGGCTCAATGTTTGATTCCCAGTTGGTGGACTGTTTGGGGAGGATTGGGAGATGTGTTCTTGTTGGGGAAAATGGCATACTGGGTAAGGGGGGGGGTGGTCAAACGCCCCATAGTCAGTCAGTCTGTCGGTCTCTGTCTCCCTCCCTTCCCCTCTCCCTCTCTCTGCTTCCTGTGTATGCATCAGGATGTGATCTCAGCTACTGATCAAGGACCACATCCGCCCGTGTGCTGCCGTGCTCCCTGCCATGACGATCATGGACTAACCCTCTGAAACTGTAAGTAAAACTGCAATTAAGTGCTTTCTGTTGTAAGAGGCCTTGGCCATGGTGTTTCATCGAAGCAACAGAACAGTGACTAAGACCCTCTTCCAGGGCCTTTGCTCGGATCCCTCCGCCCCACCTGTCAGTCTTCCTATTTATTGTCTGCCCCGAGAACAGGGATTTACCTCATTTCTGAGACTAGGCCTAGTGTGGATGGAGGCAATTAACGGTGTTTGAATTCCTGTCCTTGGAAGGAGTGATCAGCTGAGTACTGTGCCACCATAGACATTTTCTCCTCCAATAATCCTAAGTCTGATTTTATCACGTAAAAAACAAGACAGACAGCAGGCAACACTGTTTTATCCTAATTGTTGTAGATGGGCCATATGTCTAGAGTCTCGAGTCTATTGGTCCAGAGACTCTCAGCTCTCCCTTCCCTTCATGAGAGGCTGATGCCCTCGCATGTTTTCCTGTATTTCCCATTTCCACCTCAAAACAAAACAAAACAAAAAAACTCATTTGAAATAAATAGGGTGATAGACCTAGTTCCTATATGTGGGTTGGGGGACCCCTAAATGTGCTCTGGCATCAGATTAATCCCCATTTTAGAATAGTGCTCCCTCTTCTGAACTTGAACAGTAGACAAAAAGTTTCATCAAAGTGTTCAGCAGACAACCTAGGCATATTCCAGTCTGCTGCCACATAGATCCCAAGATAACTATGAATGCAGCCTAACACAAGTACAGATCACTGTGGTGGTCTGAATAGGAATGCTCACCCCTCACAAAGACTCACTGGCCCTTAGAGAGTGGCACTATTAGGAGGTATAGCCTTGCAGGAAGCGTGTCACTGTGGGCAGAGGCTTTGAGGTTATCTATGCTCAGGCTATGCTCAGGGTGATACACAGTCTCCATCTGTTACCTTAGGATCGAGATGTATCACAATCAGTCCCTTCTTCAGCACCGTGTCTTCCTGGAGGCTGCCATGCTTCCCACCATGATGATAACAGACCAAAGTTTTGAAACTGTAAGCCAGCCCCAATTAAACATTTCCCTTTATAAGAGTTGCCTTGGTCATGGTGTCTCTTTGCAGTAATGAAAACCTAACTGAAGACAACCACGCTGTCGTGTCCCAAGGTCAAAAGGTTGGACACTCCTGCTAGAGACTCCGAAAGGCCCAGGATGCTGAATATCTTGCAGAAGTCTTTCAAAGCCTGATGCCTGAGGGCCCTTCTCTAAGAACAGGAGCTCCTGTCTCCAAGATGCTCCACCTACCAGCAACCCTCCTATTCCTTTTCTTTGGAGATCAATACTCAAAGGAGTCTTACAGTAGCAGCTTTCCTCAGTCAGAGATTGAAGTCTTTTGTCAGGAGTGGTGTCAAGTCTGTGGCTCCAACAATAAACCTCTGGGCAGCTTCTCCTCTTAGGTTAAAGTTGTTCCAGGGAGAGAGGTTTATTTGTGTCATGTCAGCCCAGATGCTGTGCTGAGTTTACACTTTGCATCTCTAATAATCCTGTCTCAGGTCAGGGACTGCTCACCTGCACTGCCAGTCACTGCAGATTTCTACCCACCCTAGACGTGGAGTAATGCCAAGGTTCAGTAGGAAGCATTTACAGAAAATTCATGTTGGAGAAAACTCAGGTTGGAACTGGCCACTCCTTACAAACAACAACCAGAGTGGGTCATGGTGACTCCTGCTTGTAATCCTAGTCCTTAAGAGGCTGAGGCAGGAGGATCATTGTGAATTCCAAACTAGCCTGGGTTATAGAGCGGGGCCCTATCTAAAGCAAACAAATAACAAAACATAAAACAACAGCAATAAAGAAGTAAATTAAAACTCAAACAAGAAAACAAAAGCCAAGGAGTAGGCTTGTGTGGAATCCATCTCTGCAGGTCCCTAGAGCAAGATTTGGAGAAGGAAGGCTGCTAAATTCATTCTGCCACGCTATTACAGGGGCTGACCTTCTCTTTCCCATCAATTCAGGCTTTAAATGTGATTCACCTAGGTTTTAGGCATCTTATTGACATCAATCTACTAGGGAAACAATTAGGTTTCTAAAAATATCATGTGATTGATGTAGTACCTAGCAATAGAAGGTAATTGGAAGTCGGCTAAAGGATGCTCAGGATCAATTTCCTTATCCAAGAGGACCATCTCTTTGAATGAAAGCTTGTCGGGCTCCGTATTGATCACCTGGAGGGAGATTAGATTTATGTGTTTGGGTATCATGGTTACACAGGTGTCCAAGTGGAACACCTTTTGGAAGTGAAGATTGTTTTTGTCTTTTAACACTTCTTGGTGGTTTGAATATGCTTGGTCCATGGGAAGTGGCACTATTAGGAGGTGTGGCCTTGCTGGAGTAGATGTGGCCTTGTTGGGGGGAAGTGTGCCACTGTGTGAGCCAGCTTTGAAGGCTCCTAGTACTCAGGCTCCACCCAGTGTGAAAGACACCCTTTTCCTGGTTGCCTTTGGATGGAGATGCAGAATTCTTGGTTCCTCCAGCACCGCGTCTGCCTGCATGCAGCTTTGCTTCCTGCCATGATGACAATGAACTGAACCTCTCAACTGTAAGCCAGCCCCAATTAAATGCTTTCCTTTATAACAGTTGCCTTGGTCATGGTGAGTCTTCATACCAAAGCAAACCCTAAATAAGACAGAGCTTGGTACCAGGGGCTGGGGTATTTCTGTGATAGTCCTAACCATGCTTTCGTTTGGAGGAATGTTGATTTGGGGACTTTGGAAAGCAGTGGAATGTTTAAGTGGGACTTAGTGGGTCAGACTAATAGAAGCATGGAAGACAGTGGTGCTGAGGGTGGTTTGGACTGTGGGGGCCTGGCTCTAGGGTTTCAGAGAAGGAGCATTTCCGTGTGCGTCCTGGAAGAATTTTTGAGCCTGCTCTTGGGCTGCTTTTGCCCTTGTCTGAGGAGTCCGCCTGAGGCGAAGGTGAAGAGATTCAGACTGATTACCCTGACAAAGGAAGTCTCAAGTCAACCAAGTTTAGACTCTGTCCTATGGTTTACTTTTATGAGGAGCATTTTGATCAAGCAGTAAGCTTAGAAAGAAAGAAACAAACAAACAAAAATGTAAGAACACACATGGTATGCAGTCACTGATAAGTGGATATTAACCCAGAATCTCGGAATACCCTAGACACAATTCACATATCAATAGATTTCCAAGAAGATTTCCAAGAAGATGGAAGGAGAGACCCCTGATCCTGGAAAGACTGGATGTAGGGGAACGCCAGGACAGAGAAGCGAGAGGGGGTTGAATGGGAAAAAGAGGGAGGGAAGGGGGCTTATGGGACTTTCGGGAAGGGAGGAAATGGGAAAGGGGAAATGATTTGGAATGTAAATAAAAAAACTTAGAAAATAAATTAAAAAATGTATGGTTCAAGTATTAAAGGGCACCAGGAAGTACAATGAGTTAAATCCTGTGTTCAAGGATAGTAAATGGAATGAAGGGAGCAGTGACCTCAGGGCAGGATCCCACCCAGCTAAGCTTACTGTTTATGTGTTTAGAGTTGGGCGAGGATAGTTATAACATGTTAGGTGTTATTATTACCTTGTTACTGTTTTCATTTGGACTTTTAATCTGAAACTACAATGTTTGTGATTGACACTGTGTGATGGACACTGTGATGGTCACTGTGTGATGGACACTGTTTGATGGTCACTGTGTGATGGGCATTGTTTGATGGTCACTGTGTGATGGACACTGTGTGATGGTCACTGTGGACACTGTCATGGACACTGCCATGGTCACTGTGTGATAATCACTGTGAGATGGACACTGTGATGGTCACCTTGTGATTGACAGTGTGTGATGGGCTTTGTGTGATGGACACTGTGGTGGTCACCTTGTTATTGACACTATGTGATGGACACTGTAATGGATACTGTATGATGGTCACTGTTTCATGGACACTGTGATAGTCACTGTGTGATGGACACTGTGGTGAACACTGAGATGGTCACCTTGTGATTGACACTGGGTGATGGACATTGTGATGGTCACTGTTTCATGGACACTGTGATGGTCACTGTGTGATGGACACTGTGGTGAACACTGAGATGGTCACCTTGTGATTGACACTGGGTGATGGACATTGTGATGGTCACTGTTTCATGGACACTGTGTGATGATGGACTCTATGATGGTCACTGTGTGGTAGACACTGTGATGGACACTGTGTGATGGACACTGTTTGATGGTCACTGTGTGATGGAAACTGTGTGATGGACACTGTGTGATGGTCACTGTGTGGATACTGTCATGGACACTGTCATGGTCACTGTGTGATAATCACTGTGTGATGGACACTGTGATTGTCACTTTGTGATTGACACTGGGTGATGGACACTGTTTCATGGACATTGTGTGATGGACACTATGATGGTCACTGTGTGATGGACACAGATCCAGAAACTACAATCCAGAAATCTAGGCACACCTGTAATCCAGATCTTGAAGCTGGAAGATACATGCTTTTGATCTGGATCTTAAGGCATAGTAACCATGAAAAACTTCAGCTGTGGCTTTGTGTTACATGCCTTTAGTCCCAGGAGACAGAGTCAAGCAGATCTCTGAGTTCAGGGCCAGTCTGGGACAGAGCAAGTTCCAAGTATAGAAGAGTTTAGGAACAGGTAGGGTGATGCACGCCTTTAACTTCAGTCTTCAGGAGACAGAGCCAGGCAGATCTCTGAGTTCAAGGTCAGTTTACAGAGCCAGTTCTAGGACAGACAAGCCGAGGCAGTGACGGATGCAATAGAACAAGGGGACCGTGTTATAGCCCAGTAACTAGCAGAGCTCGGCAGCCTTGGCCATGGGGCTCTGGCTTTAGAGTCCAGAATAAAAGGGACTACTGGGACAATTGATGCTAGTTACCTGGAACTAAGAAATTAGCAGTGATCAAGAAGAGATCAGCATGGCTGGAGAGATGGCTCAGTGGTTAATGGCTGCTCTTCCAGAGGTCCTGAGTTCAATTCTTAGTAACCACATGGTGGCTCACAACCATCTGTAATGGGATATGATGCCCTCTTCTGTGTGTCTGAAGACAGCTACAGTGTGTTCATACACAGAAAGAAAGAAAGAAAAGAAAGAAAGAAAGAAAGAAAGAAAGAAAGAAAGAAAGAAAGAAAGAAAGAAAAAAGGAAGGAAGGAAGAAAGAAAGAAAGAAAGAAAGAAAGAAAGAAAGAAAGAAAGAAAGGAAGGAAGAAAAGGAAGGAAAGAAAGAAAAAAGGAAGGAAGGAAGAAGGAAAGAAAGAAAATAGGAAGGAAGGAAGGAAGAAAGGAAG
Organism: Tokudaia tokunoshimensis; assembly: GCA_036184795.1. NCBI lineage: Eukaryota > Metazoa > Chordata > Mammalia > Rodentia > Muridae > Tokudaia > Tokudaia tokunoshimensis. The sequence continues at coordinate 7,282,246 of BTHU01000003.1, read as the reverse complement.
AAAGAAAGAAAGAAAGAAAGAAAGAAAGAAAGAAAGAAAGAAAGGAAGGAAGGAAGAAAGGAAGCAAGCAAGCAAGCTGTATTTCAGATATAGATTTTGTGCTGGCAGCTGAACTTGGTAATTTATGAGACTCACCCAGGTGGTACTGGTTTTGAAGGTGTGAAGAGGTCATGGAGAGTAGCTGAGGCTTGGCACTGGGTGGGGCCAGGAAAAGCCATTGGTGGAAGTGCAGCCTCAGTTGCCAGGACTGAATGGGTCATGCTAAATCTCAAGGCTTGGCACCATGAAGAGAGCCTATGAGAGGCTACTGGTGAAGCGTAGTTTCAGTGGGAGACCCCAGGGTATTGGAGATGCCAGTACCAAGAACAGCCCAGCAGTGGAGTCAGTCAGAACCTAGAGTGCAGCCGAGGGCAGAGCTGGAGAAGTGACGTCAGCCCTTTGTCGGAGCCCAGAAGATCATGTGTGGATCCCAGACACTGGAACAAGAGGCTGTGATGTTGAACTTGCTTTAGAGCCTTCAAGATGTTAGAGGTGCCGGAGCCATGGGATATCTGCCAAGGAAAACTGCTAACAGGGAGTGGAACCAGCCCAAGAGAAACAAGTTTGTTGCAGTCAACAAAGATGAAAGGAATTGGAGATCTGAGGAGTGTTTTGGCATCAGACATGGAGATGCAGCGTTTGGAGGTTGCCCAGCTGGTTTTTCATCTTGCTTTGGTTCAGCATCTTCTAACTATGACATTTTGGAATGGCAATGTGTATCCTGAGATGTAGGAATTACGTCATCTGCTTTTGGATTTTGATTTTTATAGGAGATTACAGTTAAGAGATTGGATGAATCTCAGAAGAGACTTTGGACTCTTCAATGTTGTTGAGACTGTGAGTGACTGTGGGGACTTTTAAAGTTGGGCTAAATGTATTTTGCATTATTCTGTGCCCTCCCTCCTCCATAGACTCATGTCTTTGAACAAGCCCGTGGGACCAAGGGGATGGAATATAGGGGTTTGGATATGCTTGGCTCCTGGGAAGTGGCATGATTAGGTGGCTTGGCCTTGTTGGAAGAAGTCACTGTGTAGGAGGGGTTTTGAAGGCTCCTAGTGCTCAGGCTCCACCCAGAGTGGAAGAGACCTTCCTCCTGGCTGCCCGCAGGTCAAGATGCAGAACTCCCGGCTCGGCTCCTCTGGCAGCCTATCTGCTTGCGTGCTGCCATACTTCCCGCCTTCATGATAAAGGACTGAAACTCTGAAACTGTAAGCTAACCCCAACTAAATATTTTCCTTTACAAGAGTTGCCTTGGTCACGGTGTGCCTTCACAGCAATAGAATCGCCAAGACACACTTTGTCCAGAGAATTAAAGAGCCTTTTTCTGGGCTCAGGATTACATAGCTGAAGGAAGGTGTAAACTGCCTCCAGGATGGGAGTCGGCCTTCCCCTTTCCACTCAGAAAGCCCCTCCGGGCTTCATCCTTTTGTTACATCTTCATCCTGCCTTTCTAAAGGCTATGCACTTTTCTTATTCCTCATCCGATGAAAACCACCAATGTCTGTGAATTTTTACATGTAAAGGCTGTATTCAAAGGGATGTGGTGGTGCACTTCATGTTCCCTGGGCCGAGGAAGCGGAAAGAGACTGGTGTGGGCAGAATGGTTCAGAGTAAGTTCCTTCCGACTGCCTGGACTCTAAAGCAAACAGCGAGCTCTACAGAGCAACCCGAAGAGGGCGGGTTTGCTGGTTCTTTTTAGAGGAAGCAGGTGAAGGGATGGAAGGAATTAGCATTTAATGCACATGGGTGCTTTAAGGAAATATTACCACTAGCATGCTGCTCCCGTAGATTCTGGTTTAAGTCATAAGGAGAGGTCCCAGAACAAGTGGTTTTTGAAGTGCTTTTAAGCTTGAACATCAAATTAAATAGCAGCACTATTGGATAATCAAACTCGTGAGGTGAGATAAATATCTACAGCCTCGTGAGGATTGTAATAGAGAAGTGAAAAGACAGAGAAGTAGCTGCTTTAAAATAATCCCAGAATAATATATATATATGAATACATATGAATATATATATATTCATATATATATATATGAAATACAAAATCACCCCCAGGACAGTGCAGCCATTGTTGAAGGCAAGATGTGCCACCAAACCAATACTGGGAAAGAGATGGGAGAAATATGCTATCTGCAAGGTATAACCCTCGTGATCAGTGTTAAGGACCACATGAAAGAGAGTCCCTGTACAATGGTGAAATTCAGCAGGAATCACACCAATCAAAGGACTGTCAGCAGAGGGAGGACAGGAACACATTCTACCCTGGTAACTTAGAGGGACCTCGGCTCAGGCCAAATCAGGATTCTGGTGCTGGTGCTAAAGGAATTTCAGAACTCGCCACTTCACTGAAGTAAGTTGGTCATGCCACTAATGGCATTTTTAATTTAAGCGTAAGGATTAAAGGAAAGAGAGGCACTCAGTAACACATGCTAAAGTAGGGGGTATGTGCTCTGCAGGAGAGCGCTGGAAAAGTAAGACACACCCAAGGATGGATACAGGCCCCTCAGGGGAGATAAGCAATTAATTAATTATCTGAGAATTAGCCATTTTTCCCATTTCAGGAGCTCCCCAAGTTAACTCCCCGTGAAAGGTTGTTAAGACCATTTCCCCTCTCTCTTGATTAGGTGGCTCTAGGATGCTGACAAAGGCTTAGACCTTCAACCACATTCCAGAGCAGGGGACTTTTTTTCTTCTTCGAATGTCTCCAGGATATTCCCTGAGAATCCTGTCTCAGCATCATTAGTAATAAGCCATGCTGATACCATGTACAGTTTGATAGGAGATGCTCGTAAGACTTTGTCACATCTGTGGTCCCCTTCCCAGAAGAATGACACCAGTCTAATGACAAGAAAATACCAGATCAATCAGCTGTGTGGGAAATTCTACAAAGTGTCTGAGCACCAAGCCGTGTTCTTCAAAGGTGACAAGGTCATGAAAGTAAGACACCTGAAGAGACAGAGGGCACACTGGGTGAGGGCACTGACATCCTGAAAAGGTCTCGGAGGAGGAGAAAGGCCATCAGCAGAGCCACGAAGGGTTTCAGTGAAGTCTGGAGTGTAAGCATCACACTGACGATAATGACTCAGTTTTGCTAATCAGACCACAGTTATGCGAGTCTCAGCACAAAATAGACAGTAAAGAGCAAATGGGCTCTTTATGCAGACCGTTGATATAAATCTAAAATTATTTTAAACAGATAGGTTATAAAGACTATGTATTTTATGATCTATGCATGCATTTTAAAACAGACAAAACAAGCTCCTTAGATAGTCTCTTCTATTCTACCCATATAGCCAGGGTAGAGAAGACGTGTGTGTGCATATGTGTGTGTGTGTGCGCGCGCGCATGTGTGTGTGTGTGTCTGTATGTCTATATATGTGTGTGGGTGTGTCTGTATGTGTGTGTATCTGTATGTGTCTATATGTGTGTGTGTGTGTCTGCATGTGTCTGTGTGTGTCTGTATGTGTATGTCTATATGTGTGTGTGTCTACATGTGTCTGTGTGTGTATCTGTGTGTGTGTCTATATGTGTGTGTCTATATGTGTGTGTGTCTGCATGTGTGTGTCTATATGTGTGTGTCTGCATATGTCTGTGTGTGCGTCTGTAGTGTGTATCTATATGTGTCTGTGTGTGTCTGTATGTGTGTCTGTGTATGTGTGTGTGTTTTCGTGTGTGTCTGTATGTCTATATGTGTGTGGGTGTGTCTGTATGTGTATGTGTGTGCATGTCTGTCTGTGTGTGTGTGTCTGTATGTGTCTGCATGTGTATGTGTATGTCTGCATGTGTGTGTGTGTGTCTGTATGTGGGTGTGTGTCTGTATCTGTGTGTGTGTGTCTGTGTGTGTCTGTATGTGGGTGTGTGTCTGTATATGTGTGTGTGTGTGTCTGTGTGTGTCTATATGTGTGTGTGTCTGCATGTGTCTGTGTGTGTCTGTATATGGGTGTGTGTCTGTATGTGTGTATGTGTGTGTGTAGCAGGGTCCCCACATGTACATGCTTAGTGTTCACAGAAGTGCAGCCATGTTTGTGGAAGACAGAGGACATGAGCAGCTGCTCCTCTTCGGACGCTGTCCACTTTATTTTTGACACAAAACCTCTCACTGGCCTGTAGTTCACCAAGCAGGCTGGGCTGGCTGGATAGGAGGTCCCAGGCATCCTGCTGTCTCTGCCTCCTCAGTCCTGGGATTGCAGTCTTGTGCCAGCACATTGTAGGAAATATTAAGAAAGTTGAACTGCATGTTCCCACACTCGTGCCTCAAACTCTCTGCCCCAGTGGCCTAGGTGGCCATGTACTGACGAGCAATGACCGACCTGGGTTTTATTTCATGGAGATTCACTGGCCCAGAGCTCCTGAAATGTCTCTGCCCAGGTTGCTCGGTTCCCACTGGTGAGTCGCTACCATGCCAACCCCATGCTTCAAATCCCGCACGGCCTTTGTGGAGCACCTCAGGCAAACCCACACTTGGCCGCCGTACCTTTCTCTCTTGAAACCAGTTGAGCCGAAGTTGTGTTGCATGAAGGAAAACGCAACACAAACTTAGTTCCGAAACAATGGTAACTCAATCTCTGGGTGCAACAACTAAAAGCTAATCTGTAAACCCTATTAAAATCTGATCCCTCTGGTGGCGGATCCTTTCGGATCTGCCATGATACTAGGAAACTATAGCAGCTACATCTTACCCTTCTGCTGTCCCCGATCCGAAAGGAAGTAACTCTCTCCTGCCTCCTCTCTTCCTCTGTCCAGCCCAGAAGTCCCGCCTACTCGCCCAGTGTTTGGCTGCTTTATTCATTAGGGGATTGGTTCACAAGAACAGCACCAGGCCCATCCGCAACACCAGCACACCTGACTATTTTTCCCCATGGGTTCTGAGGCGCCAACTCAGGTCTGCATGCTTCAAAGCAAGTACTTGACTGGCTGGGCTGTCTACCTCAGCCCACAAGGACACTAGCTGGGAAGGCCACCTCAGGCCCTGAGGACACTGGCAGAGATGTCCACCTCAGCTGGTGAGGACACTAACTGGGCTGTCTACTGACTGGGGACAGGCATTGCAAGTACCTCAGGTCTAAGTTTACATGCTTTCTTTCCGTCTCCATTAGCCCTCTCAGCTTCCACTGAACAGATTAGTGCATGGCCCCCAGGTGGAGTTCAGTGCTGGATTTAGGCACAGGCCTCAGCAATCTACTTATACTAACAAATTTAATCTTCCCAATTGCCCTATAAGGAGCAACATTAGCTCATTGTCTATGCTTTACGCTTGAAAGAGATGGTTTATATCTTGGAGAGACGTCTGTCCCCCAGGTGAGGTTTCTTTCTATATGGATTGGGTTCCACAGGCAGTGAGGGACAGCTTGTGTCCCGTTACTTTCTTCCGGGGACCTCGTCGGAGGGTCTCTGAATGGTACTCACTCTGCTTTGTCTCGCAGAGACATCAGGTACAGTTCTGCCAGCAGGATAAGCGTCATCAGGGCATTCTAATGCTCTATTTTCTTTCTCAAGCCTGCAGCTGAGCTGAATAATCAGTGGGAAATATAATACTGAAGAGCGAGGGGGTACTTCAAGGTTTCAGAACAGGACGCGCCTCAAGACACGGTGTCTTCACTTTTGAAGATACGCATAGGCAAAAGCATTCTTCCCTTGACCCTCCTCCCTTGAAGGGCCCTTCAGAGAATTCTTGACCTTCTTCTAAAGTAGACCATAAAACTTTCAGCCCAGAGGCACCCCCACACCCAGAGGAAAGAAGCACCCTTCTTTCAAAGACACAGAGATGACAAGAAAAGCTGAAGAAAAGTCTCAGTAAATCCTCCCGATTTAACATCACCGGGCCACGCTTTTTTTGTCTAATATTGCTCCACAACTGTCTGCTTCTTCAAAATTAGCCTGCACACACACTTTCCTTTTCTATTGAGTCTTCTTTCTGAAGGCTCCATGCACATGAACTTATATTAAGTAAAAGCGCCATCCAGGCTAAGTCTGCTCATTGGGTGGGAACATCAGCCACAAAGACTGAGGACGTCCCAGGGTGAGACTGTGGTCTTCATTTCCCTAGAGCCTGAGAACTTCCTAGACACACTGCTGTGTTTGGTGTAGTGTGCAGCATGTTTGACTGATACTTGGAAAATATTTGAAGAACACCGAGGAATAAAGAGGGCTGCGTGCCTTGGTTACTCTGCCATTGGCCTACACTAGAGCCCTTTAGAATAAAACGCTATCACCGGCAGCCCTCCCTCTCCCTGTAGGACCCACTGAGCTACTTTTTTGTGCATTGCCTGGATTTCTCGTCTGAGAAGCCTGTGTCGAAAAATTAACTGCTTACCTCGGAAGACTGTGGCATTACCACTGTGTCTGGGGAGTATGCAGCATCCAAACCTAGCTGCCTCTCCTTCCTGGGAGAGCAAGCCACAGCCCTCTCCTGAGACCCTACCCTGACTCCCAGAGGGCACCATAATGTTTCAGGAAGACCCCTAGGAGAAAGAAGGTCATGGAAACAGTCAATGTGGCAAAGGTGGAAGAAGAGAGGACTGCCAGAAAGAAGCGCGATAGTTTCATGCCTCGCGGAGCATCAGCCACACAGGTGTCATTCCATCTGAACCTGCCCGCCGTAAGTGTCAGACTCTGCTTGGTGAGCTATTGCCCAGTAGAAGCTGCCCCTGTTGCTTCTGATGGAAGCTCTATTAATGCTCACTAGCTAATAATTCTAGCAGAATCAACTCTCCAGTATTCATGATACCTTTGAGATGTCCTTCACATTATGGATGAGATATTAATTTAGTTCCATGACAGCGATCACTCTGAATCATTACTTTGCTAATTAATAAGAAATGATGGCTGACAGAGAGCTGTAAACCCGGTAATGTGCTGAGTATGACCGGAAATAAGATTATTAGGTGGAATTTAAACACTTGGCCTATTATTATCGCAAATAATTTACAAAGGGAAATGGGATTAAAAATACTCACCATAACTTAGTTTAGAAAGTAATGATAACAGACCTTTTCTGCAATTTATAGTCCGTTCAAGAATGGGTTTGGCTCCCTAGCTGGAAGTGGCATGATTTAAGGGTCTACCGTACCAGCATAATACATTTCGATGCTGTCACTGGGGCAGCACAACATTAATTCTCTCCAGCTTTCTGAACACTGATAGGTATGAAGTTTGGTAAAGGAGGGAGGGTGGGGGCTTGGATGCCGGCCTCCATGGACAGCCACACAGACTGTGAACTCAGCGTTTGCTAATTACAGCTTTTATCCACCCTTGCCCCTCTATTTGACTTGCAATGAATGTTTTGAATCAGATTCCTTTTTTTCTTAATTTGCTTTTAATGTACGTATGTCGGAATGCATGCCTCGTGTGTGATGGTGTCTACGCAGGCATGAGGTGTTGGAGCTCTAGAGCCGGGGTTATAGGAGCTTGTGAGCCACCTGATGTGGGTGCTGGGAACTGAACTCAGGATGTCTGAAAGAGCAGAACACGATTCTCACTGATGAGCCATCCCTCGGGCCTCCGATCAAATTCTTAAACCCCCAAAGGAAAGTCTTTATGGGTTGTCGACAAACTGATTTATACTGAATATACACCATGTTCCGGATGATAGCAACATCTAAAGGTACAAAAGAGGACTGAGGCATCACCCTCATCTCAGGGAAAGGATGGGTACTCGAAGGAGCTGAAGAAACCATCCAGGAGTGCGGCAGAGAGAGGTGCAGGAGGGCCAGGGAGCCTGCAGGGCTGTCTCAGGAGTGGAAGGGGTTGTTGTGGCTAAAACAGGAAGGTGAAGGGTTAGCGGCTCGAGCTCTTCAGGTTTGCAGATCTCTGTCCAAATCCTCCTTCCTGTCCCTTATCAGCTCTGAGACCTTGACTGGCCAGCTGTTTCAGGTCTGTGGGCTCATTTGTAAAATGCTGGAGCCAGCATTACACTTCAGATTATCCCAAGAGTCGGTGAACTAAACCATGTGTTTAGTCTAGGCACGGAGCCGGCTTCCGTGTGCATAGGAAATGGAAGCCATTAGTCAGTTCGGAAAGAGCAAGTGGCTTCCGGCTTCCAGGTAAATGGAGAATGGAGGAGAAGGAACTTCCATGTGGAGGGCAGGAAGGATATGTGCAGGGTCAGTTCTCTGACAAGATTTTCAGGATGGCTGACATAAATCTGTGGGTGCAGGAGACAGAACCAGAATAGTGCACAGAAGACACATCCTGAAGGGATTCTGGGCTAAGCTAGAGGGAATGAATTCTGTTCTAAAAGCTTTGGCAAGCCCATGAGCTGTGTCAAACAATAAGATCAGGACTGTGGCGAGATCTATCAGTCCATGGATATCTGGACAGGGAAGCAACCAGGGTTGCCAAGAGCAGTTTGTGGTGATAGCAGAAATGGGATCAGGAGGAGAGGGCTGTTGGCCCTCTGATGGCTTGTAGCCGTGAGTTCATCCTCCCAGGTCTTGCATAATCCCCCATCTGCCACTATAGCCATTTCTACACTGACCACCCCCTCAGTGGTTTTTAAATATATATATGGAAGTAATCCTTTCCCCAAAGAGTCCATTATCTCAATATTGTTAGGGCCCCCTGGAAACCTTCTTGTTAGTAAATGACTAGGTAAGGTCACTGAGGCCCATTGGGTGGAATGAGGCAGCCAGACCCCCAGGACAGCTGGGTGGAAGATGACATCCTACACCATCTTACACTTCATGCCTACAGCTTCAGGATTCACGGATTGCTCAGCGTTCACCTCTCAGAGAATTTAGCCTCAAGTCCCACTCTGATACCCTGCAGAAGGCCACTGGTCCAGTCATTCGGGCTGCTACTTATCATAGGATGGAGTCAGTGTAACGCTTTGTCTTTCTGTGCTTCTGTTTCCTGGTGACAAGGAAGTGACAGTTACACTTTCCTGAAAGCCCATGGACATTGTGTTTAGATTAGAAAGCATCCCGACTGTACCATAGACCAGAGAGCCTATAGAACGCCCATTAAATTGCTTATTCACTTTACATCCTGATCACAGCCCTCTTCCCAGTCCTCCCCTAGACATCCTTTCTCCCATTCCCCCTTCCCCTTCTCCTCTGAGAAGATGGAGGCTCCCCTGGGTACCAACCCACCCTGGCACATCAAGTCACTGTAGGAGCCCTCCCACTGAGGCTAGATAAGGCAGTCCAGTTAGGGGAACAGGAACCACAGGCAGACAACAGAGTCAGGGACAGCGCCCCCTCTAGTTGTTGGGGGACCCACATGAGACCAAGCTGCACTTCTGCTACTTATGTGCAGCGGTGTGGGCTAGACACCATTAATAGGACAAAATGGCAGCCTAGAGAATGGGAAAAGATCTTCAGCAACCCTACATCCAATAGAGGGCTGATATCCAAAATCCATAAAGTACTCAAGAAATTAGACACCAACAAATCAAAACAACCCAGTTAAAAAAAAATGGAGTGCAGAAGCTAAACAGAATTCTCAACAAAGGAATATTTAACGGCCAAGAAGCACTTAAGGAAATGTTCAATGTCCTTAGTCACCAGGGAAATGCAAATCAAAATGACTCTGAGATTCTACTTTACACCCATTAGAACAGCTAAGATCAAAAAGTCAAGTAGCAGCACATGCTGGTGAGGATGTGGAGCAAGGGGAATGAATACTCCTCCATTGCTGGTGGGAGTGCAAACTTGTACAACCACTCTGGAAATCAATCTGGTGGTTTCTCTGAAAATTGGGACTAGTTCTACCTCAAGACCCATCTATACCTCTCCGGGGCATATACTCAAAAGATGCTCCACCAGAAGGACACTTGTTCCACTATGTTCATAGCTTTATTCTTAATAGCCAGATACTGGAAACAACCCAATTGCCCCTCACCTGAAATATAGATAAAGAAAATGTGGTCCACTTACACAATCGAATACTACTCAGCTATTAAAAACAAGGACATCATGAAATTGGCAATCAAATGGATGGAAGTGGAAAATATTCTGAATGAGGTAACTCAGATCCAAAAGGACATGCATGGTATCAAACTTCTTATTTGCCAGAGGACCACTAGTCATAGAGGAATCTTATGCAGGAGTCCATTCATACACATGTCGGGAGGATCTGCCCTTGGTCAGATCGAGGAGGAAGGTCCTGACCCTGGGAATGCAAATATTCCTCCAAGTTCAGTTGAAAACCAAGGATGGATATTTCAGAAAAACACAGGGAATCAGGTGCCCTGACAGACATCTTCTTCTGCACAGGCACTGCCTTTGTAACCTTCTAACTTTGTGAAATGGTTATGAAATGAACAAAAGTCTCTATGATTAATGAATGGCTTCTTTTGAAGGTACCAGTTGCATCTTCATCCATAGCAGTTGACTTGTGAAAATGAGCGTTTGCTGAGGTCTGCTGCCATGGTGAGAACATGGGAGACCTGGAGAAGCCAGAGATGGTTAATGCTCTGAAGATAGCCTTGTGGCAGAGCCATGCAGCTGGAAGCCACCGCGGTCAGCTCTCAATAGGGCAGAAAGGAGACCCGCCTCGACTGAAGACCATGTCTGTCTTTCCTTTCCAGGACCCAGTGGCCATCTGTAGCTGAGCACTAACTAATGTGCCCTTGGGGCATCTTTACAGGCTGTGTCCCTGGTGGATGGCCTGGTTTCAGACCAGTGAATACATCCCCCTGTAATCTCAGGGCTGTGCTCAGCTCCCACCAGCTTCTAGTGGACTCATCATAAACTTTCAAGACCAGTGCTAATGACACTGGCGTTTTATAGACCTGAGAGCTGAGAATCTGAGACATAGTCACTAGATAGCCTGACCAAGTTCACCAAGGACCACTGAAGGTCAAATAAGTTTCCCAAGGTCACAACTCTACAGGCAGAAATGGTTTGCTTTCTTCATAGACAACTTTTTTTTTTAGGCCATTAAAGAAAGAGTGGAGGACAAAGTCACACCCCCCCCCCCGATATTTAAAAGTAACTGCTATATGAAGGACAGTGAACTCCACTGCCCTGCACCCTGGGGCTCCAAACATGGAACCAAACATACAAGACTACCCATATGGAGGTCACCTTCTGGGCCATTCAACCAACTCAGTAGCTGCCACCAACACAAACCAGACCAAACCATGTCCGACCCTTATGGTATATTACATCTTAACTCACACAGTGTAAGGAGTATGTATGTTGTTGGGGTCCCTACTATTCCTTGGCTACTTTCAAAATGAAGCCAAAGGCAGAACAGAATAGTTAGAGAAGAACTAACTTAGAGGTTAGGTTTTTATTCTCTGAGAGAAATATTATTTTTAAAAGACAATTTATACATAAATAAGGATTATAGAAAATGCTATGTAATAGTTTCATGGTAGGTGGTGTTGCCATGGTCATTGTTAGTTTGATGAGGGCAGGGCTTGTTGTGAGCAGCTGAGATGACAAAGCTGACTTACATTCTTTGAATCTCTCACCAAAAATCTTGATATCTTTCGACATAACTGCAAAATAATACTTGAGAGAATATCAACTATTCTGCATATCTTACATTATAATCTTAATAATATAGATAATAATATACACTGATAGGTGAATGATTATATCATTCACCTACCAGTCAGGTGAATGATAGAAAATAGTCTCTCTTGTGCATCGTCAGCAGTGCACCGTGCTCACTGTCTCTGCACAATCTCCACAGGCAACTTGGTTTTTAATTTTCACGTGTCCACTTTACAGATGGGGCAACCAGGCTCAAGTCATGTAGTTGGGAACTAGGTCCTTGTAGTTCAGTCAACATTATCTTGAACATAAGGGGCAGGTGGAGGCATGAATACGTGTCTCTCATCTTCTCTTCTGAGGTAGTTAATACTGATTATTAGCTTGACAGTATCTAGAATAACCTAGGAGGCAAACCTCTTGGCATATATCTGAGGGAGCTTTGAGACTGCTTTAATCGCAATGGGAAGACACTCCCTAAATGAGGATGGCTTCACCCTATGGGTTGCATCCTTGGACTATAAGAAGAGGAGAGGGATCTGAAAACCTGGATCCATCTCTGCTATCTGACTGGATACAATGTGGTCAGATCATCTCTGCTATCTGACTGGATACAATGTGACCAGATACCTCTGGCCCTGCAGCCAGGACTTTACTGCCAGCATGGACTGTACCTTCAAGCTGTGAGCTGAGATAAATCTTTCCTTCCCTCCCTCCCTCCCCCTTCCTTCCTTCCTTCCTTCCTTCCTTCCTTCCTTCCTTCCTTCCTCCTTCCTTTCTTCCTTCCTTCCTTCCTCCCTCCCTCCCTCCCTCCCTCCCTCCCTTAGGTTGCTGTTGTTGGACATTTTGCCATAGCAACAAGAAGTTTACAGAGACACCTTCCTAGCCTTCCCTGAACAGCCATGACTAAGTAGAGAAGATGCTCCCGGGAACCCAAGCCTCCCTCTAGTGGCTTTCTGAGACAACTATGGCAGCACCCTTCTGAAAAGACCTTGCTCAGAGCATCTTGGGCAGACAACTGCTGAACCTTTTCAGTGGCAGCTGAGTTTCAGAAGCCCAGAGCTGGAGGCAACATATGGCAAGTTGACATTATCTTAATTTCCTTGTTAGCATCATTCCATACATTGTCTCCATCTGACCATACTAAGTCGTGAGGAACCAACTGTGAATAAGAGAAATGACAGGTTAACTCGCCTTTCATTTGTTTTCCATAATAAATGGAATATTTCCTTGAACACTTAAAGCCATTAACATTTCAATTTATTCATGCTTTTTCTTCCTGGCATCCTAATGGCAATATTACATAATTATATCTGCTCTGTAGCCATCAGCTTTGATGGCAATGCCTTGCATATCTTTTGTTAGACTGTTGATAGGAGGAGGCAGCTTGCTTTTTTATATCTTTCCACCCACTTCTTGAACCTCAATTGTCAAACAGGGAAACAATGTCAGTGACATAAGTGATCAGGAACTAGATGAGGACCCAATGTAACACACCCTGTACTCCCTACATACAAGGCACTGCTGCAGACAGTGTGCTTACTTACTCCACCCACAGCACTCTGCAGTGGGTTCTATTATCAACACCTCCACTTTTACAAATGAGACGGTGAGGCAGAGAGAGATGAAGTGGCTTTTTCAAGGTTGCTTTAGGTTCTTCCAAACTGGGCTTGGATCCTGCAGTCTGGACCTGGTGAAAGGATTCCTTTATGTTCCAGGTTTCTCGGTCCGTGCCTTTCTTTCTCCTGTGTGACTCAGTCTTATATAGAGGAATCCATCCTATTGTGCTGGGTTCCAAGAATGTGACAAAGTGGAAGTAGTGTGGATTGACTCCCTGCTGGAGTCAACTTGGAGTTTAGCCGTCATGTCTGAGAGATTAGGGGGAGGGTCAGCCAGGCATAGGAATATGTAACTATAATCCTAACACTCAGGAGACCGAGGCAGGAGGATGGTGAGTTTGAGTCCAGCATGGGCTACACGGGGAGACCTTCAGCGCTCTTTTAGAAAGCAAGAGGGGAAGACCAGGTAGGATCTTTAAAAGGATCTAGCTAGTCACAAGGGCTCTGTCCTTCTTAACAGATTAAAAGATTTGAGGATCCTTGGGTGGTCTTGAAGGTGGGCTTTTTACAAAAGCCTGTTTCTGACTCTTGTCTTTGCCATTCTCACAATGTACATTATATGGGTTTGCCTCACCATGCCCACAGCACCTGACTGAACCAACTTAAATGAGGAACTATTTATTTCAGCTCTGGGAATCAGAAGGTTCAGCCATCACGGTGTGGAGGGTGTGAGAGAGGACAGCTCATGTCCCAGGGGCCAGGAAACAGAGAAGGGAGCACTCAGACCCCTGAGGCTTCCTTTTAGCTCCCTGGATCACAGCCCATGGGATTGTACTGCCCTGCTCAGTTAGTCCCCATAGGGAAATGCCCTCAGAGACACACTCATAGCTGTACCTCAATCTGCTAGATCAACTTGATGGAGATTAATCTTCACACCACATTACATCCTGGCCTTTACCCATCAGAGCCCCTCAATCTTGGTCAGGCCTGCCTCTAGAACCCCTAGTTGAATAAACTCTTATTCTTCATAAGCTCCCCCCACCCCTCCCCCAGTGTGTAACATTCAGTTCTAGCAGCAGAGAGATGATTAACAGAGATGTGTTTAAGTACTTTTCCTCATTCTTGCTCTGTCTGTTCAAAGTATAATTTTTGCCTGAAGACCATGACCTTTGAGGCACTGTTAGGTTTGCAATGAGTGAAGGGAAATGTATGCACGCATTTTAGCCAACAAGATGTAAATAACTCCTGTATAGGTTTGACCCTTTGAACGTCAGGGGTGAAGTCATGAGGAGGCCATGGGCATTTCTGAAAAATCAAGGTGCTTCCAGAATTGATTGGCCGCCGGGTTCCCTCTATGTCCGTGTTTTCTGTAGGCTACTTTCCACAAACCAAGCCCTTGAAAAGAGTTCAGCGCTTCTGTGGACACAAAGTATTGTCTGCCTGGGCACAGGTCAGGAGGGGACTCCAGGCACCAAGCAGCAAAGATGTGTGCACACTGCCTTTAAAGCGACAGGGCCAAATGACTGTGCCTGTGGTTTTGGCTCTGAGAATGTGAACCAGGGCTAGACTGTGGTATGAGAAAGAGACTGGGAGGAATATTATAATTTCAGGAAACAAGCCTCTCGGTTCAAGGAATTGCCCCACGAATTCATTTAAACATTACTGCATTTCTTTCAAATGGAAAGGAAACTCATACTTCTTAATGTCTGTTCATCATCAATATTATACCAATTATTGCATTACTTGTGGCTGATAAATATTCAGGGAATAAATGAAGCCCATAAGATGGATTAATTCTCCAGGAGTACAAACAAAAACTTTCAATATTTTATATCACATAATTAAATGCTGTTTGCTGTTTCTACAGCCAGGACTTGGGACATGCTAATTAATGGCTCTGAGAAGGGGCATTGATATGTTTTGATGTTCAGAATCGGATGATTTCTAAGCCCTAAATGGCTCTGCTGATGAAGTACGTTCACAGAATCAGTCCTACCTGCAGAAGTCTGGGGGGACCATGCCGTAAACATCGATCCTGTCACAGAGCTCCAGAGCAATTGTCATGGTGAACCAGCCAGTGCTTAGCCAAGTGTTGGAGATCTTCCTGGAAGGAACAAGGGTGAAGTCTGCAGTCTGGTAAAGCATGGTTCATAACCATGCTGGAGCCAACTATAAAACAATCCCCCACCCCTAGCGTACACACACACATCATGCACACACATGCACACACACATACACCACACATGCACACGTGTACACACATGCACCCAGGCACACAGGCAAATACGCATACATGCACTTCCTCTCACTCTCTCCCATTCAGTACACATTAGAATCTTGCTAAACCAAACTCTCTTACAGCACATTAATAACTAATGTCGATGCTTAAGGGATTTCTACATCATTAAAGATAATGATCATTGTTTGAATGCTTAGGTGTGTGTTGCCATAATTCAACTGTAAGATGACAATATCCATGTGGCCATTTGGTATTAATGAGAATATTTGACTAGAAATTTTCCCTGTGTCCCTAAACAAGCTAGATTACAAATAATATAAATATGGATAAACAAGTAGGTCTTGCTACCTCTCGTTCTATTAATATACACACTTATCTATCACCTATATGTATGCATGTATGTATGCATGTGTATATAAATGTATGCATGCATGTATGCATGTATCTAACACATCTATCTTCTACTCATATTTATTACCATCATTTGTTACTTATCTATCATCAATCAGTTTCATTCTGTCATCTGTCTATTATCACCTATCACTTATTAATCATTAATCTATTATCTGTCTATGCATCCATCTACCCATTTATCATGTATGTATACATCTATCTGTCCGTCCATCTGTCCATCCATCCATAGGTGAAGGGTTGCCCCAAAGCACATTAAGAACACCAGTATTGTGACTGAGTTTTTTTTTTCCTTAGGAGGAGCACATGCATTTGGGAGGAGTGGAGGAAGAGAGCCAGAGGGATGCTTGCATCTAATAGAGCCTCTACTTTTTACCTTATCTAAGGTCATTCAGACCTAAATCCCAAACTGACAAGTTTAAGGGAATAAATCTGTGCATTTTGCCAGTCATTAACATGTGCATCCAGACATCCGAGCGGAGGCTGAACAGGCCGCCCAGCCTCAGGGGACCAGTGGAGACACATCGGCAAGGTCTAATTTGAGTCCGGAGAATGAGTCACTGGTCTCCATGCTCCGCTGCTGTGGATGTTAATTTTGGTTCTTCTGGGACTGCTGCCTTCTCCTCCTTCAGTGCCGTGGCATGCCTCATTAGCCAGCTCCAAACACCTTATCCCCAAGGTCAGACTGTCTGACTTTGCCCAGCCACAGAGCTGTTATGTGAGGTGAATAGCAGAGCCGCAGAAAGGGCTTTCCAGATGCACCGTAGAGCTCCACACTTTGAGAAGGAAGACTGTTAAGCAGTTTGCTCTATTCCCCTTCATGCAGGGAGAGGAAATATTGTTAAAGAGGCTTTTTGCCTTGTGGAGAACCTGACAGACATGGGTGGGTTTCAGTTTCAATGTCGAGTCTTAAGCCTTTAGTGTGTTTTCCTCCACTCCACAGCTTCCTGACCAAGCTTGTCAAAGCCACTACAGACGAGGATCCCGTGGGCTTGACGCGCTCCTGTTTCTGTCATGTGCGGCTGGATAGCCTGCGGCAGGTTCCTGCTGATCTCTCAGCCGAAGTCTCCCATCTACAAAGCAGATCCTAGATGCTCTGTCCTCTGGCCATTTGAGAACATTAGAAAATGTCCACAAAATGGACTGGGGCAGAGGGTGGTAATGACACAGAGATCCCTCCCTTCTCTCCTGGCTGCTGGGGTGAGTGAAAAAGGTAAATAATTTAGCATTCCTTCAGTGCTGTTTAGTACCCAGGAAGAAAACCCTTCCAACCCTCTGGCACTGGGGTCTGATGGAGGAGGTGCACCAGTAGCCAGGGCAGCATTTATAAAGAACAGCAGCTTCCAGCTTTTTTAGGTATTAGTATATTCCTTTCCTCTCATTAGTGCTATACCTTCATAAGGCTTTGGGTTTAAGGGGCTGGGAAGGATCAGAGCCAACTGAATGAGAAGGGGAAGAGGAGGAAAAACCTTTAAAGGGGAGCCCATCTGTTCCTGGGGAGGTTCGGCCATTAATTGACCAATGCAGATGTGGATGCTTCGAGTCAACCATCAGTCTGAGCTCAGGGACCCTGGTGGGGGATTGCAACCCCATAGGAAGAACAACATCAGCTGGCCGGACTACCCAGTGCTCCCAGGAATCTAGACCATCAACCAAGTAGTGTACAGGGAGGGATCCATTGCTCCAGAAACATGTAGTAGAGGATGGCCTTGTCTGACATCAGTGGGAGGGGAGGCCCTTGGTCCTGTAGAGGTTTGATGCCCCAGCATAGGGGGATGCTAGAGCAGAGGGGTGGGAGAGGGTGAATGGATGGTGGAGCACCCTCATAGAGGCAAAGGGGAGGGAGGAGAGGGCAGATGTGAGTATGTATCTGATGGAGCCCAGGAAAAACACAACCCTCACTCATATCCCAGAGATCCCCGATGGTCACACCCATATCTTCTGCCTTTCCATTCCCTGGAAACACCAACTAGGGAGCAGAAACTCCCTGGAAGTTTTCCTGTGATGCCACAGCCTAGAACACAGGAGGACACAAACCACAGGAAGTGGGAACGGGAAGAATACAAAGTGGAGGTCTAGAGGAACTAAAGTGAGGTGCTCTTTTAAGTGCCACTTAAAATTTCCCAGACTTCCTAAATAACAGCCTTGGGATCACGCACCATAGAAACGCAACCGCTTTGTTCTGTCTTCCTGAAAGGATCGGAACTCTTTTTTCCCCCTCCAACAAAGGAATATCTACTGTTTTTACAGTTAATCAGCTGTAATGAAAGAAGATGAAGAGCTGTCATGTGCTTATTAGAGAAAATTAGCAGATATTCTTTTATATGATGAAGTAACACACTGAGCTGATAACGCTATAGTGCACACTAAATTACAATTAAAGGCCTTTCTGCTCTGCCAGAATCTCATTTATAATCTCAATGGAATATTCTTCCTGCAGTTATTTCATTTATGCTTCCTTTATGTAATTACTATAATATTGGTTCTGAATCATATTTTCCTAATGTGCCCTTATTCAATTATAAAGTTATTTTGAAGTATAGTTACTTTCTAATATCAAAGAACATGATTCGGCCATCTCTGTCTTCTGCCGTGCTTCTTAACGAGTCATCTTCATCTCCACTTCAAGGGTAAAATTTCCTACAAATCAAAATCAACTGACTTGGCTCATTTCTTAAAAAATATTATCCTGAGCCGAATGCTCCAGTGACGAGTTTGGTTTGGATAGAAAGCCAGTTCTTTAATGCGTCTTCAACATATGCGCTCACACTGCTGGATATCTCTGCTTACATACAAGGAATATTTTCAACCCAAATGTTCTGGGTTTCGGTCAAGTGGAAATCTGTTCTGGAAGGTTGTTTCTGTCTCTCAGCCTAAGAATAAGGACGCATAAGAATACCGAGTCAATATCAGCGCAGCTTTGCAAAGACAGTCTGTTAAGGTCAGAGATGCAAAGCTCCTTCAGAAGGATCGATACGCCGTGGCAGGCTACAAGGTCATAGGGGAGATTGCCCGAGCAGGGCAGAGTGGGTGATAACTGAGGTATATCTGCAGAAAGAGGCCCAGGAGGTCAGCCGCAAACACTTGGCTCACTTCTTATAGTTGAACTAATAAAGAGAGTTGTTCTGAGCAGGTTTTCACTGGCCAGGCTATAGGGAGGGCTAAGATGTGTCTTGTATGAGACTGTTCCCTAGGGATCTCAAATGGTCAAGGGGTGGGATGGTTTAGTCTCCAGACTGGCCATATCATGTGATTACTTGCAGAGATGCAGATGTGTGCAGTTGTCTTTGTGAACCCTGCACCAAGGTTTTGGGAAGACTTACTTTTAACGAACCATCATTAAACAAAAAAGAGAGAATGCGTTTTCTATGGTTCAGACAGTTTAAACTTTATTTGTTTTAATTTCTAAGCAGCAACCTTTAATTGTAAACAGTTCCTTGTTTGTTCATTCCTTTTTTTTTTTTTTTTGGTTTTTTTGAGACAGGGTTTCTCTGTGTAGCCCTGGCTGTCCTGGAACTCACTTTGTAGACCAGGCTGGCCCCGAACTCAGAAATCTGCCTGCCTCTGCCTCCCAAGTGCTGGGATTAAAGGCGTGCGCCACCACTGCCTGGCTGTTTGCTCATTCCTTATAAAATGTATTCTTGGTGAAAGAACTTGTGAGCATTCAGGGCTGTTTCCTGTTGCTGGGTCACCCCCCCGGGTTGACCATGATGGGAATTTGTGTCAGCTCTTAACTTTTAATCAGTAATGTCCATGTGATTCATGGCTAGGCTGGAGATTGACTAGGTTAGCCACAGGTCTGGGCTTTGCTAGTTGTAGGGCTGTTGGGCTAGCCTTGGGGCTGTTGGGCTAGACTTAGGTCTGTTAGCTAGCCATAAGTGTGATGGACCAGTCACAGGTATGTTTGGCTAACTATAGATTTTCTAGGTAAGCTGTAGACCCATTAAGCTAGGCATGGGTCTAGCCTGTGGTAACCACAGGTCTGTTGTGTCTTCCCAGGAAAGAGGCCATGGCAGTGTGGACAGAAGTAATGCTTCCCTCCTGGGGTCCATTACTGTCAGGTCCAGCCCTCCAACTGCCGTAAAGTTCCCAAGGTTGAAAAGCACAGCTCTTTTGTCCAAAGAATTTGGGGATACTGGACTTTGTTTCCCAATCATGTGTTCCTAAGCTAGTCAGATAGTAGATCTGGTACTTTCTGGTCTTTATTTTACTTAACAAATCTCTTTAGATTTAAGATAAGAAATGGAGCAGCTTTTTTTTTTATAAGAAGTGCATTAGACCACCAAGCATATGCTAATTATAACAGCATATGCTTTAGAAATGAATTGTGAGGTCAGTCTGATGACCTGTAGCCACTGTCCCTTATTTCCACAGGGGTGTGAGGTAGGTCGTCCAGTCTGTCCGTCCGTGGTTGGCATTCCAACTATGAGCTGTGTGTCCAGCCACCCCTCTGAGGCTTCCCTGAGGACCCCGGTGTATTCCACCCCTCCCTGGCCCTGTCCAGCTCACGACCCTTTTCCCTTTTGACCTTATCTTATGCCACTTGCCCAGGTGTCATGGAGGCTCCCACAGGGGACCTTTCCACAGCTTCCCAGCATGCTCTCTCTCTCGGGTCCTTTGTTCCCCTGGGAAGACTTCTGTCCCTCCCAACCTATCATTCTTCAGATGCTGTCTGTTTTGTCCTTTGAGACAGCACCTCTCCCTGGCTTGGAATTCATTGAGTAGACTAGGGTAGGTCTGCTGACAGCAAGCCCCAGGCACTTGCTTGCCTCAGTTTCCCTAGCACTGGGATTCTAAGCATGTACCACCATGTCCATTCTCCCCCACCTCCCAATGGAGCTAAGGATAAAACCGGGGTCCTCATGCTTAGGGCAGCAAGCACTTAGTAAACTGAGCCTCATCTCCACAGCCTGTCTTCTATAAATGAAGTTACCATGTCCCACTTTTCCTAATGTAGCCCGTCTCCATTTAGCCTCTTTTAAAAACAAGGTCTTGGCCACGAATTACTCAGTAATGGTCACCGTGCTTCAGGCCACTTTGCCTGATACACTCGACCTGAGCAGTCTGTTACCAGGGCGACCCGTGTGAGTGAG
The DNA here is from genome assembly GCA_036184795.1 of Tokudaia tokunoshimensis. NCBI lineage: Eukaryota > Metazoa > Chordata > Mammalia > Rodentia > Muridae > Tokudaia > Tokudaia tokunoshimensis. The sequence goes on along the minus strand of BTHU01000003.1, from coordinate 7,261,461 downwards.
CCCTGTTGATGTTGCTGACGTGAGCCACGGGCTCACAACACAGACCCTCAGCTGTGGCTTGGCTTTCCGTGAGTCTGTCCCCAGCGCGCATCCTCACTGCCTGCTGCTCCCCCACCCCACCCCACCCCGGTGCCCTGTACCTGTCTTTGCCAGTCTCCTGCTTGAAGAGCTCATCAAACTGCAGCATCTTGTGGCGCGTGATCATGAAGGCCTTCAGCCGAGGCAGCACCTGGCTGAGGAGCTGCAGGTTGTTGTATACCTGGCCCTTGCCGTCCCGACGCATGTAGCTGCTGGGGCCCCAGAAGATGAACACGGTGCCCTGGCTCACGTTGAGCAGGTCGTGGCGGTTGCGGAGGATCCGCTGGATGCTGGAATGCGCGATGACCCGCAGGCTCGTGCGGTTGCCCACGTCGAGCCCGTAGCCTCGGGTCGGGGCGTCGTTCATGCGGATAACACACTCTGTCTGGTCGATGTGGGGGCCCTGCTGACTACGCAGTAGATGCCCTGAGCTGGTCACCAGGGCGCAATCCTTGCAGTGCATTTTCAAGGGCTGCAAGACAGGGAGGAGAAATATGGTGTCAGTCACGGGATTTGCCTTCCTCGGCATCACCAGGTTCATCCCTCCTTTTAACACTCACCCCACCCTCTGGCATCACCAGGTTATATCCCGGTCTTTAGATAAGAATGTCTTCTCCCTCTTTTTACATCTCCCCTCCCCCAGACTTGCACCAGATTATATCTGCTCGGTTGCAACTACACGGACCCTTGCTTTCTTTAAAACTGCAGACAGAGGCTGTTAGACTAGGGAGAAAGGTTGGTGTTGATCTGTCTGTCACTGGCTACACTTAGATACCAGTGTGGACACGTGAAGACTGTTGCATGCTTAGTTAGCTTAGAGATGGGAAGTCACGAAGGCATACTTTCAAAACTAGGTCTTTCTGAATCCAAAGCTGGCCCCGAGGCAAAGCAAAGTCTCTTCTGCAAATTGTGTGACTCTGCGTCTGCAATTCTTGTTCATTTTATTCCAAAGCTAAGCATTGTCAAGGCCTTCGGATGCTGGGAAGACAGGTTGACCCTCAATAGAAAATACTGTTCACAAATCCTGTGAGCAATGACATGCACATTGTAACTTCGAAAATAAAGAATTAAGACTATTTTTTTCTCGTTTAAAGGCGTAGGGTAGGACAGAAACCGCAGTGTCTGTTTTTCACTTATGTAAATAAGGTCTCAAGCTTGCCGCCTCAGATTCTGTGGCTGGAGCACTCAGATTCCTTTCTGAAAATGCACCCCCACGATGCGCTGCCCAGAAAGCCAACGCGGACAACGCCACCGACTGCGCCCAGCCGAGCACCTTGAACTAATGATTTTCTTTAACACCTAAAAGCTAACACCTGAAACATGACCTGTTCATGTTTAATGGAAATATCTCTTCCTTGTTCTAAGATAATGAAACTAGAGACTGAGCCCAAGGCCAGGAAGTTCAAAAGAAAATGACAATCTGAATGTCACTGTGTAGCCAAGAGCGACTTAGAACTCCTGATCCTCCTGCCTCCACCTCCCAAGTGCTGGGGTGACAGGCACACTCCACCAGTTTATGGGGGGCTGCAGCCTGAGCCCAGGGCTCTGTGCGGTCTCAGAAAGCACTCTACTAACGGAGCTGCATGGCCAGCCCAATCAAAGCATTCTGAAGAGAGGTCGCCTCCCCGATCCACCCCAGAGTTTTTTGCCCTTTTCGGTTAAGTGTGGACTGAGCACCTGGCTCCCTCCGTGGTCTCAGGAAATCGGATCCATCTAAGCCCTGAAAGCCTCAGTTTTATATTTACTGTGAGGGGTTCCTGAACCGCGGGAGTGATGTCATAGCCTGACCGAATGCTCCCCAAGACCTTCTCTCAGGGCAAGGTGAGTCAGGCTTTGTTTGAAACATTTATTTAGCTACAGAGACTTGTTAAGTTACTGACCTCCATGAGCGTTGGTTTTTTTCAACCCTAGCAGAGGAAAACAGCCCTTTCTACCTTGGTAGAAGCGGGGAAATCCCTAAGATACGGACAGTTTTGTTTTTTAAGATCAGTACTATCTGACCTGTGAAAATAGTCATTGCAAGCCGCAGAGCCCAGCTGAATTCTTGAATTCACATGAATTAGTCAGAAAATGACAGGCGCTTTCAAATCTATCCTTTAAGTGGTGTGTGCACCTGAAACCTTAGCACATTGGGGGAAGAGGCAGGTGTAGCGTCCCTGTGGTTTTGAGGCTAGCATGTCTGCATAGCCAGTTCCAGCTCAGCTGGGCTACACAGTGAAACTGTTTCAAAAACAATTACCATTTAATATGGAGCATGTAGTAAAAACTCAGCAAACCAGGACTGAACCCTTTGAACTAATGCTGGATACACGGGCTTGAGAAATCAGAGCCTCTGCCAGGCAGTGGTGGTGCACGCCTTTAATCCCAGCACTTGGGAGGCAGAGGCAGGTGGATTTCTGAGTTCGAGGCCAGCCTGCTCTATAGAGTGAGTTCCAGGACAGCCAGGGCTACACAGAGAAACCCTGTCTCAAAAAAAAAAAAAAAAAATCAGAGCCTCGGCCACACTAAGTTATCACCAGGAATACAATGTTTGGTTGTGCTTAGGTGACTGGTATGATGGCTGTCCTTGTCAACTCGACACATCTGGGAAGGAGACTCAACTGAGGAAATGTCTCCATTAGATTCACCCTAGGACATGTCTGTGGGACATTTTCTTGATTACACATTAATGGAGGGGAGCCCACTCCATTGAGGGCTGTGCTACTCCTGGGCAGGTGGTCCTGGGTACAGAAGCTGACTGAGCAGGAGTTAGCAGTCCTTGTCCTTCCCTGGTCTCTGCTTCAATCCCTGCTCTGTGTTTCTGCACGAGCTCCTGCTCTGGCTTCCCTCAGTAATGGAGAGTGACCTTTTGGGTTTGCTTTAAGTTGTTGCTTGAGATTATAACATATTATTTTCCCCTTTTCTTCTCCGCTATAGCTAATCCATAACAGAGTCATTTTATGTATCAGACACTGGACTCGGTGCATAGATAAAGCACAATGAGATTCCCTCTCAGAGAGCATGCGGTCCAGGGAGAGGATGCTCTCAGAACAATGTAAGGATCTGCAGTAAGTGCTGAACTAACCTGGCACAAGGTCCTCTGGGACCCAAGGTAAGGGACTGTGGAGCCAGAAAGGCAGGGGCACAATCAGCAAGGGATTGTGCAGTATGTGATTGGAAACCAGGAGAAGAGGGGATCTTAGGAGGAGGAAGTAATAACAGGACCGGATGTGGGGAAGCAGAACCCAAGAAAGTGATCTCCTCCTCCTCCTCCTCCTCCTCTTCCTCCTCTTCCTCCTCCTTTTCCTCCTCCTCCTCTTCACAAATTCAAATTTTTTTGAAACTTTTAATTTATATTTTGGTTCTATAAGTGAACATTCTTAAGTGGAACTCTTTCCTAAGAATATTTAGAACATAAAAAAATTTGCCAATTATCAGATGGACACAAATCCTTGACAAAGGTTTCCCGAGTAAACCTCACTAAAGTAAACAGTGATGAGAATTATACTCTTACTACAGATCCTCAGTGTATTCTGTAATAATAAGGCTATGGAGCCCTGAAATGACTGCCGAGGCCTGATAGAGGGTTGTCAGCGGGGAATGGAGCCTCTCAGAGCCTCTCTAACAGTTTCCTCAGTGACTGACCCAGTGCCTCAGGTTGTCTGCGTGTGAGAGGTGAAGTTCTGCATCCTGGGAACCCTTCAGTCCTGGGAGAACAAGTATCGTGCCTCATGGGAAGCCCTCTGAAGTATCCTGTGACATGAGGAGCTTCTGAAAGTACCCGGCTCCTCAGACCCAGAGGGTCAGGAGACCAAGTCTACAGCTGATCGCAAACAAGTTCCTGACCTTCTTACTTCTGTAAAACACTAGGGACCAACTGGATAACTTGTAGCCCAGTGCTGCAATTCCTTCACCCATTCATTCGAAGACCTTTCATGAATACTTAATATGCCCTGAGGTACCATATAACTCAGGACATTTCCTTCATTAGGTTATTTTATTGCTTTTTTTTTTTACTTTTGATGTTTTTATTAGTGTGTATTAATTACATGTAATAGTGGGTTTCATTATGAAATTTTCATATGTGTATTTTTGATCACATCAACCCTAGATGAGCCTCTTTTTTCCCCTTTCTACTGATTCTTTACTTCCTAATAAATGTTCTTCCTACTTGCATGTGTGTGGGGGGAGGGGAGGAAAAGAGGGGGGAGAGAGAGAGAGAGAGAGAGAAAGAAGGGAGGTGGTGAGTTTCTTTAGGGTTGCTTACAGGACCTGGGCACTTTACCACTGAGAAAAATGTCTTTTCTTTTCCTATCAATAACTAATGACTTATAGATCCTCAGGAGAGCAGGGGCCTTGTCAGTGCCGCTTCCCTCCGTGACTGGGTATTGGCTTCTCATCTTGTCAGAGCTTCTGTTAGCTCAGGGGTGCAGCAGCCCTCATCATGGGTGGTAGAGAGGGAACCCCGGCACTCCCACCCTTCCCTTCCTCTGCCTGTGAGATGTGAGCCCCAAATCTGACCAGAAAGTGGTTGGTTCTCCCTCTAACAGTCTTAGCCACACCAATGGCACACCCTGTCTGGATGGTCACTAGTGTAACGTTAGGGTCTAGAGCTCAGGAAGACCATGGATGGCGATGCTCACTGGCATAAAGAGGGCTTGCCAGCAGAGGAGATGTTCCCAGCCCAATTCCGGGTCACTTCTCACAGCTGAGGCTGGCTGGTAGGCGAAACACCCCCACCCCCAGGGACAATCCAAGAACCTCCCGCGTTTTCGTATCTTTCCCTGCAGAAGATCTTTTCAGAGAAGAACACTCTGAATGTGCTGCACACATTCTCTGAGATCACCAGCCATAGTCAGAACCCACCAGGAGTTGATCCAAGGCCAAGACAGGCATCAGTCCCCTTCCCTGTCCACCCATCTGAGCTCCGTTCTCTCAGCTCTCCCCTCACTAGCACCCACTCTTAAAGCTGTGTTCACAGGCTCTGTGGTACAAAACCATTGAAGTCCAAATTCTGCCTGTTGCTAAGGGGTACCAGTTAGACTATTCTGCTCTTCTACACATGACATTACTCTTCTAGCATCTGAGATGAGGGCTACAGAAGGCGGGGCCCCTTCCAAAGAGGAAATGGAGTCTGGTTCCTGCATTCAGAAGGACTAACTGTGCTGTGGAAGCAGAATGACTAAAATCACACAAATTGCAAGATCCAGTTTCTTGGGGCATACTGCAGTCCTCTGAGGGAGCTGTGTTCTTTCCCTTCTTGGCACCATTAAAATTCTAGAGTCTTAATGATCTGGGGGCGGGGGGAGAGCATTCACAGGGGGTAAGTTGGTTTCTGCTGTGGTGACTGTATGCTCTTCCCTTGAGTGATAGGATGTGGGGTGGACAGATTGCTTAGCAGGGCGTGGGAGGATTGACTCTGAGTTCTGCCTTCTAGACAAAGGGCAGCAGAGGGGGAAGGCAGGGTAAGAAGCTCCGAGGGGAGGTTTTACCTAGGAAGACAGCTTGTCTGTCTTCTTCCTCATAGTATCCTCTCTCTCCTCTCTCCCCTCCTCTCTCTCTCTCTCTCTCTCTCTCTCTCTCTCTCTCTCGTCTCATTTTCTCAACGGTTGTGTAGCTTCGTGGAAAATATGGCCACCCATATTGAGTCACTCCAATCTTGGCAGTCTCTTGTGTCCTGACTATAAAAAAGGATTTAATCGGTCTGGGGATGTAGCTCAGATAGTAAAGTGATTGCCTAGTCCAAGGCCCTGGCACCACAAAAAGCTTGACATGGTAGCACATGCCAGTAATGTCATCACTTGTGGTGTAGACTCAAAAATTCAAGGTGATCCTTGTCTACATAGTGGTCTGGTGTCAGTGGGGGCTACCTGAGACCCTAGGGAGAGTGATGGCTAAAGGTGTGACTCCCTGCCTCCTGCTTCCTGTACTCTATAGGAACACAAGGGCAGAAGGTACACAGGCAGGTCAAACAGCAACTTGCCAGGAATTGTCTTGGTTCTGACTCACAGCAGGAAGGGGACCGGCAGAAGACACCTGTCTTCAGAGAGACAGGACAGTGGAAGCACCATGGAGAGCTCAGGACACTGCCTAAATGATTGGCTGGCTGGAAACTGTCCCAGGACACAGGAAGGGCCACTGAGCCAGTTATTAATCCCCAGAAAGAGCTTCATGCAAGGTCATTAGAGCTGGTCTGGGGTGAAAAATGCCCGGAAAAAAAAAAGATGAAGCACAGGAGTTGTGAGGTGTTCCCCGAGGGTCCTCAGAAGCCTGGCGCTGCAGACCACGCCTCCCACCACCCCGTGCAAGGGTAAGCAACCTGCTGGGAGCTGTGGAGGTAGGTGGGCAGCAGGCTGTTTAGAGGAACGTGAGTGTGTACATATACACACATGGAAGTCTAAATTTCCTTTTGCTGTTTCTTATGTACTTGGGCAATTCACAAGTATTTTCTACCATTCTAGAACCCAGGACAGGGTATGCACCCTTCAACGGGGCTCAAGATGATTTTAGAATGTGTGAATTAATCCTTCTATCACATTCCTCTGTAAAACACCCCACAAAATACACACATGCACACACACATATGCACACACATGTGCACATGTACACACATACAACCCCCCCCCACACACACACGGGATAGGGAGACATAATTTCTATCATTGCTAACCCCTTCACCCTGTGGAGACAGGAACATTTTTATTTGAGGAAGCGAGCTAAGAAATCAAGGTCTGATTCCTGTCACAGCTGGAAGAGGAAGAGCAGACGGAATTCTCCCTGTGGCCCTGCTGATGCCTCCTGAGCCTTTCTTAAGAGAACAGAGCAAGCCAAGTCAAATCAAAACTGACACCTAAAATGCCTGGTGATGTCCTTGTACACATCTGTAGCCCGCAACACCATGGCTTCACTTCTTAAAACTCTGATGCATTTGGCAGGGGGAAAGGTACCTCAGAATGTGATGCCCATTAGCTCAGTAATGACACTGGCCTTGCCCTGAGGGGCAGCCCGTTGGTCTGAGCAAACAGATATATTAAATGGCTTTAGGTGTTTCGAGACACTCTGGCCTTGCAATCTGATGTTTTCTGGTAATTACCAGGCTGTTGTTAGCTGTCAGTCTCAGTTCAGGCACCTTGGTGAGAGCCACGCTGATTATTTAATGTGAGTTGCCAGGAAATGTTACTCTCTCAAGAAGTTGCTTTTCCTGCAACTCAGTGACAGGCCCTCCCACCAACCTCGGCTGCCACAGAGCACCAGCAGTCTTTCCATTCAACGTCTCTTTCCACCTAGTGTTACCTATATTGCATCCCTTGCCTGGATGAGGCTAATCAAGCTCCATTGCAGAAGGCTGCAGTAGGCATGGCCTTGCTAGAATAGGCGTGGCCTTGTTGGAATAGGCGTGGCCTTGTCAGAGTGGGTGTGACCTTGTTGGAGTAGGCGTGGCCTTGTTGGGGGTAGGCGTGGCCTTTTCAGAGTGGGTGGTGACCTTGTTAGAGTAGGCGTGGCCTTTGATAGTGAGCTACGTCTAAAAACATTTTGTTGTTGTTGCTGTTGGCCACAAACCTGCTTCTTGTACTTCTCAGATGAACACATGGAGTAAATGGCTTAGCTTTTTCAAGGTCTGTTTTTTCTTTCTTTTTTTTTTTTAATTTCATTTTATTTTCTAAGTTTTTTTATTTACATTCAAAATCATTTCCCCTTTCCCGTTTCCTCCCTCCCCGAAAGTCCCATAAGCCCCCTTCCCTCCCGCTTTTCCCCATTCAACCCCCTCTCGCTTCTCTGTCCTGGCATTCCCCTACATCCAGTCTTTCCAGGACCAGGGGTCTCTCCTTCCATCTTCTTAGAAATCTATTGATATGCGAATTGTGTCTAGGGTATTCTGAGATTCTGGGTTAATATCCCCTTATCAGTGACTGCATACCATGTGTGTTCTTTTGTGATTGGGTTACCTCACTAAGGATGATATTTTCCAGTTCTGACCATTTGCCTAGGAATTTAGTGAATTCATTGTTTTTAATTGCAGAGTAGTATTCCATTGTGTAAATATACCACATCTTCTGAATCCATTCCTCTGTTGAGGGACATCTGGGTTCTTTCCAGCTTCTGGATATTATAAATAAGGCTGCTATGAACATAGTGGAGCATGTGTCCTTATTGCACGCAGGGGAAGCCTCTGGGTATATGCCCAGGAGTGGTATAGCCAGATCCTCTGGGAGTGTCATGCCCAGTTTTCTGAGGAACCGCCAGACAGCTTTCCAGAGTGATTGTACCAGCTTGCAATCCCACCAGCAGTGGAGGAGTGTTCCTCTTTCTCCACATCCTCGCCAACAACTGCTGTCTCCTGTGTTTTTGATCATCCATACTGTGAACGTGGGGAATTTGAAGTCGAACAGGAGGCTTGCCATTTCGATCCACAGGGCAACTTGCTCACAATGACTTACTCCCTAGTCAGTTCCGGGCTCATTCTCGAGGCTTGTCCTCCAGCCCTCTAGCTCATATACTTACTTCTATTGGCCCTGTCTACTACAGCTTGTCCCTGCCTGTCTCCTCACGCCTCCTCCCTCTAAGTGACCGACATTTCACCCCAGTGCCAATAGCATTCAGCTCTGTGCTGACATCTCTCATTCACTCCTTCACCGGTGTCCCTGCTTGTAGGAGTTTCCAGAGTCATCCTCAGTATGCAAATCACATTCTGTCATGCATCTGCTGTGCTTTTCAGTGGCTTCCTGTTGAGCAAATAAAACCCCAGACTCCCTTCAAGCTTTGAGCCCTAGCCCCCACCATCTGTGGCTTGCCTTTCCGTTGTTCCTTCAGCATGCTCCTGTACAGCCATTGCACCCCCATCTTCCCATTGCTGTCGGTCTGACGTGTGTCTTGCTGGCTGTCCCCTCTCTGTGTGACACTCCTTCAAGCCCTTCACAAGTAACTTCACTTGCCAAGAAACCTAGTTTCCCATCTCACCAGCAACCTTCCCCTTCTCTAACCCAGGCTTTGTTTTACTTTTATAAACTCACATGTCACCCTAAAATGATCCTAATTATTGTTTCTTGCACTTACATGTTGTTGCCTTTCTTATCTTCTGGGATGTAAAAGGAGAGAGACACTATCTTATTTGTACAGTTTCTGTATCACCACAGAAGATGTCCAGCACAGGGGTGTTCAACAAGTGTGTTTGAACAAATAATGGAGTAGTAGGCATGTGAATCACTTACATGGGGCATTGTACAAAGAATGGCACAAGGGTAAACTTGGGTTCAATCTCGCCATTCAGCAGATAGCAGGGTCTGGAGACTTCCCGACTCTGGGAAGTCGATTTTATTTTTTTAGAGTACAATATTGGAGTTTTGTGTATGTTTCATAACCATAAGTAGCACTGAATTAACTTCAAGGGGAGGACTGGGAAAGCCCATAATTTCCTTTTAATTTAATTGCATTTTAATGAGCTCTTAACATTCAGTCTTATTAAGATATCATTTGTACGCCATGAAACTCATCCATTTTATTTTATTACAGTTTTTGATTCAGAGTCTCATGTAGCCCAGGCTGGCCTCAAACACACTATGTAACCAACGATGACTTTGCACTTCTGATCTTTGCCCCTACCTCTTACATGTGCGCAGTACAATGCCTGGTAACAAATTCACTGATTTTAAACTCAAGTTAGGTGGACATTGCCATGATCTAATTTTAGAATATTTCCATTACTCTAAAAAGAAACCCCAGGCCCTTTTATAGGCCTGACCATTCCCTGTGCACCCCCTTTGACACTGGGTGATGTTTTATCTCCACCTAGATCTCCCTTTTTTTGCTATTTATTGTAAATAGAATCATCAACTGTGGTCACACACTCAAGAGTTGATTTGTTTATCTATTCAATAGTGTGTTGGTGTGTGTGTATATACAAAAGCACACACACACATTTGTGTTTTATCTCCTATTTATTATAAACCATGTTATGAATACTCAAATGCAAGCCTTTATGTGAACGTATATCTCTGTGTCTCTTGGGAAACCTAGGAATGACATTTCTGGATCATATGCTAATCTTGTTTATGTCTTAGAGATTGCCAACCTGCTCTCCCAAGCGGCTGTGAGTTTTCCATTCCCAGTGCAGTGCACAGGGCTTCTCTGTATTGCTGACAGCATGTCCTGCCCTCTGTTTGATGATAGTCATTCTGAGGGGTGAGGGGACGTGTCTCATGGTGGTGCTTGTCAGTTTCACGTTTCTAATTTGCTCTGTTTTGAGTTTCTGATTATATGTATTGTACCCTCCATCACACGCTAAACAAGTCGCCCGAAGTAGGAGACTGTTGAACTCTGAGTCAGCATCTTGTATGTGCTAAGCAACGTGTTGATCTTCAGTGTCAGCTTGATGGCATTAAGAGTCCTCCATGAGATCAGGGTGTCTGTGAGGGTGTCCCAGAGAGTTTAACTGAACACTGAACTGGAAAGGCTCACACTGACTCTGAGAGGCATTGTCCTATGACAGGTGTCCTGAGTGGCACCATCCCCTGTCAGGTGTCCTGAGTGTGCCCTGACTATGGTCCTGAGTGACACCATTCCCATGACTGAGGCCCCTCACAGGACATCAAAAGGAAGGAGAAGGCTGGCTGAGGGTTGACTTCTCCTTGTTCTGATCTCTGTCTTCCAGGAAGACTCTCCTTTGCCACAGGCTCCTGTCGGTATGATGTTCTGTCCAAGCACATATGGTCAGAAAGCTTTGACTCCAACCCTCTAAAATTCTGAGCCCTGATAGAGTCTTCTTCCTTAGGTGTCTCTGCCAATGACCAGAAAGTAGCTGATGGAGTCCTGCTTATTTTCTTCATGGTCCTTACACAACGAATGATTGGAATTTTTCATTTTGGTGCTTGGCAGATGTTCAGGAGATACTTGAAATAATTTATTGATCTCTTGTCCCTTACGTTCTTAGTAAGGCATAGATAGTTTTCCTTTGTTCTCCATGAGTGTGCACAGTTGAAGGGTTGGTTACATCCTAGAGCCTGCTTCTTCCCTGGGATGCTGGGACAATGGTTGGTAGTTTACCTAGGCTCACTCACCATCATCCTATAATTCCATGATGCAACTGCCTTCATACACACACACAATTACTCCCTGAAAGACAGGCCATATAAGGACACCATGCACTGATTAGTGTAATTATAAGGCTGCTTTTCATTAGCCTAAGGTGATCTTAACTGTTGCTGGACATGCCTGATTCTATACATCTGGCTTGTCGTCTACCAGCTTTGAAAGAAACCTTAGACAAATGTGAGCATGACCCCAGGCCTAGGAAGGTACTGAGCTGATGGCCATGAGAACTGAGAGTTCTTTGTAAGGTTGAGTAAAGAGTGGGAAAGCTAACAGCATTTGGTAGCCATGGTACATCCTCCAGGCCAGGCAGGGACCTGTTCAGTTAACAAAATACAAGTTTCTTTCTCCCTACCCTTTTATTTGCTCAACACACAGCTCTCAGGCTCCAACTATTTATGTAATGGGATCCATTGGGAAGCTTCCCAGGACACTACTGTCTTCACTCCTCTGGTTATACCATACTCAAACATTGGAAGGATTGTACAATACAATGACACAGACTCCTTGCAAGAAGAGATGGCCATGGCTCCGTCAGTCCATGAATGAGAACAACCCACATGACCAGAACAGTGAATGTACAGCACAGGACAGGAGGAAGGCCAGCTTGGGCAGCAGGCATGGGTTCAAATCTTAGGCCTGTCTTTGTTACAGAGCATCTTAGATGAAGAGCTGGGTGTGGCCAAACATAGCTGTAAACCTAGAATTTAAGAGGTTGAGGATAGAGGATCACCTTAAAGTCCAGCCTGAGATGAGTGAGACTGTCTCATGACACAACAGAAAAAAAAATGAAGGAGGAAGAAGCAGGGGAGAGAAAGAAGAGAAGGAAGAGGAGGTGAAGAAGAGTGTAAATGAAAAGGGGATGGGAAGGGTGCAAAAGAGGAGAAGAAGAGAAGGAGGTGACCAAAAAGTAGGAAGAGAAGAGGAAGCCTGTGCAAGGGAGGGGGCTAACCCTAACCCTAACCCTAACCCCTAACCCTAACCCTAACCCTTAATCCCTAACCCTAACACTAACCCTAACCCTAACCATAACCCTTAACCCTTAACCCCTAACCCCTAACCCTAACCCTAACCCCTAACCCCTAATCTCTAACCCTAACCCTATCCCTAACCCTAACCCTAACCATAACCCTAACCCCTAACCCTAACCTTAACCCTAACCATAACCCTTAACCCCTAACCCTAACCCCTAATCTCTAACCCTAACCCTATCCCTATTCCTAACCATAACCCTAACCCTAAACCCTAACCCTAACCCTAACTCTAAACCCTAAACCCTAAACCGTAACCCTAACCCCTAACCCCTAACCCCTAGCCCTACCCCTAGCCCTAGCCCTAGCCCTGGTTGGAAACAAAAATGATACAGAAATTAGAAATCACAGAGAATCTAGAAATTTGGAGACCCAAGAAGACAGTAACAACACAGATTCTGAGAGATCAAGGGCGCAGGACGTTAATGGAACTGAGCAGACATCTAGGAGCTGGGAGGCATGCAGTGGGAATGGCTCCCATCACTGAAAAGGCACGGTGACCATAACACCCAGCATCTCAATAGGTGACACCAACAAATGTCACCCAGTTATCAAAGGCTGGGACCAAACTTTGTTCCCTTAGGTAGGAAGGTATAAAGTCAGATTCGAACCTTCAAATATGATCTAGACAAGTAAGCTTTGGCGCTAAGAAGGATCGTGCTCAGGGTATTTTAAGCTTCATTTGCTTATCAATTCATTTCCCAACCATACATTGAAATGAGGCGCTAGACTGAGAAGTTATTGCTGAAGGGAAAGTGAGCTTTAAGGTCCTCCATCAGGTAGGATAGCGAGGTGAACTTCCTGCAATCTTGTGCTTCCTTCCGTCAGCTGTCACACGGACATGGCTCTGTGGCCCCACACATCTTCAGTGACTGTGTCTTTAGGGTGAGCCACAGGGCTCCCGATGGACCTCAGGAAAGGTCTCTTGGAGACTTAGGAAGGAGACACGCCCATGACTCTCTGCTCTTCTGACATCTTTACTCGTTGCCTAGTGAACTTGAAACACGGAGATGTTGCCAGAGCAAAGGGATGAGGGCCAAGCCCCTGGGTCACCACTTCAACAACTGATTAGGAAGTCTCACTCCTTTTTGACTGTGTGATCAGGAAATTTGTCTTCATCTATTGCACCTTTTGGGCAATCTAGGACAGCTTGTAGTATCATTTTTATACAAGGAGATAGGAAACCTGACCTGTTGATGCTTACTATAGCCTGAGGCTGGAGGACAGGTTCTCATTTCTTTCTGAAGGATGCTTCTGACCACAGCTCTCAAACCGATCTAGAACTCTCCTCCCTCTACCACCTAGGGCACTCTGCATTTCTAAAAGGTGACCTTCACAGCTTGCTTCCTACTGATCTATCACAGTAACCCTTAACTCCCCGTACTGGGTCAAGCATGCTTCTCTAAACAGGCCCTGTCCTTGCTTCTGTCTGAGGCCGGCCTCCACTCAGAGCACACTGCCTGGCTTGCTAGGTCAGACATGTTCTCTGCCTACATACTACTTCCAACCCCGTGACAAGGCCACCTTCCCAGCTGAGCTTTGGGTCATAAAGATGTCTTGGGTTAAAATCCAGTGCCCTACCAGCTTTTGAGCGTGAGGAAATTCTTCGGGGCTCCCATTTCTTGGTTCTCTTACCTGTCAAATGGTGGAGGACATGTGGGGTTCAGGGGTGGATTCTGCTTGTTCCTCCTGCCTCCTCCACTTCCCACCACCCCCATTGCTTCCCCTGTTGCAGACACTTAACATGCCACCCCCTCAGGAGGCATGGCGACTTTTTTTTTATCTTCATGTCCACCCTGTTTCACAAAGCAGTTAAATTCCATTCAGCCAATAGATGTCGGCTGAATGAATGAGCGTATGAATTTCTGAGGTGGCAGAAGGTGGGTTTCATCTCCCTATTCTTCATTGTTCAGAGAACTATAAGGTTTTTATTTTATTTTGATCCAGCTTAAATTCTAACCAGACAATGCTAAGACCCTTTTAACATCCTGGTACTTTGAAAAGGCTTTGATCATTTGTACATCTACTGGTGAAACTATGTATCCTGAGACTGGGGGATGTCAAAGGCGAGGGACTTAGGGAGTCACTGGCCAGGCCCATCTCAGCAAGGTGGCCCTTTGCCTTTGTGCTTATTCCTGGACACGCTGAGGTTCCAGAAGGAAATGGCTCAGGGGTTAAGTAATGTGAGGCTTCAAGGACTGTGTCTCCTTTGGAGCTGGCAGTTTGGGAGACGCAGAGCAGGACACTGTTAAGTACAGAGCCTGACAGCCACCATCCCCACTGGGCTGGCCTGGCTCACTTGCAACTGCACTTAGGGCTGCCATGATGTTTATTTCAAAAACAAGGCTTCCAAGGGACGGAAGTACAGGTCATTGTTTCACCAGCCACAGGAAGACATTATTCTTGTGTGTGTACTCCCTCGCATACTCATGCATGTTCAGTCAGTGTGCTCATGTATATGCACGAGCTCATGTATAGACATGCATGTGGAGGTTAGTGGAAGATCTCCTGTATCCCAGAACTAACTTCCAACTCATCACGTAGTTAAAATGAAGTTGAACTTCTAATCTTTCTGCCTCCGTGTCCCAAGTTCTGGAACTACACTCATATGGTACCACATCTACTTTATGCTCTCTCTCTCTCTCTCTCTCTCTCTCTCTCTCTCTCTCTCTCTCTCTCTCTCTCTCTCTCTCTCTCTCTCCCCCTCCCCCTCTTTCTCTCTCCCACCCCATCTTTGAAGACATCTTATCCACAGAGCTTGGTGCTGTGCCTGACACACAATATAAACTCAATATATTTCCACCCACCCATATCAAGCCCAGGCTTCCAACGACTGGACAAAGCTAATGTTACTGTGACCGCCCCCCCCCCCGTTCCCAGGTATATGTCCCTCTGGGAAGGGTCATGACACCCACACTCAAGAACAAGGGAACCATGCGCACATTCGACCCACAACAGTTAGCATTGCTGCAAGGGATCTGGGGACAGAGCAAGTGTCTTCTGAGGTTAGTTACCTTCTAGAACTGGGCATGAAGCCATGGGCACCCTGTGCATAGGCAGTCGCTGTGGCACTGGCTTTGCCTCTGTCTCGTTGACCTTCACCACCCTCTAGCACTTCTGTCCCCACCATCTTCGTAGACTCATCTATTAACTGCTAGATCCCCACATCCAGGGTGTTAGCATTTTGTCTAAGCTCCGCCCCCACAGTTACCTGCACCAGCCAGGTGTGCCTGACCCACTAGAAAAGCGGCTGCTGCCCCCTCCGCTCTCTTGATCTTGCCTTCTTGCTCCTGCTCTGTCCTCTCGCCCCTTCCCCTTCCCCCCCCCCTCGTGCTCATGGCCGGCCTCTACTTCTCTATTCTCTCTGACTTTCTCTATCTCTCCTACCCTCTCAACTCCCCTCCCCATGCCCTGAATATGGGAAGAAATGCCTCAGCATGGGCCCGTGGAGGCTCTCCCTTCCCCCATATGTAACTACACCTCCACCAAAACATATTCCTTTTCTCCCCTTATCTTTTTATAAAACATAACACAGGGTTCTTGGGACCGTGGGGCCCGGACACCCTGCTTGTTCCTGGGCTCCCTATTTGCATCCCTGTTGATCCATTTAGAAGCAGACCTATGGGTGGCCTAGCAGAACCACGTTCATAGCATTATACCTATACCCAACACATTCTCATTTGTGTCTTCATTCAAACAAGTACTTTTCACTAGTTTGCTATGTGTCAGGCACTGTTCTTCATGCCGAGAATACAAAGGACTCAACCAAATAGATCCTCTCCCAAGCAGAGGCTATGTGTGTACTGGGAAGATGGAGAGAAAACCTGGCCTGATGTTGACACCTGCTATCCTGTTTGCCCCTGGCTTACAGAGCCCAGCACATGGCACACATCCCAGGAACTTGGACATGGGGCTATATTTCCTCTTCTCTGGGGAGTCGTTAAAGTTATCCTGCCGAACCCCTCTCAATGACACCTCTACAAGCCAATGCCAAGGCTGGAATGAGGCCCCCGAGACAAATCAATCCCAGCTCCATGCAAAGACAGGCACGCCTATGCCTTCCAGAAGACAACCTCAAATGCTACCTGCTACGCCTTGCTTTTATGGAGAGACAGTGAGACTGACAAGGGAGCGAGGGAAAGTAGCCAGCGAGTGCCGAGTGTCAGAGGTTGATGCAGGGTGCTCACAGATAGGACAGGAAGCCCCTCCCTGGCCGAGGCACCTGGAGCCCCTCCTTAGTTATGAGTCCTAGAGTCCCTTTTTATTTTCTATGAAGAGGACAAGGATCGAATATGGTGCATGACCTTTAAAATTAGCCACATGTGGAAGCGTGGAGGAAGTGCAGCCCTGGGAAGCGAGGGAATGCACACAGCATCCCAGAATCAGGCCAAAGCCAAGACGCGGCTTCGTGTTCACGTGACCAGCCAGTCCCCGCCCATTGTGAGATGTCTCCTCCTAACAGAAAAGCTAGGGGAACAATGGCCTTTCCTGGCACCAGCGCTAGGTAAGTCTGAGTCTCCTACTGACAGGCCAGTATGTATGGTTCCTCAAAGCTGAGAGAGGTTACGCCCCGGCTCTGCAGGCAAGGGTTCCTGGCTAGAAATGACAGGCAGCCTGCGTGGAGAAGGAGGCACTGAGGTGGGGCTGGGAAGCTTTGACCGGTGAGGCCTCTCACCTTCCCAGCAGCCTCGCCTCCCGCACTGTCCCCCTCGCATCACCTCCACCTTGCCTTCTGAGTACCACTTGATCCACACTGGCTACTGATGCGCCCCCCCCCCCCCCCCCCCCGGTTTCTGGCATTTCCAGATTAAACTTGATAGTCCATGGCCCAATTTGAGAAGACTCGGGTTCCCAAGGTAACCTGATTCTTACCTAATAAACTGGGTTTGAGAGCAAGAACCCTCAAGCCGAAGCAGTCTGTGATGGCGAATTGGGTATTTTAGAGTCATCCTGGGACGCAGAATGATGTTGAAGACTTCAGCATTGGCAGGGCTCTCCTAGCACCTTCCAGTACCGCCATGTTTATGTTTAGAGTAACTGGAAGTCACAGGGCAGGGGCCAGTGAAGGATAAAAGTTGATGGACCAGGGAGGCCATCTGACCATTGCTGAGAACACGCAGAAAGGTGGTTCACAGCAGATGGGCTTTGGAGATAGGGGCGTCTCCGAGTATATCCAGACAGGCTGGGGCGGGGTCCTGGTGCTCTGGGGATGGTCAGGTCTTGGTGTGCTCCAGCATGGAGCACGATGATCAGCTGTGTGCATGACATTCCTGCATAGGTCATACCTTAGCCTGTGTGAGCAGATGGGGCCTCTGCCTATGTGTTCTCTGTATAGAGTTTCTGGGCCTTGTATGGCAGAGACCTTTCTGAAATCCCCATATCAGATGAGAAAAACAGACGGCTTCTGGGATCTCATCTCCCAAAGGCCAGCCCAGAGGAGGACCACCTTTCAGATGCAGATGGCAGGACGCCTGTGAGGTCCAGTCATTAAAGGTGTGTGTGTGTGTGTACACATGTGTATATGCATGTAAGTAGGTACACTTGTACACATATGTGTGCCAGAGAACAACCTCATAATTTCTTTTGATATCATTCACCTTATTTTTTTTTTGAGGCAGGGTCTCTCCCTGACCTACAACTCATTGAGTAGGTTAGAATGGCCAGCCATTATGCTTCCAGGATAGCTCTGTCTTCCTTCCCTCAGACTGGGATTACAAGTATGTGCCACCACCCCTGGCATTGAAAAGAAAACATAGGTTTTGTACATTTATTTTCCACAGTATATATATTTGGATTGGAGTCTTTAAAACATAAAGCAAAGTCAGTTTTGTGAAGAGCCGCTGGTCTGCGACATGACTGGACTAAAGCACGGGAGAAACCCCCTTAGCTCCGATTAAACTAGCTGGCGCCCATCACTGGGGCTGTTTAAATGCTTAGCGTCCTAGAAGCCTATTTTCTGGAAGCTGCTATTTAAAAGACAGAGACCCTAACAGTGCCCCAAGCAGACAGCGCACAGAATTTGTTTCCCATTTTAAGCCACAAATTTCTCCTGAGAAATTGAAACTTTTCATAAAATATTGTCTGGAAAGTTTTAACTCCGAAGCTCGTGTTAATCTGAGGATTAGGTTGTGTGCCTGTAAAGGGATCGGGAGCTCATCTGCCGGGGCATCAGTGAGGCGTCTGCTTCAGCGAGGTGTCGTCTGTAGCTACCTTAATTTTCTGTTTTTATGGATGTGGTGGCAAATGAAAGCTTTCATTAGTATAATTAAAATCCTACTCTCCTCAGGAGAGACAAATGATCCATGCTAAGTTTCTAGGAACTGGCTACAACCCAGATAGCACTGACCGAGGTGTGTGTTTTATTGGCTGGAGGGAGAAGGTACCAATGGGTGTGTAGCTCGGTCTGAAGGGAGTGACTGTGTCTGTACATAAAGGCATAGATATTCTTATTAGGAGGTCTGATTACATGATTCTAAAATTTCCCTGAAGCCTTCTGACATGGGTGAGAGGCACAACCCTGTAAATTGTCAGCACATAGAAGCTAAGATTTAGAAAGCGGCTTCTACTGTGCATCCCATAAAATGTGTCCCACAAGGAAGATTAGTATCAATCACAGGCTTATTGGAGAGCGAGATGGGGTCCAATGATAACCTGGCACCATCAACTAGAGTAATGGTCTAAGAAGCAAAAGCAATCAGAGAAGAGAATGGAATCTGCACAGAGAGACAGAAGTGGGGAGCTGGGTGTGATGGATCACGCTGACGAACGGGCGCTGTTATCCAGCACAAAGGCAGGCATGAACGATGCTGGTCTGTGCGCAATGGATACGGCCAACCACCCAGCTTCGGGATGCCTCCCGAGACAGACCTGCCACCTCCAGAAGCCCAGCTGCACACAGTGGTACTGAACTACAATGAAGTCATTACCAACCTGAGAATACTGAGGGTTCCAGAAGCCGCTCGTAGGGGGAGGGGGGAGGAGCTGATGCTCTTTTCACAGAACTTCATGGGAGGTATAAGAACAATATACCCCAGAGCTAGCTGATTCGGATGCTGGGCTTACTCTCCATCCAGGATGTGAGTCACTAGGTCAGGATGGAGGAACTGTGTGACTGCAGTTTAGAGACGAGACTGCTTGGACCGACGGTTTTAGTATATAGTCCTTCTTGCAAGAGGCAGTACGTAGTTCTCCTTGCCTCAACATGAGGTGATCTGAATGTGTCTCTCCCAGCCAACAGCCGCCAGTGAGAAATGGTGATGTGTGACCTTGGAGCTGGTGAGGTGTGGCAAAAGCCACACCCTTGACCTGAGCTCCTCAACTCTTGTACCTGGCAGGCATGTTGAAAGAAAGCCCAGGACACACAGAGACCACTTGGGGGTATCCCCACCCACAACTCCCCTGAAGTCCCTGCTCTCAGTCAGCATGGGTGCTCAAGATCAAAGGACAGCATCTAGTCAGCTCTTAGAAGTTGCGGCTATGAACCTATGACTCCTGTGGTATGGTTTTGTATCAAGCTTGGTGGTGGTGGTGGTGGTGGTGGTGGGAGTTGGAATGCTGCCTGCAGTAATGAGTGTAAACCCTTCCCCTTCCCCAGACTACAGATCTGCAACTGGAAAGAAGATGGGAAAAAAAAAAAACCAAAAATGAACAAAAGGTTGTAACTTCCTCATGCTCCAGGGCCTCTCAGAACCACATTAAGGTCATTTTAAAAGTGACAACAGGATGGTAATCCTTTAAAAGACACTTTTCCTCAATGGAGAGAGGGTCACGAAGACCATGTCCAATCTAATCATTGACATAGCCCCCTCGGTCTTATCAGGACTGTTAGTTTATTATAGGCAGAATTCAGATCTTTGACTCAATTCCTTGCATTATTTTAGTGCTCTAAACTCGGTCTAATGGTATTTTCATGTAGTATATTGCCTAAATGTTTTGCTGAAGTGTTATATTGGGCAGCATGTGTGAATATCTGAAACTTAAGTTTGATCTTTCTGTTTACATAGATGGAATAATAAGGTAAGAATTTGGACAGACAACATGTCACAGCAGACACTCCTAAATTCCTGTGGCTATGAGGATTTGTCACATCCTTCTGTTGGGGTGACAAAGCACCATGCTATGCTATCTAGGCTGGTCTGGTGATCAGCCTGCTTCAACTTCTCTAGTTGTTGGGATTCTGGTTCTCTACTACCATGCTTGGATCAAAGCATGTTCAACAACCATTAACTCAGTAAATAGGGATGTCCAAGCTGGTTTCTAGCAGAAGAGTACGCGCACCCTAAAGGCTGCAATTGCAATCAGGGTGGAAATGTCAGGAAACTTTTTGCTGCAGAGAACGTTTTGCTCTGTTCTTTTGACAGAGAACAAAGCGCGGAGGCCTTGCTTGTCCACAGGGTGGGGCCAACTGCAAGTTCCCTGTGAAAGCTCCACTGGTGTGAAGCTGGAAGATTCTCCAGATGGCCTGCTCAAACTGCGTCTGATTCGCTACCCCTACAGCTATAAAGGCGCAGGCTTCTATAACTTCCAGTCTCACTTACTCACTTCCAAAGCTTACTCCTGTCCAGTGTCACCAAGCACTTCTGTGGTGACAACAAAACCCATGTCCTCTCTCTCCACTCAGCTGACAAAAGGGACCTCTTTCTCTTTTCATAGGTCCTATGTGGAGAAAACAGCATGCTTTTCAACGTTCTGTGACACCAAGATTGCCCCTAATAAATGACACTGGGAATGTCTGGGTGGATCCGCCCTCTGCCCTGTCATCCAGAGGATGCAATTTCTACACAACGGAACAGTTTAAGGAGGGGTAGCATGCTCCCCTCCCAGAAGCTCAGGAGAGTTAATATGGCTTCACTGTTTCCCAGGGGGCTTTGAAGAAGCCATCTGTCTGGTTGGCAGAGCCAGGGCTGCCCAAGTCTTTTCTTAGCCGGTATCCCTGGCTCCCTTCTGACATGACATGCTCATCTGTCAAGTGATCTCTCTGCTGCCCTGTAAGTCAGGGTGGCTCTGCAGCAGCCAGTCAAACCAGACTAGAAAGTGATAAGGGACTAACACCAGTGATCACTCGAGGGGGAAGGTTCCGGGGGTGGGGTGGGGGGGCCCCCAAGGACCCAGCACACTTTGGCTAGTGTTCACCAATCCTCAACCTGGGACAGGCCTGTCACTTTTCCTAATTGTCATCAGAAGACAAGAAGTCAAATGACTTTCAAGGATATTCGACACATGACCAGTGTAGGCTATTTTAGTTAATTATGTGTGCTTGCAAGTGTGTGTGTGTGTGTGTGTGTGTGTGTGTGTGTGTGTGTGTGTGTGTGTTGTTTGGTCCAAAGCTTGGTCCGAAGCTTATGTAACTACTCATAACTGGTAGCAGTCTGAGGAACCCTGAGGGAATGGGATCTTTGGTTGCATACTCTTGAGGAGACTCGGGTATTTGACTCTTCCTGTTTTCTCTGATTTTCAGCTGATAGGAGAGATGGGCAGCTTCTCGATTACGTGTTATGGCACAGAGGACTTCCTCCCTACAGGCCCAAGAGCAAGAAGATACTGCGACCATGGATGTCCAAATCTCGGAGCATTTAAAAAAAATCTTAAGTCAACTATTTCTTTTATTTTGGTATACTAACAGAAAAGAGAAGAAGGCGGAGGTCTGGTAGACTCTTTTCTCTCTGAAGTTGCCTAAGGGAAGGGAAATCTCCAATTGAAAGCAAAGCAAATGCTGCCCCCCTCCCCCACTGACAGGCATCTTTGATGATGTATCACGGGATTTTTACAGTGCGTATGTGTCTATAATCAGGATTAAGGTTGGAAAAGAGTTTAGGATACAAGTCAAGACTTTACAAATGAAGGCTGGAGAGAAGGCTGGGCCTGTCCTTGCGGTGGACACCTTGGGTTATAAAGTCACACTCCATTGGTTGCCAGGCTCTTCCCACTAGGCTGCAGTGCCTCTCTGAGCAGGGTCTTTGCAGCTTCCCACACAGTGGAGATTTACCAAGTCTTCCATAAAAGACCTTCTCTCACCCTAGACATGGGTAGAAACCATGGATTGAGCAACTCACACAAGCGTAAGAGCATCGTGCTTCCCTCAAAACCTCAGAGCCTCCGCAGGGTGATAGCCTGTGGGACTCAGCAGCAGGTCTAAGGATGTGCAGATCAGGCATTGTCCCTGGACCCTGGACCCTCTCGGGCCGGTCTCATACAGCTGTCCTGCCTTCATACCTTCTAGAGGCATTCATATTTTTAACCCTTAAACCCACACTGAAGGAGAATAAGACTACATTTTCATAGATCGTGGAAGCACTTTTGTTCCACTCCACAGACATCCTGGTGCTCAGGGAAATAACGACTGGCAGACTTCCTGTTGCACCAAGCCCCGCCCCCAAAACCAGCGGTTCCTTCCTGTAAGGGAGCTAGAGGCTCTCCTATCCTTTAGATTTTCTTAGTGACAGTTCATGCAATGGACACTTAGATGGGGTTCCTTGTTCCCTTCATGCTCGCCAGGTGATTCTGTGACATTCTAGGGAAGTCCAGTGTGCCTTTCTCTCTCTTTGTAGCACATCAGACACTTACACGGTTGTTGGCTCCCCGTCCTTTTAAATTGTTATGCCATCCAGAGACAAGAGGCTTTAATAACCAGGCTTTTGCTCATTGTTTTTGAAACAATCGCCAGTACATTTCTTTCACCCGTTCAGAAAGGAAACTTACGAGAAGTTGAAGATACTAATTTCAGCATTTGTCCCTCCTCCCGTCCGTCCATGGATGTAGCAGTTCAAAGGCTTGAGAACAGTACTATTTTCTCCACTGTGAAACAATGTGAGGAAGAAATAGATGTAATTTCAAGGGACACACATCCTAGTGAATTTGTCAAGTCCGGGGAAGGACACACAAAGAGGCTTAGTATTTAAATTCTGGGACAAACGCAGCTGGGATAAGAAGTCTGGATTCCGATCCCAGCTCTGGCTCCGAGGACGCCCCGAGATGTTGGTAAAGCTGTGAAGAGTGACATTTTATGTGCAGGTGAGGGAACAGAGGTTGGGCAGTTATCATTTGTGGATGCTAGAGAGTAGATGTTGTCTTGAGAAGTGGTTGGTGTTGCCCCAGGCAAGCCCTCCATTCACTCTGCAGGAGGACCTGGAGCTATGGATGAAGCCTCTTATCCCTATGCCTTCAGGAACGATAGACAGTGCCTGGCTTGGGAAGAGGCCTCCTGTAAGCTTCTGAGCCCCTCTGTGAACCTCTCCAACGCTCTCTGGCCACCTCTTGCCTTTCCAGTCTTGCAAACTGAGCTCACGGCTGCCTGCTAAACTGCCTCGCCTCTCAGTACCTTTCTATGTGCTTTTCCCTCTGCCTAAGAAATTCTTCCATTTGTCCCACTCCCTGCTTGCTCTCGAGGCTTGTGTTATGTCCTTGGAAAAGACTTTGGGACTCCCTTCTTCACCCCAGAGTGAAGTTGATATCCCTCCTCTGTATTCTGAAAGTACCCTCATTCCAACCCAGCGAGTGGTTTCCCAATGGTCTCTGGGCTCCTGGTGGGATGCATTGATCCTGGGCATCTTGGAGGGTGTTTCCAGATGAGGCTAGTGTTTGAATTGGTGGGCTAATTATGGTAGATTAACCCATAGCTCCCTGGCCGACTCTGACTCATGGTGTTGACTGGAACATTGTTGTCTCATTTTCTTTTGCCTTGCGCTAGGATTGAAACCAGCAGCTCCTCTCATTCTCAGCCCTTGGGCTGATAACACCATATGCCGTCTTGAATCTCTGAACTGCAATGCTGTAGATCACAGATTTCTTGGCTCCACAATGAGGGTGTGGGGGCGGGGACCAATTTCTTATACAAAGCGTGAGAATCTCCATTAATACAATGAGTTCAAGTACCCAGTACTGACACTGGTGTATAGAAAGTTTCGAGTGTTGGGAGAATAAAGGCTGTGCACACACACAGGTAAATTGGTCAACCTCCAAGTACTGATGGTACACGTGGCATTTAGGAAAAAGCTTATCTGGCCCTGTAGATCTAGAGTGAAAACCCAGGTTCACCATGGTGTAGCCATACAATCTGAGTGGGCGCAGTCTAATTAATTTATAAACCTTAGTTTTCTGTAATGATACACTATATCCTTTCCATTTTACAAGCCACTGAGAGAATATACGTGGTTATTATGCATGTGGCCATGCTTTCCATGTCACATATGACCAGATCCCAGGGGACCTTGCATAAGGATCCATCAGGTCCCAGGATGCAAGAAAAGAGGGAACAAGGACCTGACTCTGAGTGTGGCCCCACCTTCTTCATGGTCTATTGGCACATCCGTCAGAGCTCTACTGGCCTGGGAGTGGGCTTAGAAACTGCCAGACACAACATTCGTGGATCTATTCCATTTCCACAGCATCTTCAGAGAGGGCAGTAGCTCCTGCCACCAAATTCATTGCTCAGATCACTCTGAGTCTTTTGTGGCAATGGGGGGAATTTTTCCCCGAACATTCTTTATTCATAACTTAAAAAAAAAGCGATATTAAATCTGCCATTGCTTCCTGCTAATTTCCTGTAAATCAGCCATGACTGAAGTTCTACACGTTTATCCACCGGCATAAAGTTGCAGAGCCCCATACCACGGAAGGCCCTGATGGGAAGCCTGTCATTTGGCCGATGGAACGGTAATAGATGTGGGAGTAAGTGATGTATAATGGATCATGCGATTTAAAATCCAGCATCTGCATCCGAGCTGCTGAAAAGGTTAGGGGATTAGGTGGCTGCAGCCACATCAATTATGAAATAGAAAATACCCATCCTTGCCCTTCCATCTCAGAAGGTGGTAAACATCTTATCCTGCTTTCTTCTGCGGGAGCTAAAGGCTCTTGCTTTTCTGCATCAGCCTAGGGTCTGAGTGAGCAAAGGGGATGTGGAAACACAGGCCCAAGAATGACAGGTAATGACCCTTTGCTTATGACGCCATCCACAATTTGCCTTGGCAATCAATGGGAAATGAAATGTGATCAATTTCATTCACGTGCATCGTTTCCTATAGACTGACCCGCCAAACTGTTGATTGAGTAATTAGTTAAAGTTCACTCAAAAGAGAGATGTTCACACTCTTCTCCAAGGCAAGTCTTCAGGGCATCCCAGAGAAGCCAGCCTTCTGCCGGGAGCTGGAACATTTACCAACTGATGGGGGTGAGTCACACTGTCAGTGTAAATAACCATAATTGTCCCTAAGGGATGAATGGCAGCTGGGAGTGGAGCAAGGCACTCAGAGAAGTGTGACACAGCCTTGGGCTTCAGGGACAGCTCTTCCTGACTGAGAAGGACATTGTATCCAAATGCAACGAGGAGAAAACAAGTCATGTCTGTATGACTGCACCCTACCTCTGTAACTGCAGGAAAAAGCTGAATGAGGTAGGATCATGGGTTCAAGACCAGCTTGGGCTACATCATGAGACCCATTTCAAATGAAACAAAACACTCAAAACCAAAAGACCCAGTTAGCTATGGGTGAGGAGAGGATGTAATTAGACCTGGAGTGGGTAAGAGGAGGATCACGGGGTTCGAGACCAGCTTGGGCTATATCATGAGACCCATTTTGAGTGAAACAAAACACTCAAAATCAAAAGACACAGTTAGCTATGGGTGAGGAGAGGATGTAATTATGGCTGGGGTGGGTAAGAGACTCCAGTAAAGGGAGGTATGCAGAGCAGGACTCAGCAGCCCCAGCTGAACAGACATGAGCAGAGTCTTCAAGCAGAAAGCACCCGGCCCCACACCGGGTGCTAGGTGACATAGTGACTAGTCAAGAAACATTAACTGCCTCTTCCTGACCAGTCAAAAAGCAGCATCTCTCAGAAGGCTCCAGAAGCAGAGGCTTGGTCGTACAGACCTGGTGTGGGCTATCTGAGGCTCTGCGCTTGGCTGCTACAGCTTGGGCTGTCTCTGTGCATTCCTGATGCAAAGGTGTGTGGTGGGGCTCCTTGTGCCCTGCGACCTTGTGTGTGTACGCTGGACAGCCCCTCCCACAGCAGCCTGGGTAACTAAATACTTCACAAGTCCTCTTCTTGAAGGAGTTTCCTAGACTTGACTCCAGCCCTAAGGAGTTTTAAATGCCCCTTCTTCCTAGCTAGCGCGGTGATGCAGAAATGTGTGTGGAGCGTTCTGTTGAATCGCTATGGTTTCCACTCTGCCTGTGAGATTCCTCGGGAAAGAGTGTTTGCTTTTTTATCTCTCCTGTGTGGATGACACCCTGGGTCATCGTGGTGGTTTGAATAGTTATGGCCCCTCGTGTTTGAATGTGCGGCTCACAGAGAGTGGAACTATTAAGTGGCATGGCCTTGTTGGAGGAAATATGTCACTGTGGGGATCTTCTTTGGGGTCTCATATGCTCAAGCGATGCCCAGTGTGGCACACAAAGATCAAGATGTAGAACTCTCAGCCACCTGTCCAGCACCGTGTCTGCCTGCAGGCCGCTATGCTTCTTACCATGATGACAACAGACTAAACCTCTGAACTGTAAACCAGCCCTAATTAAATGTCTTCCTTTATAAGACTTGTGGTCATTGTGTCTCTTCACAGTAATAAAACCCTAACAAAGACAGTCATCAAAAGCAATCATGGATGTTTGTGAATAAGCCATTTAAACCAATATAAAACTCTTTTATTCATCCATAACTGGAACTTCATCTAAAGCCCACCCGAGTCAGATTCTCACAGAATGATTCATACCTGCTTTTCCATGGCCACCCATTTAAGAAGGGTGAGCCTGGACAGTTCAGACTTGTCTTTTTCAGCTTTTGCTGGGAGCACAGGACAACAGACATCACGGTAAGGCTTTATAGGGAAACATGAAGCTGTCCTTGGGTCCTGGTCTCTTCCTCCGCTGTCTCTCATTCTTGGGGGTGCTCGTATGCAAGCATGCAAGCTCCGCTGACCTGGGATTCCCACAGATTCTCCTCTCCTCTCTGCAGCTGCCCCCTGAGGTTCTTCTGAGTCTGTTTTCCTACGGGCTTAGTATTAATCAGCCAGTACTCCAGGGGCTACAGAGAGATGGCCTGATTAGCAGCAGACTCAAGAATCACAGCCTAGGGAAGCCTCTGCCCCTTCCCCGCAGGCATTGTATCCGCCCATGGCCTAGTAACTCTGTTCTGTCCAGTCAAATGTTCTGAAGTGTCTGGTCCCTGGGCTCAGTGCAGTGTGGCAGTGAAGCTGTCTATCAGCAGAGGTGCCAGACTTGAGTGGCAGCGGCAGCTTCTCAGCCGTTAGCTGCAGGGCTTTGGGTAATGGTTTAACCACTCTGAGAGATTATGTTAAATGGCAGTAATAAACAAGATCACTTCTGCCAAAAGTCACCGTGAGAGGGATGCAGGGAGTTGGAGAGTTGACTTACTGGCTAAGTACTTGCTGTCCAAGTATGAGGACTGGTGTTGAGATGCCCCAAACCCATGTAAATGAGAGGTGTTGTGTGGCCTACTTGTAATTACAGCCTCAGAAGGCGCAGACATGGCATCACCTGAGCGAGTTGCCTACTGAGACAGGCCATTTCTGGGTTTGATTGAAAGACCTTGCCTCAAGGATAAGGTTGTAAGAGAAATTGAGGGAGATTCACTTACCCATGCACATATGCCTGTACAAATATGCACATGCACAGAGTCAAACATAGACACACACACACACACACAAACGCACACCTAGAGCATACACATGCAGGCACACAGAGACACAGACATGCACACACATATTTGCACAAACACATATGCACACACATACAAACATACATTCATGCACATATATTCATAATACTCTCACTCATATGTATATATGAACATATACACATATCTACACATACACATGAAAAATGGAAAAAAGAAAAAATTCACTGTGAAGATTAACATATAAAGCACTTAGGTTACTACCTTGTATGTAAGCAATATTTACTATATATGAGGTAAAATGTACTTCCTATCATCACTATATTATAAAATATGAACATTACATACAAAACCCTAAGGATCATCGCTTGGGATGAATGGGAGAGTTAATTCCAAGACTTCTCAGATGCCAAAATACACAGATGCTCTTTTCTTATGTAAAATAGTATAGAATTTTCATAAAGTCTATTCCCACAATTCTAAGAATCTCTAAATTACTTACAATATCTAGAACAATGTAAATGATATACAAATAACTGTCATTATATTTTTAGGGAATAGTTTAAAATGCATACCACTTTTGTAGAGGGCATACCTGGGTTGGGTTCCCAGCAGCCACTTTGGGCAGCTTCTAATTGCCCACACTCCAGCTCCAGGGGCTCTGACATCCTCTTCTCGCCTCTAGGCAACTACAGTCATGCGCACATGCACACATAGAGACACACTATATACGTGAAGGAATGTAGGAGGAATGGCGGGGGTGGGGGGCAGTGCTGCACAGCTGCAAAGGCAACTCCTGCAGGAGGACCTAATTGAAGACTACCTGAGAGACCAAGGATTGCTGATGCAAATCATGCCAGCCAATCAGGAACTGCTGTTTGGAAGAGATGCTTTCTTGGGACCAATGGGGAGCGGGTGGAGGGTATTAAAGGAGCTTGCAGTGGCTCTCAGATGAGCTAGCTGTCGTGTTTTATCTCCAACCCAAGGGCAAGAAGAATCCGGCAGTGGGTGGTCCAGGGTATAGGTAGCATATACACATAATTTTAAAAATCTTTGTAAAACAATCTTTGTATGTCCGGTACATTGAATTTCCCTCGAGATATTTCTGCACCACAGTCAACTGAATCCGCAGACGTGGAACTATGCAGAGGGCACGCTGTATATAGTACGATCTGCTGTACACAGAAAACATAAAAATTATTTCATAGGCAAAGTGGAAATAAAATATTATGTTCACATAGCAAATAAAATAAAGACAAGCTCAATTAGCCTAAGATAGAGTTATGCAAATTGCAAATGGGAGATTGCACTCAAGTTCTGTTTCCTAGACTTTCCAAAGCTCTGGAGTCTGGTATAAAATGGAAGTACCTTGGCTGCCTGCCCAGGGGACATCGGTAATGGCAGCTCTGGCCCCAGCAGCCCAGGAACACTCTGTTACTTGAGGACCTAATGTGGTGGTGTTTTCATCAATAACATTTGTGGGATGTTCCCAAATCTCCAGTTTGAGTGTGTGGATGCCCTTGTATAAACCAGAAGGAACAAGGCACATAAACGAACAAATGAAACAATGTATCCTTGTCTCTTAATTCTTCCCTAAGCATCGTTACTCCCAGCAACAGAGCTTACCTCAGCTCTGATTATCATTGTTTTACTCAAGCTACTTGAGGATGGCTAGTAGATAAGACAAAGGGCCATCCACCTGCCAGATGTTCTATCCTCTGCTTTTTAGAGGCCACCGGCTGAGGCTCAGACATCAAGGAAACTTATCCACCACTCTAATTAGCATGGGAGTGTGAGGAGTGAAGGACTCTCTGCCTCTGCAGGCCCCTCTGAGCCGTGTGCAGGTTTCTTTGGCAAGAGAGAAGCAGATCAGCTTCCTTTTCACATCTCTTTCAGAACCGTGAGGGACTTGGCTTGTCTCCAGGCTGCAAGTGCTTAAAGGAGCCCAGGAAATCCCAGAGGGGAACTAGAGTGATCCTTAACATCTCGAAGGACAGGAGCTGCCGAGTGTTCAGTCCAGATGCCCAGGTGTTCTAGACCCAAATTTCAGACAGTTGTCACACGTGGAGCCTTCCAACAGGGGAGACCGCAGGCCATGTGGCTCGAGGGACACCATCTCAGGATTCTGGTTTAAGGGAGGAGGAAAACACACCCAGAGCGGTTAAGGTCTTCTTCTTGCATATCTGAGTACTGGGATGGCGTGTAGCTACACCCGGCAAGGCCATCACTCTGAATCATGGACCATCTGCCTACCTACTGCTAAATAGCAATTACAGAGTGTACACTGGGCCCTGGCTTAGGAGATGGAGAAGGAAGGCACACAAACCCAGCCAACAGGGTCATGTCACAGTGATATGAAGAGACTGTTGTCCTGAGCATCCAGAGAGAATATTTCAATGCTCTCGATGTAGCCATCGCCCCTGGCTGGCAGCCCCTTCCTTCCTTCACTGCTTCTAGCTCCAGTCTAGAAATTAGAACAGCAAAGGTTGAGGGGATACAGGCCGTTTCTATTAAAATATTTTAGTACTTTCTGTCCTGAAGGAAATTGGCAATTGGTTCTAAGACAATAATCCTCTGGCTAGGAAGAAAGCTTTTGGTGGTTGGATGGATTTTCTCAGGAGGAGACATCAGAATCAAGGATTGAAAGACAGCCCCAGAGAGAAAAAATTCCCAGCAGGGAGGCCAACTTCCTGTCACGTGAAGAACAGAAAGATGCCATTCGTCCAGATGTTGTCCAGATGCTGCTGCCCATGGAACTCAGCTGACAGAGGGCCTCTCATGTTCTGCCATCCTCTCTCCTCCCACAATTCCTCTATTCACTTCGGTCCCTGTACAGAGACAAGTCAGGTCTCCCTAGTCACCTGGAGGGCACACATGGCCCTCTCCTCCTCTTTCTCCAGGTTGATGCTGACACTATTCAGGTTATGAAGTCCTTAAGCCTATGACTTCCTCTTCAGACTCCTGTTTCCAGCCATCCAGGTCTCTTTCCAGATAATCCAGAGCTCCTCAGAACTTGGAATCAGGTAAGATACAAGGTGTGGTAGCCACAGTGATGGTCTGGGGTTCTTTTCTGTCTCTCCATTACCCACATTCTTCGATGTCCTCCTTACTGATTCTAGGCTTGGCAGTTGATTTTCTTTGGCCAATGAGACAAACATATAGGATTAGGTTAGCAAGGTATTTCTGCGTGACCGTTCTCAGCAGCTCATGGTCATGTGAGCAATGCCAGGTTGGTCTGCTGGACATCACAGACTATAGGCTCAGTCACCTCAGTGTCCTGAGCAACGCCTGACATCCACCAGACATATAGCCAAGGCCATCTGGGAACACTCAGCACCCAACTGACCAGCTAACTCTAATCCAGGCCAAAAGAATGACCTAGACCAGCCCTGAGCTAAATGCACAGGTGTGATGTTCAGCCAATGATGGTTTTAGGTACTCTGTTTCATAATCAAGGGGAACAGATAGCTATGTGTTTTTCCAAGTTAGCTGATTCTGAGTTAAAGCTATGCACTGCTGTGGTTTTCTCAAAGACTTGGGCATCGGCTGACAATACGGTCTGAGAATCCCATATACTTGTAAATGGATAACCCAGAGAACCGACGACATGGGCTTACTTAGCCACTACTCTACAGCCAAAAGGAGAGAACAACGCAGT